>WOVY01014603.1:1107500-1190987 GCA_013436015.1 Rhipicephalus annulatus | reverse complement strand
AGCACCGCCATTGCTGTGCTTGGGCTGCTGCGTACCTCTAGCGGACGTGGCCGCAAACAGCCGGACTGTGAATTTAGCCAGGTTATTGTTGTATATACGATTTTTTTAACATAACGGTATTTATTGTGACAAAAACAATGCTTTAAATATAGTATTAGAGCCACCTTAGGCAACAGAGTCTTTCTGTACAAGCCACTGGTACCGAGGCTGCACACTTCATCGCAGCCGTCACAGTGAAGTGAGGTTGGGGAGCGCACTTGCCGGCAAGTTTATTTTACAGCGAGTGACACCAAACTTGCCTGTGTGACAGCGCGCAAATGACACTCGCGGCTAAGTGTACTCGCTCAAAGCGCATTTAAGTTGCCACGTGTGACAGGAGTATAAGTACACTCGTTCAAAGTGCGCTTAAATTGCCACGTGTGACAGAGGTATTACACGAGCCACGGTGTACGATCAGAATGCGCCTGCCGTGGCTATGACGTCACTCCTGTGGAATGCGCAGATTGGTGAGGCGCTCGCAATCACTGCTCCTCGCACGTGCGCAGCGCGCCTCTTGTACGTGCACGCGAAATCACCATGGCTTGGCCACAGGGGCTAACTCTACAATATTAGGGTCCCGGAAGATATCAAATCCAAACATTCGGCGTTGAAATAAAGTATTTTACCATAGCACAATGCCAGGTTTCGAAACTGCTTTGGATATTAACCATGTGCAGGCGTAGTGTTGGTGAAACGTCAGTCGAGAGGTTTCTTTAAAGCTTGAAGTTTATTACTTGTATTTCCTATTACCGAAAAAGGAATAAGACCTAAGGTCACGTGGCTTGACAGAGGCTCTTGCTCCTTTGCACATTCGGCATGTATACAGATGGGTTTATGCGCGTACAACATTAAAGAATCTGTATGTACTATAATGTAAATGCAAAGCGATATGCGGTTAGCAGCGTCAGGACAGAAGCAGCAAGAGCTGGCCGGATAACGGGCGTCGTCACAGCAGCAGCCAGGCAGTCTTAGCTCGTGCCTCGTGCCAACGTGTCGATGTCACTGCGGTAGTGGGCATTCCTCTTCACTACATATCGTCCCCCCGTCGAAAAAGAGCCATCCTGGCGACTCACGGAGAACAGCGTACGAGCGGATCGTAATATGGTTTCAACCGCTGTACGTGAATGGTTTCGCGAGCGCGAAAGCGCTGGTCTGTGGATGGCATCACGGGTTCGATGATGTAGTTAACAGGTGAAGTCTGCGAGACAATGGGGTAGAGTCCCTGGTATTTTGAAACAAGTTTCGAAGAAAGGCCTGTAGGGACAGCTGCAACCCAAAGCCACACAAGGGTGTCCGGAACAAAGTTAGGGTACGGGTGGTTGTCGTCAGGCCGAGATTTTTGTCTCCATCAGTTGTGATGGTTGTTAACGACTTGGCGAGCTTTCAGCGTTTCTCAGCGCGGCGGCCTGCTTCAGAGATGGGCGTTGACTTGGAGGAATTGGGGTGGTAGGGCAGAATGGTACCTAGGGTGGTGGAAGGATCTCGGCCATATAACAGGAAAATGGCGAGACGCCCGTAGTCGCCTATGGAGCAGTATTGTAGGCGTATGTCACAAGAGGCAGAACGAGGTCCCAATCGGAGTGGTCTGAGGCAACATACTTAGATATCATGTCGCCAAGGGTACGGTTGAATCTTTCCGTCAAGCCATTCGTTTAGGGATTGTAGGCGGTGGTAGTCCGGTGAATGATACGGCGTTCGGAAAGGAGTGCGCTGACGACTTCAGAGAGGAACACGTGTCCTCTGTCGCTGAGAAGTTCACGCGGTGCGCCGTGACGGAGATTGAAGTTCCGCAGGAGAAAAGATGATACGTCGCGTGCTGTGGCAGCAGGCAAAGCGGCTGTTTCCGCGTATCGCGTCAAGTAGTGTGACAGCGACAACGATCCAACGGTTTCCGGAACCCGTGAATGGAAGAGGTCCGTGCAGATCGATTCCGATTCGGTCAAAAGGCCTGGCTGGGCAATGAATTGGCTGGATCAGACCAGAGGTGGGATGAGGTAGAGCTTTCCGTCATTGGCGAAAGTACGAAAACGGTAAGTACGAAAACGGCAGATGGCGTGAAAAGGGCACATGATTCGGCGAGAGCGTTGCAAGACACCATGTCAAGGGCAAAAAAATGCGGTGGTATGGTAACGTCTTCAGCAACCAATAGTTGTCCCCGGTTTCAAGAGCGTCATGTAAAGTAGCATCACTAAACACTTCATATTCCACCTCAGCACGCGAGCAGTCGATAACGGCCTTATTAGCGAAGTGAAAACCCCAGCCCAAAGTGAGGTCATGGGAGCAGAAATCCAACACTAGTGATTCGACGACATAGATGACGCCGTCAATCGCAATGCGAGCAGTACAGGCAGCGGCCGGCGTGACGTGCTCTGCGCTTGCTGTACGAAGCGATATACTTGCTTGTGGCGTCATAACTTTTTAAACAAGCGGCAGAGTCTAGCACTGATCACTGACACTGCGGCACCAGTGTCAACAAGAGGGAGTGCAGCGACACCGTCCACATATACGTTCAGTACATTCATCGGTGAAGAGAGAGGCCTTGGTCTTTTCGCGGGTGTCGCAGTTCCTGCCTCTGGAACTGCGGCATTTAGTTTTCCCGCTCCGGCGATGAAGGACGACGACGCATCGGCGATGGCGAGCGGCGTCGAGGTGATGGCGAGCGACGGTTAACAGGAAGGTGGTGGTCAGCGTACGAGGACATCTGGTCTGGATGCTGAGAGCCAGTGAACGAAGGGTGCGGTGGCACATAAGGGACAGGTTCGAAGCTCTGGTGGTAGTTCTAGTGATAGGCAGAGATACGCCGACGGCAGTATCGCGCTATGTGGCCAAACAACCACAGGCAAAGCATATCGGCCAATTGTCGGGTGTACGCCATTGTCCACTACTCTGGAGGTACCTTAGCTGAGCAAAACCGATTAGTGGGCATGGCTGATGGTAGTGACCTAAAAGTCTGAATAGGTGGCCTTGCGGCAACCTCAGCATAGCTTAGAGGTGGATTCACCTCGGCACAGGCTACAGGGATCGACAGCAGCGAAGTGTCGCGGGCAGGTGGCAGAGCCGCGCAAACTTGCTCCTGGATCACCTCACGAATGTCTGCTGGCAGATGTGATGGTGGTTGGCCGGCTGTTGATAGCAGCGACAGCTGACGAGTTACCTCTGCTCGAACAAACTCTTTAATTGGCGATAGCAGCGAATGATGGTCAGAGGTGGCTGTCAAGCTTGAGAGGGTGTCATCCGGGACGTTAGGGTGTCGCGTGAAAGACGCTGTCGTCGGAGCTCGTCAAAACTCTTACACAGCTCGATGAGCTCCGAGACAGTGGCAGCGTTTTTCGAGAGGAGAATTTGAAAGGCGTCGCCGGAAATGCCTTTCATAATGTGTCGTACCTTGCCAGTTTCCAGCATCATCGGGTCAACACGCCGGCAGAGGTCGAGGATGTCCTCGATGTAGCTGGTGAATGTCTCACCAGGTTGGGACCGGCGTCGTGGTCGTTGTTCTGCGCAAAGTTTGCGTGCCCCAGGGCGTCCAAAAACAGCTGTTATGCAGGTCTTGAAGTTCGTACAAGTAGTAATGTCCGTCTCGTGGTTTCTGTACCACAGCTTGGCGACATCTGTTAAATAAAACATCATGGTACCCAGTTTCATGGAATCATCTCATTTGTTGGTTAGCGCTGGCTCGTTCGTAGGATTCCAGACAATTCTCAACGTCTTTCTCGTCTGTGCCGCTGAAGATGTCGGGTTCACACAGGAGCTGGGCACCGGGACAGCTTCTGGGTGGCGAAGCCCGGGAGGTGTGAAGACAGCGTCGTCAAGCGTGACGGACGGCAGCTTTCGGCTACGCAATTCCAGGATCGGGGAAACCTCAGCAGCCTCCACCAAAATATAATGTAAATGCAAGGCGATAAGTGGTAGCAGCGTCAGGACAGAAGTAGCAAGAGCTGGCCGAATATACGGGCGTCGTCACAGCAGCAACCAGGCAGTCCAGCTCGCGCCTCGCGCCAACATGTCGATGTCGCTGCTGTAGTGGGCATTCCTCTTCATTAAGTACATAATTTTAAATGCAAACAAAGCAATACAGTTAAACATCACACAAGCACTTCGTGGAAACAGCCCTTTACAAACCCTTCATGAAACAAAAAATTTCATAGAAGCGCTTCATCAAAAAGAAAAAATTATTATGCAAACACTTCATAAGAAGAAACATATCGTAAAGAAAACTTCACTAAAACAAGCAGTATGCTACAAATACTTCAAGAATATGCACCTATATGTATTCAACTAGGAAGCTTTAAAATGTAGCATGAACTAGAGAAAACATAGATAAACAGCTTAATTTAAAGGTAATTGACAAGCTCTCGTAGGAAGTAAGAGAAATCTTTCCAGATATTGTTTGAAGCGGGGTGCGTAAAGGTCTATATCACTCCTCATAATGTTTAATAGCCAAGGTAATATATATTCTAGGTCCTGACGTTCGTAGTTTGTTCGCATGAGCGGTAGTATTCTTGTTGGGGGGACTAATTGATACCAAGTATATGAAATTGCTACGCAACTAACATGCAGTGTTCGCTTTTTCAGGATCAATGGTAATCTCTGGTAGTAATTTTTATTACATTCAATAATGTTCATCAAAAATATTGTGTGTGGGTGAATCTCATGGCTCACCATGATAGTTTTGGAACTTCTCATTACCTTTTTGTAGTTTGATTATTTCTTCGTAATTTTTGCGGTTGATGTTCCCCAGACAAATTCACAATAGGTATGCTTTAAGCGAAAATAGGCCGTAGTACATTGCGTTTTTTTATTGTAGATGTGCAATACTACTACTCCTTTATATAGAGCCTACTACTTTGCTAAGGTCACTGTGAAGCTTATTAATATGATTGTCCCAAGAGAAGTTTTCTTGACACCATACCTCCAAAATCTTTTGCGTTGCTACTTGTTCTATCTCTTTTTGTTTCAATAAAACAGTATATTGACAAGCATTGGCTTATTTATTGGCATAAATGAGATATATTTGGCTTTTGTAGCACTATTTTAAGTTTGTTTAAGTTCAGCCGGTCAGACAATAGATCTAAATCATCATTCATTTCCTTTTCAATCTATTTTAAAAATGTTTTTGAAAAAAAAGATTGATTTCATCCACATATATGACTATATTCGGTGTAGGTGAACTGCTTGGGAAGTCATTGATTGATATGTGGAGTTTAATGTCCTAAAACCACCATGCGATTATGAGAAACGCCGTAGTCAAAAGTGTGGAAATTTCGACCGCCTGAGGTTCTTTAACGTGCACCCAAATCTGAGCACACGGGCTTACAGCATTTTCGCCTCTAACGAAAATGCTGCCGCCGCAGCCAGGATTCAATCCCGCGACCTGCGGGTCAGTAGCCGAGTACCTTAGCCACTAGACCACCACGATGTGGCTGCTTGGGAGGTCAGCAAAATATATTTGTATTAATACTGGGCCGATTATAGAGATCCCTGTGGTACGCCAGTTTGAATTTAAAATGTGGAGAGGTCCATCCATCCGGACGCAAGGATGGATGGACACATGGACAGAGGCACGAACGGTTGGGCGGATGGACTGACGGGCGCATGGACTAACGCACGGACGGACAGATGGACGCCCAGACAAACAGGTAGAGAGAAGCACGGACGCACGGACGGACGCATGGACGCCTTCGCCATCCTCACTTACTCCATAGATATGCTGTGATTTTTCTTATTATTGGTGTATATCGGTTGCTCTTTTACCTGTTTGATGCATTACGAATGTGAGATTGAATTTCTTTTCATCCCCTTTGTTCTAGGGTCCACCTATGACCACAGAAGTTGACAAGGCTCACGAGAAATGTGTGGAAGAGACGCCGCAAGCTTTCCTCAGAAAGTACGCCTCCTTTATTGGCAACTAGTTTGGTCAAATGTACATGTATTCTGCTTTGACCATGGTTCCCTCTATGCTGAGATCATTTCTGCCGTCTTCCTGCAGTATTATGCCAGAATCCTTCTGACGCAACTTGCGGAATATGCGTATACCATCCGCAGTGTGCTCTGGATCGTACGGCGCTACTTCACGGTGCTGAACGGGGCTAACTTCTAACTGAATCCACCACTGCGATCTTGTCAGTGATAGGTGCAGATCGGGCCTGAATGTGGTGCTTGCCATTTTTATCTTTTATTCGCAAATGAGCAGCTGTAAAGCTGATTACCAGCGCTTCGCAGAAGTGAAGTAAAAAACTATCTTAAATGCATTGTCTTTCGCAAAGCCTACCAGGTTGATTCTATAAAACAGTAGTTCATTCTGATGATATCAGTCAAGGTTGATCGATCACCTTTTGTGAATTTTCGAAAGATATTACATAGCACACTGGTTCTTTCTTGTTTACTGGCACTCTCAAGACTTCCTTTCTCTACAAACTGATGAGTTTTCTATGGATTCTTCCTGGGTGGTATAACTTTACGTTTTAACTGTACATTTCTCAAATAAAAAGGGAACTGTCAGTTCAAGCACACGAATAAACAGAAAGGAAGAGAGGACAAGCGCTTGTCCTCTCTCCTTTCTGTTTATTTGTGCGCTTGAACTGACAGTCCTACCATGCATATACAACTAGCCCAACTTTCTATTCTGTGATAAAAAGGGAAGTTGACTTCGAATGGTCATAACCGCTGGCGAAAGCAATCGCTCAATTTTCCCAGTAACGTAAAGGCTAACGTTTCACTCGTGCTTTGCTAAAAGGGAACCTTAGCAACCTGTCACTCTCCTGAAATTTTCACCATTCACTGTCGCATCCAGCCTCGTGATTCAAAAATTGTGCTGAATTATTTCGTAGCTGTTCAAAGTCAAAGTGGGGCGTCTGCCTTCCTTCCTCTGTGCATAGATGCCGGCACATGGTAGAGCAAGCTGAGTACATATGGGAGTGATGAATCCACATATTATTCCCTGTAGCATCCGCTTTCTCAGCAGCAATCAAACTCTGAGCGTCGCACAGATCGGCCTCCAAAGCATGCATGCAGAGCGAGCTGCTTAAACACAAATGGTTCTCGGCACAGACACATCATTCTTGTATTGTCGTTACCATGCAGAGGCGCAAAATTTCGAAAATACATATGGCCATGAGTGTTCCGGATGGCACATCCTTGTACGTACAGTGAATGATGTCTGATAGAGTTTCTTTTTTTTTATTCGCGTCGCCATACCTGTGTGTCAAGGCCGAGTTTCGTCATGGACTTTCGTTTCCTTACGCGTTATAAGCTGCGTTCTATCTTCTGCTTGACTCCACTCGTCCTTGACCGCTACCAGTTCTCTTTCCTTCGGAATCGTCGGACTTTGGGCCCTTATCCACCGCTATGTTACCTGTGACCGTATGTGTGTGTATCTTCTTTGCAGCTGCTTTCGCCGAAGAGTGCAGCAAAGTTCAGCTCGGTAAGCGTGAATTTTCAACCACCCAAGTTAGGTACCCATAATCTTGGTGAAAATAATTTCCATGATGTTATGTCTCCGAACCGTGAAGATACTATTAGCGGCACCGTTTCGGGGAGGTCCGGAAACTCAGAGCAAATGAAGGTGTTTAACGTGCACCTTAATTTTAATCCCATAGACGTCAATTATTGTGCCTCCATCAAAACGCGACCGCCACGGCCGGAATCAGACGACCTTAAGGTCAGCAGTCCTGCATTATAACCACACGATCACCACGGTGGATAGTATCTTGGTGAAGGTGGAGAGAACGTTAACATGCAGACTATCTTACGACTCATACCATTCTGCCAACAACTATCCTCTTCTAGCAGTGCGGACGGCGCCTGTATGACTTAATTGAAGGAGCTTTCTTTTTAAAAAAACTGATGACAATTTGCAACCTTATCCCTGACGAAAATCTCGAGTTCTTTCAACGTTTGTTTTTTTTCAATCCAATGTTGATGTGCTCGTCTTTAAAAATGAATCGGCATCCTATTAATACTCAACAGTCAGGGATTATTAGGTGTAATCTATGTGTGTGTGTCTGTGTACCTGCTTGTGCTTTTGTGTATTTTCCAGTGGTACATCATAATCATCACCCAGCACCTGGAATGGGACGTCATACAATTAGCTAGACAGACGTACCCATCATTTCAGTGAAACAATTCTCTCTCTCTCTCAGCGCTCTAAAACAATCGAAGTCGCTCATAAACGTAAATGAGAATAAACGTTCATCTACTGTTCTGAGATGAAAGGCTTTGTCTCGGTCGTTCTATTTTAATTGTGTCTTGCAGCAATGTTTTCAAGTGGCTAGTATCTGAGTCAGCTTTCACGTAAAAAGTCGCGTGGACCTCCTCCTCCCTATTGTCTTCGTCTGATGTCTAAAGGCTTAGGGCAATAACCACCTACACCTACCCTCTATAGAATTCAGGGTAATTGTGATGTGTCCTATGACATCTGGCTTCCAGTATTGCTTCCAAATTGCTTTCTCTGGTAATATGGTTTGCCGAGGAATAATTTCTTTAGTTGGGGTATCTTCTATAATTTGCTTTAAATAAAGTGAAACCAGGTTATCTATTTGATTTATCTGCTCTGCTCATGTACAAAACTTTAAAGTTTACTAGTGTTAAACAGTAGATTTTATTGCGTACAGCAGGCCAAAACTTAATACTATGCGCAGCGGTGACTTTTTTGTCTGTCAGAGCCATGCGACGGAACAAAATTGCAAAAAAAAATTGCTTTTTTGGACAGGCGCTTTGTCAACTTAATTCAATGGTATGGCAAAGATACACAGAAAAAACTGCCACTCATGCACGATAGCTCATTATTTCGCTCACTTTACATACATACATACTACATACATACATACATACATACATACAATACATACATACATAAATACATACATACATACATACATACATACATACATACATACATAATACATACATACATACATACATACATACATACATACATACATACATACATACATACCATACATACATACATACATACATACATACATACATACATACATACATACATACATACATACATACATACATACATACATACATACATGTAATAACTGAAATTTTATTTCTCACTTCTGTCATTACTGATTAAGGCAATGTCGCATAGCTCAGCTAGAGAACAAGAATTTATTATTGGCAACCTGGCATCAAAATATGCGGAAGACTATGCTAATAGATGGGTAGCAAGAGACTATGACAATGACAAGAAAAGCCCCCGATAAAGAGCTCACCGTATCTCTTATGCATTTGCCTTAGACGACCTAAGGCGCTCGCCGTCTTCTGCTTTTGAGAGCAGGGCTGTTGAAGGCAAGGTAAATTATTGGGTATCGGTCGTGCGTTTTATCTAGCCTCGCTGTGAGAGCAAATCCTGACAAAAGAGGAGCATGAGTAAAGAGAAGTGGGAGAGCGGGAAACCTAAGTTGGCGAATCTAGCCTGCAAGAGAAATGGTAGTGATGTAAACCACGTGAAACAGGGTGAAGAAGAAGAGCGAAAAGGTGAAGCTGTGGGTTGGGAGGAAAGCAGGTGGCGTCGAGAGGAGGAGAAATCGGGAACGCGATTGGCTGAGCCGGCGAAAGGAGTCGATCAATGGCTACGCGTGCTCGAGCACACGTCCTGCAGGTTACAGAGGAAGTGCACCAAACATTGGTGAAAAAGAGAAGGGACGTGCTAATGCCACCAGCTTCGCTGTTTAATTAGCATTTGCGAGGTTAAGTCAGTTGAAGCTGTGCGAATTCGTTTTTCTTGTCCATCGATGCATTCCTCTTCTCTCGGCTCACTGTGAAAGCTGTCTGCACCAAATGTCGATTGCACTGTCTCTGTGGTCAGACGCATATTGGCTGTCTGGCCTGAAATGGTGTTCCACTGACTCAGTGATCATCGCATCTTTTGAACGAGTTATCACTTGATTAGAGGGCGCCATCATGTGCCATCACGTAATGTGACGGCACAACAACGTCCCACATTCTGGCGATCTGCGATGTCAAGGCAATCTTTCGCATGAACCATGTTGACGCCGACGCCGCGGGTCACCAACACCGACGATTCATTATTTTCATTTGATAAGACACATAAAGCTTTTCTCTTCTTACAACTCAGTTCGGACATAATTGAATATACGAACAGCGCAACTTGAAACTAGTAACATTGTAACTACGAAAACAGAGAAACAATGATGGAA
Organism: Rhipicephalus annulatus; assembly: GCA_013436015.1. NCBI lineage: Eukaryota > Metazoa > Arthropoda > Arachnida > Ixodida > Ixodidae > Rhipicephalus > Rhipicephalus annulatus. The sequence continues at coordinate 1,180,776 of WOVY01014603.1, read as the reverse complement.
AGGAGTGCTGTAACACGGAGGCAGTAGAAAAATGACTTAGCTTTGCAAACAGCCAGGGCGATACGACCTATTAAACGCTGGGAGGAGCAAAAGAAGAAGAAAAGCGCCCAAGTTTCCACGCTTTAGTTGAGACTCTTGGTATGCACATTAAGAAAGCAATAATGGTTGTTTCCGCAGTTCTCGAGAAGAAAGCATGTATGATCACTGCATTTCACTGGACCTAACATTTGAAGGACACAGATGAAAGCACCGAGCAACGCAAGATGAAGTCCTCTAGGCGTAAACATTAGGAGAAGAGAGGACGCTATAGTATGAGTTCAAAACAAATTAGTTTAATTTTTCACGGCTGCTTAGAATGATTTGAATGTAAGCTTTTCCCACAGAGCCACGGCGCGCTACACCGTACCTGAGAAAGACAGTCGTGATAGCTGTTTGTCGATGGAACCATGAAATTGTTCGACCGATCTAAATGCTACACCTATGCAAAGATAAGGTTCGTTGTCACTAGCTAAAACTTGTGCTTCTTCACGACAAACGCAAGTACTACGCATATTGAGGTTGATGGTTACTATCTAGGCTTCGATAAAAGCCCAAGGACCGAACTCACAAATCTCTTTAGAGAGTGCGTTTTCCAGCTGGTCCGTCGGCTTCGCTAGTGGTATGATCCGCAGCATGATTGGGAGTAATATTCTATTACTGAAATATTCACCGTCAGACGCTTTTGTGATTACAATCCAAGTTATTTCGACTGTCTTTCACATGTGAAGGGTCAGCGCGTCTTGGTTTTGTGGGCAGACCTTACAATTCTTTTTGGATTCTAACCGAGTATAGCAGGCCTTAAAAGCAAGAAAGAGAAGCTATGTAGGCTTCTAACACCCAGGACAGAGAACCATTGACCTACATGAATCCTAATATGACTTCCGATTTTGGAGGAGCACAACAAAAAAAGACAGCGAATTCGATGGTGCGGTGAAGCTATAGCACATTTGCGGGCAAATATATAAGGTATACTCACGCAACACAAGAGCCATTCTAGATGTTTGCAAAAGACTATCACCCACAGCGGGCATACACTAGGATGATGCTGATGATGTTACTGGTGATGATGATGATGACCCGAAGAATTGTGTAACAGATGTCGTGCGTTTTTTTTTTTTCAGATGATGCAACGATGAAAGAAGCTGGAGAAGTGGCTACGAAGCTGATGAAAGAATGCGTCCATCTTCTCGACAAGTACCCCACACCTATCAGCACTATTGCTGACGTGCGTTGAATTTCTCATCATTTTCATTGTACAGTGACAACACAACGACCGTCATTCAAAACACTTCAGTGTCACCATGAAACTGCTCACTCCATTATACCACTGCCCACGTAATTTTTGCGCCACGTCAGTTTGTAAAACGATGCAGTGTAATAACAAGTGAACACTTCATGATTTGCTCCGTTTTTTATAGGAAGCTTAAACAAAGCTGCAGCTCCATGGATGCAATAGCCGATTCGGATGCAATAGAAGTTCATAAATATTTCTTAAGAAAGTATATAAGAGCTTGGTGCCAGGGCGTGGTGCCGGCTACTCTTTTTCTCTGCACCAAAGTGGTCGTCGCAAAATAGAATACCAGCACGTGAATATGGAAACACATAAATAGAACACTCGGGCACACAGCCTATATAGTCAATACTAAAATCTGTCCACGCAACTCTAAAGTTGCCAAATTCTAAGTATTCAGTCAATTGACACAAACCCTAAGACTTCAATAGAATGTTCTCATTGCCGATCATGTCCCCGATAACTCACTCTTGCATACCATATTGTTGCTGCTACATTTACGTTTACCAAAAAACATTTTCTGCTGAAACGATAGCGCAAGAATTTTTCAGCATAAATTAAAGCTTAAAATGTTGTGAGAGGACACCTGAAGCGATTAAATTCATATTTCTTAAACTCGGATGAACGATGTTGCAGTAAGTATGAAAAAGAATATTTATACTTGGAACAACTTTTTCTCAATTTCAAATATTGGTAGGTTTATAAATGCAGGATGTATTTAAAAGTACGTTTTACTTTTGCACAATATGGCATTCTAATTCTAATACTGAAGATAATCGCGCTATAAGTATCCCATCTATTTCTTTCCTAGAGGCTACAGAAAACAAGCGTGACATCACCATGTGTGTTTCTTCCAACAGGGAATGAAGATGTTATGCGACGACTACGCTACATGCCACGACAAGCACGAATCTCTGACGTCGGTACGAGTCATTTCTTTTCATAGTTTTTCCAAGTAATCAGTGCGGAGCTTGTCCGCAGTTAGAGGCGTCAATGAATGTTTCTTTACTGTGAGAAAAATTTAGCGAATGCATGCAACATCAGCAATGAACCCCTTCAGCCAACATTCTGTTCACAAAAATCTGTAAACCTTTTCGACTGAGCACTTCTTGTTGAGTAACATCTAAATACATTCTTAAATACATTCTTAAAACGTCGCACGACAAATTTTGCATGTTAAATTGCAGTACCTGTATTTTCGTTCCCAGTAATAATGCTAATATAGAGAATCGTATCTATTACTTTTGCTAGTCTAGCCCCCTTGGAAGTGTCTTCACAGTGACAATATGACAGGTTTCCCACAATTCAGCAATGGGAGCTATTAATTCAATAGAATAACGAAGGATGAAAGAGCCATATGAAATATTAAAACACAGTGATCTGTCGTTGTTTGTCAGGGTAGCACTATTGTTCATTGTCTCCTCATTACACTCATTGCCACCAGGTCTGAGCAACATCAAAACAACTTGTTTCAGAAGTAATGCGAGTGCATCTTTTACCTGATGATTTTTGTATTTTTTTATTGTTACCCTTTTTATGCAGAAGCCCGATGACTACAGGAAGGAGCTCATCAAGTGTGTCCAGCCACATTTCTTGAAGTTTTACGTAGGTATCTAACTTGTTTCGCAGCGCATTCCCCAAGGAAGAAACCTTAGAACCTGATTACTAAGCGCGGGTTCAGACCATCTACGTGACAGTTGTGCATTGCGCTCTACATTGCTAAGAATTAGTGAAAGATATGATACGTCCATGAGAATCACCTTTTACGTAAGCGAACTCCGCTATCTTGTATAGAAGTTGAGACGCTGTAATGCTGTCGCTAAAGTTCATGTTGAAATGCAGTAGACGAACTGTTACCATGAACACGTCCACGAGAGTCGTGTACTAAACTTAGCGTGCGAGCTTTCTTCCCTGTTTAATTTAACATAAAATATTTCAATATGTACCGGATGGTTGCATAGGGACACGACGGAACAGTATACTCTTCTATGTACTGTTTGGCATGTGCTTAAGGGGCAAGCCGTAATTAGATCACGCCAGTATTTTTCGAACACCTATAATTAGGCTCGCATGCTAGTATACTGTATGCTGCTCTTACTCGCATCCCGCACGACGCTGTGCGAAACCGTGGCTCGCTGAAACATAAATGGTCACACTGTGATCTTGCTTTTCTTACGCAGAAATCGAGACCCTGAACTGAAACACGACCCAGAGCAGGTTGGAAAGGAAATCAGCGTAAGTATTTACTATATGGCCCACCTGTCGCTGGCTGAGTACAGTGCACTATTCAGCTACAAGATTACAAAAGCATGTTTCTTCTTCGGGTAGAGTTTGACGTGTTTCTATACGAACTGGTAGTTATTTCCCAGCCATAGACGACACCTGATCACTCCTACATTGGCGCACAAACTATTTGTGACACTCAGGTCGTATTCCAGGTTCACCAAGTTACCCATACCGGGTTTACTCTCAATGCCTTGACTGAGGCAGTAAAAGCAGCATGAGTAAATCTGAACGTGGTCATCTGGAAGAATACAGAGCTCAACAAAATTGACACATTAATTAGAACAGGATCGAAAAAGGTCATGAGCCTCCCTCGCAACACTAGTACGGGACGACTCCTCCAATTGGACCTGCACAATACAGCAACCATTCTCTTTGAGGCACAGTGGCATGCACAGATTAGTCGGCTCTCACTTTCATGGGCGGGCAACGAGATCTTGTTAGAAGCCGGCCTTCAGCCCCTATTCATGCCGCCAGAGCAGTCCTAACTTTGCACACACGCCATGAAAGAGACAACAGTTGACCCTATTCACAAAAATACACCCAACTCACAATGAAGGACGAGGAAAAGCAAGAGCCAAGGCCATACTCGTCAAGATTAAGTGCAACAATATGAAATTCCTTTTCGTTGGTGCTGCAAAATATTCCAATCGGGGTGCCTACGCAGTCTCTGTGGTGTACGCCCATGGCTCGCTCGTCGACGCAATCATGGTAGTTACCAACTTTACCTAAGAAGCAGAGGAAATGGCCATTGCCCTAGCCCTTCGAAGCTAGACGGGAGCCTCTGTCCTTTACTCGGACTCAGGAACAGCTATAAGAACTCGGCAGCCCTAGTCTCTTCGAAGGCCGCTACGGTCATTAAAACAACAGGCTCTTCAACCAATAGACGAAGGACAAAAAGTTTTCGTCCTCACACATGGCATGGTTCCCGGCTCACATGGGAAACATTTCTGGTTTTCCTGCCAACACCAACGAGTGAGCACACCAACTGGCGCGAGAGCTCACTTTCCGCGTCAGCGCTCCACTCCCTCACTTAAGTGCAGCCTGCAGGAACCTCTACCACAAAGACCCACTCGTATCATATCGCGAACTCACCTCTCATCAAAGATTACAACGTCAAACTTTTCCTCCTCCTCACACAAATTTTAACAGAGCACAAGCAATCACTTGCAAACAACTGCAGACTCGTACATACATCACACCAACGACACTAAGCACGATCAGTTCTGACTTCTCCACTGTATGTCTGCACTGTGGCAACGAATATAACGATTTCGACCACATGCTCTGGCTGTGCGCTGTCAACGTGGGTACAGAATTTTCTGACCAGTCCTCTTGGGACTCCGCCCTTCGAAGCACAAAACTCCTCGTTCAGCTCTAGGCTGTCCAGAAGGCCCGCACCGTCGCCAAAATACTGTCAACTGGTCCCGACCAAGGTGGGGCCGTCGGATTGATTGGCAGGGCTTTGGGCACAACTTTCTTCTCAGGACCTCAATAAAGTTCATACTCACTCACTCACTCACTCACTCACTCACTCACTACAGAGTCAGATATTTAAATGCGTAGCTGAATAGAACTCTCCTAATTGTTCACTTTGTTGACTTAAGCTAGTAAACTATTGAATAGATTAATTGATGAATATGTTTGGTGTTTTGTACCGCAAGGTCCATTTGACGAAATTAAATGAATTAACTGTCATTTTCTCGGCTCCTATAAACGTTTGCTTGTGGACCTTTTCAATTCTTGTTCAAGTTTTTTTTTTAATTATTTTGTTTCTAATTTTTCAGGAGTGCGTTATGGATCACATCCCACTTTCAAAGAACATGGGAATGGCTGTCGGCAAATGGATCTTGAAAATCTTAGGGCACTCTGAGTGACCTTGTAACAGTATGGCGATCTGTGGGCAATAAATATTTTGACAAATCAGTTTTTTTTAGTTTGCGAATAAAGCAATGTATGTATGATTACCTCTTTATAGTGGGCCAGATGTATTCTGTGAAGACAGATAATCCACCGAGCTTCAGACGTAAGCAGGGGCTGCCAATTCAGATATGGGACACGAGTGTCTGCTACAGCCCGCATTAGAGGTCAATATCTTAGTGTACACAAAAAGGGCCGGAGACGGAGAAAAATCAGGTAAGATAACTATGGTTTGTCCCGTTCGCTAAGCTACACCTGGTTAGGAGACCTGGGGTAAAACACAGAGAAAGCGTAGACAATTCATAACCATGGTTCAACGTATCCACAGATGAGCACTTAGGTAATTCGCCTTCAAGTATTGCGCCGTGGCTCATATGGCATTGGGCATAGTTAAGAGGGGAGGCTGGTCTTAGAGCACAGGTCAGCTGGAGACGGGCAAATATCGACACATTTGGGCAATTCTCAATGTATGTGGTTATTTTCGAATATTTTCTGTCGTGCTGCGGTTTGCTTTTCTAGTTTCGGTTCGGTTATCCAGGTGCTTGAGTGGAGCCTCGCTCGGCAACAAAGACGCAGGCACCCTAAGAGGTGCTCATGAGGCGTATTGTAAACGAAGTAGGAAGAGTGTGTGACGGAGCACTCGTGTCTTGTGGTTGTTCTTCTTCGGTGCTCAGCGGCAACCATGCATGTTGTGCCGGTAGTTAGCCCGCGTTCCCGTCGCCTGCGTCGGCAAATCACTGCTGTGTTTCTTTTTCTGTGCTGTGGCCCTCTAGCCACAATTGTACATTTACCTTATTCATCTGCGCGAGAAATATATGGTCTCCAAGGAAGCACGCTTCCGTTTTCTTTTTTTATAGAACTAAACAATTCATTTTAGTCTGTGCACCTTTTGAGAGAACAGCAGTAATTGTAATCTGGCTTGTTTCCGTTTATTTTATTGAGACTCGGCATTTGCCTCCTTCCTATAAATAATACTATGTCATGCTTATAATGAGCATGTCGCTTATCACTAGCAAATGCCGAACGAGCAGGGATAAGACAAAGAAAGCCACGCAAGAGGGATGAAGACTATGTTGTGGGACAAGGTGACGTTTTGTTTATGCATGTCGGATGCTGGCAGCTTGTGAACTTGAGTTCCACTTTACGCTCTGCATGTCATTGAAAACTAGACCAAGTTATCGTCTCTTTCAAATGTGTGTATGACTTTGACTTTTTCGGACACTAGCTGGGTACTATTCAACAAGTTGCACAATTTCACAGAAAAAAGCCCGAAATAACAGAAATTGTGCTGAATGCCAGTTCTGCCATACATCCACATCAATTGTAGCACTAGTAAATATTAAAAATTGCTAGTTTTCATAATGTTGAGTTGTTTGTAGTCATTTCATTGTTGAATGGTGTTCCTTCTTCACTACATGGTCTTAGCGGCATTTAGAGTATGCGGTGCTACACCATACAAATACCGAAAGTACGCAATATGATTTCCGGCTATAGCCCGTCCTATTAATACGCGTCGGGTCATATCGCGCCGACTCAGAATAATGTCTAGCTTCATTTTGCGTCTAGACTGCCAGAATACTTTTTACACTGACCTGGGAATTCACCAGAAACGATGTTCAAGCCTTTTTAATTTGCAGCCTAACAATATTCTCAGTATACATTAGCAAAAATGTCTTCCCCTAAGTTACTTCTGCTGTATTTCTGTTAACGCGATAGCATAAAAGTGCTAGTTTAACAAAAATTTTGGGGTCGGCGTCATTATTTGTGAGTGTAAATTAGCAAAGTCAGTGAGCGAGAATTCAGGATATATTCGAAAATATAACAGAAATTTTTCGCGTTAGGCATGTGAATCAAATGCAGGCCTGCTCCGTGAACAGCAGGCTCTTTAACCCAGAACCACTTCATTGCGTGATGTATTTGTCTTATTAACGCATGTTATATAGCGCGACAGAAGCCTAGAACCACACCAAGCGTAAAAACATGTCGATTGCATAACGAAAGCATGGTTTCAACGCCAACCCATTCAAAATCGTACTGATGTAGTTGATTTTCATCGCCCCAGAAAGCTTTAAGAAAGTGAGCAGCTGCATGTGTGCACGCGTTGGCTTACGGAGGCGCAGTAAACACATCGCTAACTCACAGAACAAATTATGGCATAGTACTCAAGCTCGTGCCGACTGCTTCGTCTCGACATGCATGACACGCTGTAAGAAATTGCCGAGGCAAAGAAGAGGGCGCGGTTCACCAGGCTGTCCAACACGCGTTCTGGTAGAAACATTCTGCGGCAGCTGTAGATTCGACGGACGGAAATCAAGCCTCACTTCTGCAGAATTCCTCGTCTACCACGAGAACAAACCACCCTTGTCCCCATCTCACGAAGTGTCCACCCCGAGGATAACGGGGGCAGAAGGTGAGCCAGGGAAAAGGCTATAATAAAGGACACCGTAACACTCCGGGGACTTGCTTCGTCGATGCCACCTGATATCCTGGGGGGAACGCGTAAGTATACCATCAACCACAACGGCAGTATCCCAAGCTCCACAACGGTCCGGACGACGATGGCTGAAAGAGCAGACCAAGTGGCAATCACGTTGGCCTTGCTGGACAACAGGAGGTCCATAACTCACAGCGACTCGAGATCCCCACTCAGAGCATTCGCCAAGGGCACTCTACTGGAACCATCTTTGTGGATCCTTCGGGACAAGGAGGTCTAGCCACACACTAGCTCGATTTCTAGCTCGCATGAGATGCATTGAAGAAGCCTCGTCCGATCTGAACGAATGAGCTGAAATAGCTGCGTGAGGACTAGGAAACCGCGTAGCTATTGGGGGGGCGCAGCACTGATTTTTTAGGAAACCGGGACCCTCCCAACTCGCATAATCAACTGACAAAAAATTTTTACCTGGCGTGGAGACAATACCCACCCCAAAACACTGAGCAAATCTCAGGCTCTTGCATTCAAGCTTCTTCAAGTCTGGGCATGTCCTAAGCCTGTGCTATTGCACATGACTTATCCCGAAATGCAGCCAACTAATACATGTTTGTTTCGTAATGATATAGCCAATTTATAACACTTGCTCAGGTGGTGGCCCGCGTTACACTGTTGTGAAGTCATCGCGCTGTCCAAATGGGAGGGTGCTATTAACAGCTCCAAACTTAAACAGCAGGTATGGATCCAACGGGCCTGTGATGCAGTAGAGAGACTTGGTCTTTCTTTTCCGACGTGGGAGTGGCCCGCAACGTGCTAAAGTGCGTTCCGGTCTTATTAAGTTTCATCCCTCTATCCACTCATCCAACCATTCGTCGATCCATAGTGCGCACACCACATGCAAGTGCACTTTCAGTAAGTGTTCTAGGATTGTTTGAAACAGCCAATGTTACTCTGCAGACGATCGTTTTATTGCAGCATGGTTGGACTGTCCACCGAGAGGGGGAAACGAGGCTATAGATTATTGATGTGAATAGGGTCCAACTACGCTATTGCAATTTACTCTCGCGGCGAAGCTCAAGAGTCCTCAAAGCTTTATGACAGCTGTGAACTTGAAATAACCTTATTATCTTCTGGCTGACATAAATTGTAGAGGGGTAAATTCTTATATACCGATGTAAAACAAAGTGGAATAATGAAAAGCATACTAAATAGTACATACCAAGAAAGCGCGCTGTTGTTTCAACGCACGCGAGTCATTCATTCATTAGGTCCCGGTGTCAATGGCGTGGCTACAAAAATAAAAATAATAAAGCTGCTTCGTCTCATCGGTAGTGAACCTCAAAATTGATGCATAAGAAGCATCCCAATGAACACAAGACACGTTAAAGAGGCGGATGAAGCAGCTAGAGCTCGCGCCATACCACAAACTGGCACTCATTATATAATCGCTTCCTCATATCGCCCTCATAAAAACTAATCTCACCATGATCACCCACGTGCTGAGATGTCTTGCTGGGAAAGCGTGGGGTGTGCCGGTACCAACAATGCTTCAGCTCTACACTGTTCTGTTCCTCGGTTCTATGCGATACAGCTTACCCGTGCTTTGTGGGATCCGAAGAACAAACTTGCACGTCCTCCAGTCAATCCAAGCCCAAGCACTGCGAATATGCCTTGGTCTCCCGAGATGCGCGTCTACAGTAGCGACAGTCATCATTTCGCGTGATTATCCAGTCAACGCATACATCTGCGTAAACGCTTTGAGAATGCACCTAAGACAACTCGCTCGGCTTCCATCACATCACCTCGCCTCTCTTCGAACTTTTAGGCCCCACTCAGCGTTCAGCGCAACTGTAGCTCAGAATTGCGCAGTGCTTCCATTGCACTTCACGCATGTAGCACGGCAGCCGATACCATTGTGGTGCCTACGCCCACTCAAAGCCCTTCTTACAATTCCTGGCAACCAAAATAAGAGAAAGTCGTCGCATCTAGCCCTGAAACAGGCCACGTTACTCTTCTTGCAAGAGAAGCACCACGGACGCCTTCAAATTTACACGGATGGCTCAGTGTCTTCAGTAAGCTCAGCAGGGGCGGTAGTTATTCCCACGAGGCACATCACAATCAAATTCATGACATCGCAGTTGACGTCATCGACAGCTGCAGAACTCATCGCCATACGGGTAGCTCTGGAGTTTATAGTTGAAGAACCTTCGGGAACTTGGTCTATCTTCTCGGACTCGAAGGCAGCTCTTCAATGCCTTATGTCACCCTTTCGCCATGGACCTAATGAACAGATAGTAGCTGAAGTAAGGCTTCTTCATCACCAAGCAATCAAGAAACAGCACAGCATAGTGTATCAGTGGACACCAGGTCATTGCGGTATACTTGGCAATGACCGCGCAGATGAGGCCGCTAGATCTGCACACGACGGTACCCAATACACAGCCATTCCGTTCTCAAGAACGAACGCAGATACAAGACTTCGTTCACTTGCATGCACGTGACCTCACACTGGTACAGTGGAACTCAACAGACTTCACAAACGCGCGCATGCATAACTTGGATCTCGATCTGCACCTTCGTCTTCCCTCAGGGATATCTCGAGCTGAGGAGGCTTTTCTATGCCGCCTGTGGCTTGGAGTGGCCTTCACGAACGCATACTTCTATCTTATTGGAACGGCTAGCTCTTCTACACGCACTTATTGCAGCTGCGGAAAAATCATCACGCACCTTCTATGTGAGTGCACCCATTTCGACGCGCCAAGACAAGAACTGACTGCAGCTCTGGATAGACTGGATGATGGGCCTTTGTCGGAACAAAGGATTCTGGGTCATTGGCCGAGCCCATCCTCAGCCCAGGAGGCTTTAAAAGCTTTGCTGCGCTTTTTGAGGGCAAGTGGCCTCAGAGACAGACTTTAGTACCTTATATTCTTTGATGTTGCCTTTCCTCTGTCGCTATTTTTTTGTAGTTTCTCTCTCTCTTCGCAACATTTCTTTTTATCATCTTTTATTCCCCTCACCCCTTTCCCCAGCACAGGGTAGCCAGCCGGTCTAAGAACTGGCTAATCTCTGTATTTCCGCTTAAACTTTCCTCCTCCTCCTCCTCCTCCTCCCATAAAGCACTGCGTTTTCTTAGAACAGTAAAAAAACCACGATGACTAATGCATCTGCATTAACACCCTATAAACCCAAGCCCACACTGCCAACCGTCTGTGTATCCCGATGTGTGGGGCTGAGTGGACGAATTGACTAAATTTATTGACATCGATAAAGATTACCAACTGCAGAAATGCATTACCCATCACCTTGCCTAAGGGTAAAGTGGTGATGAAAACTCAATAGGTCTCAGTCTGTCTAATGCGACAGCTACAAACAAAGTTACTAAGAGTCAGGCACTATTACATTTTAAATAGAAAGGTGTGCGGCCAGTAAATTCAGATTTTGATGGATGCACTATCTTAGCCTATTGAGGCACCGCAAAGGGAAAATTTGTCCGGAATAAGTGACAATGGAACACAGCGCGCAACGGCTTTCAAGCGCTTACTTTTACTTTGTAAGCACATCTTCGGCAGCCATTGGGACCCACGTTGCCATTTAGAAATATCGTCAAAATCACTATATTTCCCGCATTTGCATGAGCATTGGAAAAAACCGGACTGAGGACGAGTGACCTTTACGGCTGCCGCCTCAGAGGTGGGAGGATATACATGCATTATTTCATGTGTCAAAGCTTTATTAAGCATTCAATTATGTCAGTAGGAACATATACTGAAGCAAGAAATGTGATTGTTTGTTCGCGTTGTGCATTTGGCAATGTTCAATATATTGAGCGTCATATATTGAGCGTCAATATATGACGACAGAGACACTACAGAGCGCACACGTGCTGTATTGGCATTGTGCAGATACTAAAACATCGCACGTTTGGGCTTTGCAGTAGCCCAGGCCACGAGCAAAAAACTGGCTATAAAATGCGCGTGCTATAAATACTGTTCGAGAAAAGACAGCTTGTGCTTAAAATAGTTCATTGAGTAAGAAATGCGTACAGCTGCTTTGTTGCCAACACTTATCTGAATTTGCAAAATAACGCATAACCATGCCATGAACTTGTCATGAGGGAAGCACTGACGAACTTTCTACACTTTGAAACAGAAAGCTATTCAAGATATTTTGAAAATAAATGAGTGAGACGGTGAGTATTCGCAAGCTCTGCGTTTCGAAGCGGACCTTGCAAACGCGATGCCACCAAATTACATTGTTCTTTCGTTCATTCCCGACGGGTACATAGAATACACCCGTGGGAAATTTGACTAATGTTGTGTTCATTGTTCATCGAGGCGATATCCTTTCCGTGCATGCAGTGGCCTTCAAACGAGATAAAATGTAAATATGTATTTTCTTCACAAAAAAAGAAGTGAATTACTTCGAAAAAAATTGTCTCTCCTCTCGGTGATTTCTCACAGATTTCGCATATGCTGTTAAACAAAAGTGACTGGAAAATCTTGCCCCTGCATTTTTGTTAGGAAACTGCTGCTTGAAACTATGCTTCCCGTACTGTGTGAATGCAGCGTGACCTCTTTAGACAGTGACGATTAAACGGCATAATCCTAAACAGCATTGGCATGAACTAGCAACCAGCGCCTCTTTTCTTTCTAACAGGCCTACTCCTGCAGAAAGTGGTCACGTCACAGGCCACTTTGATAAAAATCCTCACGGTACCATTACAAAACCAGGGTGTCCTTATTCGTTTACAACGCTTAATTTCTCAAAGTTTTGTAATTCTGGTCTTTGAATAAACCCGCCATGGTGGTCTAGCGGGTATGGTGCTTGAAAGCTGACCCGAAAGACAAGAGAACGCATCATGGCCTCACTGACCGCATTTTCCATAGCGGTAGAAATGCTTGAGGCCCGATTTCGGTGCACGTTAGAGAACTTCTCAGAGGTTCGAAACTTCCGTAGAACTTTACTGCTGTGTCTGTCATAACCACAATTGTCGTTTTGAGACATAAAATTTTATTAGTTATTACTACCTCTGAATAAATTAAATGCGAATGTTCTCTGCCTTCGTATAACTGATTTGGGGATTTGAAAAGTTACGCTTCATCTATTGCACAGAGATTATTGTTTTCTTACGTGCACTTGCGTCGCTTAACTAAATTAAATGTCTTACCCTAATGGATGACTAAGAGCTGCAGACTTAGTACAAAGTTTGCCGCTAAATGATGTTATAGTTATTTGCCTTGCTATAAAGAAAGAATCTTTCAAAAATTTAAAAATGTTAGTTTGTTTTTTTTAATTGTTTGAACTTAATGGTCTGAAATTTTGGCCACTAAGGTTATGCTCCCCATGGTACGCTGCGATAGTAAGGTTAATTTTGATTACCGCGACTATGACACCTTCATGTGCATTATTGTATGCTGTGGGAAATAAATCACATGTATTGTGGTATGTAGGATCAGCTTTAAATGTTTAAGGATTACAAGAGGCAAGGAAAACTAAGTACTATCGCTTCTTCGGTAGATAGCTTTAAATTTAGATTCGCGGCCTGTTCTACACCGTGATAGCGACAGGTGCTCACTAGTTCGAGAGAATACAGTCAAGAATATTTAGGAAACTGTTTTTTTTTCGAAACTAGTGGTATGCGTTTATCTGAGGCCCTCAGTGCTGTACTGGTGTACTGTGTGTTAACCCAAGCTTAGTACTTTATTATATAACCATAATTAGAACCATGGCTGCTTACATAAATGTGCGATTTTCTACACATATAAGCCTTCGTGAGATATGTAAGCCGTTGCTGTAACACATTTGCCGTTATATTGCTTGAACCGCCAAACTCGCAAATAATAGCGCATGTATTAAGCAATATCAGTAAGAGGACGCATTGCTTGTATATCCTACTTGTGAACTGTCGCTACTTCAACTCAATTAAATTCAAGTTTTATTTACGAGAAAAACAATCTGGGGATCTGGAGTACATCCTCCTAGTGGCACCCAAACGCTATCGCAAAGTATGCGCCTACTTAATGATGACCAAGTCAAAGTAATAGCCATTCAGAACAAGGCAAAAGTTTCTAATAATAAGTTCTTTACGTGAGCGCGAACCAATGGTGACTTTGACGGGACTTGGCACTTGATGATGCTCTATAGGACATACGAAGCGCTGGCGGCGTTGGTATATTGACGTAGCTGCTGGAAAACGAGCCCCTCGTGCTGGCCATGGACTGTCAACGGGCAAGCATATCTGTCTTCTCGGAAAATCGCACGCTCTCCGGTCCACATATTTTCACAGCCTTTCCAGACCCTGTGCTGCTCTCACTAACTTCTGTCTCTACGCCCTTCCATTTGTTTACTCCCTGTCATTAACAGCAGTATCTCCTCTCTGCTGTTATTAATGCACATGCTGGTTCTTCATGACGGCCTGCTAGTTCACACTGCGCAGTAATTTAGCTTTTAAAGGCAGTCGCTGAATTCATTCCGACGTTAGTGTGGGAGACACGAGTTAGCAGCGAAGTACTAACACACCGACTTACCGGTGACAATGGCCTTACGCGTACGAGCACTGGTCGTCTTGCTGTTTGTGGGCGTCGCAAAGCTATCCTACGCGCAGCAGTGCCTTAAGCCACAAGGTAGTATTTCGCATTTATTTGTCTGAGAAAGCTCATATTCACACATTTTTTATTGAATCTGTGTTAGTGCAGCTCTAGAGCGAATTACTAAAAGCCAGTACATGTGGCGCGTCACCTGAAAGTCATTGTTAAACGAGCAGCTAGTTAGGGTGGGAAACACTTTACTATCGAGTTTCGTTCATATAGGTGAAGCCCTGCAGCAGTATAAAACCACTTAGCTGCAGCCCCTGCTCGTAGTCTGTGCAATAAATATCGTCAGCCCAGGTTACTCTGAGTAAAAAATACAGACTCTGAAGTGAACTTTAGGTTGTGCTTACATGATCGTTCTGATAGTACCTGATCTGTAAATTTTTGAGAAACATTTTTACGGGCGCTGGGTGACATCTTCCTGCCATTCATGCTGACGTCAGAACCGGCTTTTTCAAAAACCTCCTGATTGCTTAATAAGTGCAGTTTTTCTCAAATGTTCTTGTGTGCTTTAGTTTATTCAAGACACTGATTTGAGTCCAACATGCACTTAGTTATTGCAACAGTTCTTCACCGCTCCTTGTCATCCTGGTCTGTTAAACAGTTATTATGGTATGCACATCCATCAGTAATCAACTCTGTTTTGGACATCGCTATTCTATATTCCTCCCCCTCCCCTGCTAATTATGTCATCTTCCAATGCTCCTCAAAAAGTGAAAAATAACACCATCGGTGATCCAACATATTTCAATTTTTGTGTCGTAGTAAGTTATATAATAGTTTACCAACCAAGAGCCGAACAGATTGCTCTAAGCTATTCTAAATATAGGCACTTGAACGAGCGACTTGCCCTTCTTCATGCCATATGTACTCCACAAGTAAGATGACGGCTTCTTCGACTCTTTCTCAAGCATGTAGGTTATGGGGCTTTGTCATACAGATTGCGAAGATTAGTAAACGATCGATGTCATGGGAGACTTCAGTGATAGCTGCGTAATTTGAGTACAGCTTTTTTTTATCTCAACGGGCACCCTATAACCTCTTGGTATAGAGGCACGCTACCTGTCTACACTGCAACTGACTTCATGGTAGTTTCAGCCCACACAACTATAAAACACCGGTTCAGAAGATACAGACACAAGTTGGCTTTTAGGCCACGCCAGTCTCAGTCTCCATGAAATGCTACATAGGTGCTGTTTAAGAGTGAACTACTTTGTACACAAGGCACTGTTTCTCAGCACAATGTGTTAGGCGTTGTTTATCCGGTGACCTTCGTGAGATTTACAAGTTTCTGTTCTTATAACAAAACAGTGTCCGGAGTGCTTCGGCAGTAATCTTTCTCTTGGTTGAGGTTTTTCAGCCTGCAGTCTAGCCATATGAAGTAAAAGATTCAAATACAGCCTCTCACCGCTTGCGCTGAAGCGCATTCACAGGCATCCCACGAGTTGCGCCATCTGTAGCAAAAGTAAACGATCAAACGCCAGCCAAGCAGTTCAACGTTCACCTATTAAGGTGGGGCCATAAAGCGGCGAGTTTCTAGTGAGTGCAGGATCAATCTTTCCCGAATGGCACCACGTTACCTGACTAGAAACAAAAGGCAAGCAGGGAACATAGCGGAGTAGCTGCGTTTATGTTGCTCGACAGCGTTATGCCTATTTTCTATCTCACACTTCAAGCCCGGCGCCTGTTCTTTTGCCAAAACTGGTCGGACGCACCTTGCGTAGCACTTGCGCTCCAGTGGCTAACGGTCATTGCGTCGAGATGAAAGACTTTGCGCAACCTATAGAAACAGACCTTTCAAGCTCAAAGTTTTGAAACTAGGCTAGTACATGAGTATATCTGTTATGTGAGACCTGTTTCGAGGTTCCATCACTTTCCGTGCGACCGATGGTGAAGTAACGGCCAATTTGACTGTTAAAGACAGTGCGAATGCCTCTCACCTATACTTTTCTGATGTGGACGTTCGACAGAAGTATAACAGATGCGATATTTACCCTGATTACTTTCAGGAGAAGAAGTGATGAAGAAGGCTGGCCAGGTCGCGGCGGAACTGATGAAGCAGTGTGTGCATCTGTTGGACAAGCACCCCATGCCTCTCAGCATGATCGCTGATGTGAGTACTGTCTTACCAAAACCACTATCATTTACTTTAGGCACATTACCCTGGACGGTGCCAATGTTGGGCAGCGCTACGGATAGGCATATAGTGGAAGAAGTCCTCTAAAACGAAACCCATGAAACTGGGTTCAACTACAGAAGCTACGTATGTGGCACGTGTGTTCTGTTTCCTTATTCGTCCATTCACGGAGTTATATTTGCACTGGAGCTGCCTATGTACTGTCATAACGACTATGAATAGTCTAGTCACAGGAAACTATCGTCCGCATACTTACTTTCAGAAAACAGCTTAACGCTCCTACAGTGACATCGTTTGAATTGGCAATTGAGTGACACTTCACGTATAAAGCGGCCCGTCCCATACATTGGACATCGTGTATGGTACTGCACTTCAAATTTCGCCATTCCAAGATCTATAAAAAATGTAGGTAAAATATTACTTTTCAGTGATGTGTTCATCGAAACATCCCACCTTCAGTAGGCTTAGGGCTCCCCGAAGTTCCAGAATTCAGCCTACTCATGTTTCTCTCAACATCCTCCCATACTCTCAATATGAATGCTGTCACTGCCGCTTTGGTTATATTAGTTTATATGATGCTCGACTTTTACTTTCTTATTCCACTGCATTTTTAGGCTATGAAAACCCTTTGCGTCGACTATGCGGCGTGCCATGACAAGCACCAGGATATGATCAATGTGAGTAAAGGTGCCACGTAGAAACCTAGGCGTAATAGTCTCTTGTTGCAAGAACTGTATGAGAGCGATTTTCGACGCGTGCTGGCAATTAAACCAGCCTTACATGCGAAACTACGATCATCAAACAGTGCCTGCGAATTTCATGTATAGTCATTCAATACCCTTACTGCGTTCAACAGTCATTAAAGCGTTAATGATAAAAATTTAGTTTACTTTCCACAAACGCTCCCAGCTCCCTTTTTTAGGTACCATGTTTTGAATTGCAATATCATTGCTGTTGTCGTTCATTTTCAACAATCGGGTAAGTAGGCTAGGGTTCCCTGTCACTCTTGTGTTTTCGAATTGCGCAGACGAGTAAAATAAATTTTTTTACTACAATTCCAACAATAAAACTTTTATGTATTTGCTTTAAATGATTACTGTTGTCTTTACGTTTCTTTTTTTGTGTTTAGAAGCCTGATGAGTACAGAAAGCTTCTCATTACTTGTGGTCATCCACATCTCGTAAATTTCTTCGTAAGTATGATGCAAGAAACCTTTTTATCACTTTTCATTACTACAGCAATACTATGCAAAGCAGAAATTCGTGAAGTTTCTTTCCTTGAAAATGCCCATTTTCATTCAAAACGTCTTCCACTTTCCCACAGAAATCTCGATCGGAATTCAAACATGATCCAGAAGCTGTAGCGACGGAGATTGGAGTAAGTAGAAAAATTCATATATGGTATCCAATATAATATTGTATGATATATAACACAGAAACAGCAGCATACCTTCCAAATGTGCGAGCTTAAAATATACGCCATCCATTACTGTTTCCCTAATACAGCCTTGCTGAGTGGCACTCATAATATAGGTTATGACAGTCATCTACTACGACCTTCTTTGCCCAAACTTCCTAAATATCTCTTTGGCCTATTTGTGAGGCTGCACCAACAAATGCGTGTCGTTGTTAAGTACTAACTTAAAATATACTTACAGACCTGCATCATGGATCATATACCACTGACCAAAGAGATGGGCATTGCGACGACCTACTGGATCCTCAAGATCATGGGAGCACACGAGTGAACAACTGCAATCGTTTGTTGGACGCAGTCCGCGTGTAATATCTCAAATCCTCAAATGAAGCTTGTCATTAAAACCTAATCGAAACTCAGTGAGCGAAATAAAAAACCTCATTACAAAGTTCACTTTACTGATAAGGAAGGAAAACAGAGGGAAAAGAAAGGCAAGGAGGTTAACCAGCCTATAGGCAGCCGGTTTCCTACCCTGCGCATGGGAGAGGGATGGGGGAGATGAAAGAGAGCAGAGAGGGAAGATAGAAACAGCACATTCGGCAGCACATGCACGCACACTCAGTCACAGTCCAGTCTTGTCTTTCGCGGTGTGTGACATTGCTGTTACAGTCGCTTGTTCAAGTCGGTGTCGCGTAGGAATTTCAACAGAGCTTTCGTCGCCTTCTGTTGCAGTGTCTTCTCTCGGGCACTTGACAGAATAGTGTCCACAGACATTTGGCTGTTGTCGATGCGCGCAAAAGCAGACGCCAGTGACTGTCTCTGGATTTCATACAATGGACAGTCCCATAGAATGTGGTGTAGCGTCTCTTCGCAATGACAGGCATCGCAGAGAGCGTTGTCGGCCATTCCTATGACAAAGGAGTAAGATTTTGTAAATGCCACTCCTAGCCATAAGCGATGAAGTAGGGTGGCTTCTCTTCGGTCGAGTCCAGTGGGCATGCGGAAAGCCATCAAAGAGGACAGGTGGTGTTGACAATTCGTATCGATGCTTGGTGGGCACCATAGTGAAAACGTGATTTCACGCGCAAGTCGTCGAAGATTACTGGCAGCATGAGTCCTCGAAAGGGGTATGGCTTCTTCTCGTGTTCCTTCAAGGGCTGCCCGCGCGGCAGTATCGGCATGTTCGTTCCCTATGATGCCGCAATGACTTGGCAGCCATTGAAGCGTCACATGATGCCCTTTCTCGAGTAAAGTGTGGAGAAGGCATCGAATTTCGAAAACAAGCTGTTCGTACGGGCCGCGACGCAGTGCTGAGAGCACAGATTGTAGGGCAGCCCTTGAGTCGCTGAAAATCGACCATTGTTGCGGTGGTTCCCGATTGACCACACAAAGTGCAGCGCGCAAAGCAGCTAGTTCCGCTGCTGTAGATGCCGTGAAGTGGTCAGTCCTAAAGCTGATGGTAACACCTCTTGCTGGGATAACTACTGCCCCTGACGAACACTGGTGGTTCGTGGAACCATCGGTGTATACATGTATGCTGTCTGAATATTTCTCATGCAAAAGAAGAAGAGACAGTTGTTTCAGCACGGGCGACGAAAACTCAGATTTCCTCCGGATCCCTGGTACACTAAGATGCACTGTGGGTCGAATAAGACACCAAGGTGGTATGGATGGTTTAGATGCATGAGTGAAGCCCCAGGGAAGTTTATCGTTGTATTTCACGATAATTTTGGCGAACGATGCTTGGCGCCTCTCTGAAGGCAACAGTGCAAGGTGATGGCCGGAGGCACGTGCGAAGTGTCGGATGTGCGTTCCCAGGACTTCTACAACAATGTGAGTTTGTATCGGATAGTCACCAGCAATTGCAATTGTTGCATCTGTTGACGTACATCTGGGCAGACCGAGGCACACTCTCAGCGCTTGAGCTTGTACTGCCTGTAAAACACGAACATTGGTCTTGCAGGTATTGCTAAGCACGGGCAAGCTATATCTGAGGAAACCGAGAAACAGGGCCCTGTAGAGCTCCATCATTGCGTCTACTGACATCCTCCACGTCTTTCCTGCCAGGAACTTGAACAGTTGAGAAATAGCGGTCAGGCGCTTCTTCATATAGTTCACATGCGGACTCCAACAGAGGTCCCTATCAATAATGATGCCCAGAAACCGGTGGGTTTTGGCGTAAGAAATCGGTCGCCCGCAGATTGAGATGACATAAGGGGTCATTGCTTTGCGAGTGAAAGCCACCAGCGCGCATTTTTCTGGTGATATGCTGAGACCTTGTTTGAACAAGTAGTTGGCAATCATAGTTGCTGCTTTTTGAAGCCGGGAACGTATCTGTGGACGTGTGACTGCCGATGTACAGACACAGATGTCGTCTACGTATATTGAGATTTTAATGGTGCTTGGCAAGTATTCAGCAAGGCCAATTAGTGCAAGATTGAATAGCGTCGGGCTAAGAACTCCGCCTTGAGGAACACCCCTGGAAGTATAGCGTCGCGTAGTTGGGCCATCTTCTGTTAACACAAAGAATGATCTTGCAGCCAGGTAACTCGAAATCCACCGAAAGACTCGACCACCAAGGCCAACCACCGCAAGAGCACCCAAAATGGCTTCATGTAGTACATTATCATAAGCGCCTTTCACATCTAGAAACAAAGCTGCAGATAGTCGCTTACGGGATCTTTCGTGCTGAACGTACGAAACTAGATCAACGACATTGTCAATAGAAGAGCGGTCGCGTCGGAAACCAGCCATTGAATTCGGATAAATCTTGTAGTATTCAAGATACCACTCCAGGCGGCCTAGTATCATCCGTTCCATTATCTTCCCTACGCAGCTGGCCAGTGCTATTGGGCGGTATGAGGTTAGTTCGAGTGGGGATTTGCCCTGCTTCAAGATGGGTAACAAGCGGCTTACTTTCCAGTCATCAGGAACATTGCCATCCTGCCACGAGATGTTGTAGAGGCTCAACAGTTCTCTCCTTGCACCTTCCCCAAGGTTGCACAAGGCTCGGTACGGAATACCATCTGGGCCCGGAGAAGTTGAACGCCTGCAGAGAGCTAGTGCCGCCTCGAGCTCCTCCATTGTAAAAAGGAGGTCCATGTGGTAGTCACGGGAACGGGGGACGTCACCTCTCACTGGAGAATCTGGACGAGTGGCTTGGTTGGCGATCTGCGCACAGAAACCTTCTGCGACATCGATCTCTTGCCTCCTTTGAAATAGCGCGAGCGCTTTGAATGGAAAGCGCTGTTCCGTAGGGTGACGCAGACGTTGCACCGTTTTCCAAATGTGTGAGAGTGGCTTGCGAGGGTCTAGTGACTGGCAAAACGTTGTCCATCGCTCAAACGCTAATCTATCCATGCGACTCCGAATCTTCTTTTGCATCCTCCTGGCTGCCCTAAGATCGTGAATTGATTTTGTACGCCGATACCGACGCTCCGCCCGGCGTCGCAGTGCTCGGAGTCGCTCCAACTCTATATCAAAGTCGTTTCGTGTGGAAGATATCGTCACCGTGCGAGTGGCGTTTTGCATTGTGCTCCTTATTGTTTCCTCTAACCCAGATTGTAGGCCATCGCTGCAAGCATCTTCTATGTCAGATTTGAAGTTGGTCCATTGGACTGCTCGAATGGTCGTCCGTGGACCATAACTAGACAAGCCTTTGATGTTAAGGTAGATTGGAGTGTGATCACTTCCTCGTGTCTCAACATCTGGAAACCACTTGACGTATCTCGCGAGGGAGTTGGAGACAAAAGCAAGGTCGAGACAGCTGCCGTATGTCACCCCTCGAAGAAAAGTGGGGCTGCCGTCGTTCAGGAGAGTAAGGCCATAGTTGTAGGCGATGTTTGCTAACCTGCATCCTCTTGCATTTGTCCGCGTACTTCCCCATGCGTGATTGTGCGCATTGAAATCACCTATGAGGACCCATGGTGCAGGACACACTCTCAAAATATCCGCTAATCTCCTGGAATCGAGATTACTTGACGGCGATATATAAACGCCTATGAGAGTAAACATGAGTTGGTTCTTTTTCACAGTGATGCAGACATACTGATTGTCATCGTGAGGTGCAATTGGTTGCACAACATACGTCAGTTCATGACGAACAAAGACGATGATTTTGCTGCACGCACCGTTCGTTGAAGACATGACAGCTTCGTATCCCGATAGTCTTATTGGTTTCGACAATTGGGTTCACAAATGACGATGATTGGAAACACGTTGGTAAACACAAACTGACGAAAATCTGAAAGGCGTGATTTTAGTCCTCTGGCGTTCCATTGGATGACGGATGCTGCCTTGACTTCTTTAAGAAATGTTGAGGTGTAAGTAGCCATCTTCCTAGTTGAGAGATTCAAGCACTGGGCTTAGGGCGTCCAATAGTCCAAGTGCGCTTCGAGCAGATGGTGTCTTCATGTCGACTAATATCGCTCGGATGGCTTCTATAAGGGAACGCAGCACCGAGATCACTTGACGATCAGTTTTAGGCAAATCCTCCATGGTTGGAGACGGCTCTTGTGTGGCCACAACCTGCAGAGGTTCCTTGGCAGAAGAGCGCGTCGGGAGCGTGGGCCATTCCTCCAGAGAAGGAGGCTTCTCTGTTTCTTTCGTAGAGGTGGTGAGCCCTTTCGCGGCGCTACTGGATAGAACCGCTAAAGAGTTGGAAGGAGCGTCTCGGGAATGTGCCTTCTTTGAAGACTTTCGATGATGCCGACGTCGACGCCGACGCCGGACTACTTCAGCTGCCTCCCTGTGTATTGAGTTGTCTCGGGCCATTTGTCTGAGAACCGCTCGCTCCTTTTGGATTCCAGGACAGTCTTTCGACGAGGCAGCATGAGGACCACTGCAGTTGGCGCACTTCAGAGTAGTCGCCCGACAGGCGTCTTCAGCATAAGATTCAGCGCAGCGGGGACACAGTCGTAAGTTGGGGCATACGCCCTTGACGTGTCCTAGCCTGAAGTACTGATGACATTGAAGTGGCTTTTGGATGAATGGTCGAACCGGATGTCGAAAATGTCCAACTTTAACGTGGGACGGTATGCAATCTCCCTTGAAAAACACTTTTACGCAGCGCGTATTTCCAAGGCGCCGCACTTGCGTAATGACAGTTCCCTCGTTTGCAGGCTTCATGAAGGTAGACAAGTCAGCATTAGGAATGGCAGTGTCGATGTCATAAACTACACCGGCAATTGATTTGTCGTCCATCGGGATAAAGGGGCGCATTTTAATGCCACCTAGCTCAGTCATTTGCTGCAGCTGTCCTAGCGCACTCACATCGTGTACGTCTATGGCGAGAATGTTCTTCCTTGAGTTTACTCGTACGTCCTTAATTTGATGTGGCACCGCACATTCGAGAGCAACCGAAAGGGCTTGCCTGTTCAGGAGCCGTAGGTTGCTTGATGGATCTTCGGGCATGAAGATGATGACGTGCGGCCAGCGCGCAGGCCTTGAGTGCACAGTCGCTGTGCTTGCAGGAGCTGATGCTGCTGTATTCGCCGTCCTTCTCTTTGCCATCTTACCCCGGACAGGTATAAAGCTGCCATCGGATGTGTCGTCTTCCGACATAGAATAGAGATCGGTGTCCTCAGTGTCACTGGGAGAGCCAGCTCGCTTCCTTGTTGTTGACGGGTGCGAGGACCTGTGACCAGGCGGGCCTCTGGCATGCTCCATGTCCATCACCGCAAGACGGAGAGGCACCTCAAAAGACCGATGATTTCACTAAAATGAAACAGAGCGCTGAAACAAGCGTTCTTCTAAAGAGACCACTTTACTGATAAAAGTTCTACCTGGGAGGACGAGCATCAATAACTATAACACGCTCATGCACACGAATAACGATATCACGCACCCAATACCGCGTCCTGACGTCACTTGTCTGTCATCATGGTTCTTGTTGCAGTCGTTGCTACAATGTGCCACTTCTTATAAGGAAGTAGATGGTATTTTATTGCAAGATAGTTATCGTTAGGTGATAATGCACCTAATACCATTCTCTGCACGTAACAAAACATAAAACATTCAGTGGTGATTATTTGCTACTATTCGTTGTCATCGTTAAGCGATGTGATGACATCAAACAACACTGGAGGATTTCTTTTGCCCCAGCGGAGACAAAAGCGGTATACGAAGTATTTGTTCTTGCTTTGATTGAATAGAGCTGCGTATTACTCGTCACGCATATTTAGTCTCCAAGTCCCTAAGGCTTTGTAGCTGCTTGTTGGTCATTCGGAAGATTTAGCGGGCCTCAACAGCGCCCGCATCTAACTCCCCGGTGTTGATTATTTTCGTTCGTTTAGTTACGTGACAACTCAATCAGCAGTGATTCATAGAATGTTCCCCTTCAGCTTCACAGTACAGAGTGGAAGACTCTCTCATTGTACGAGTGGACCTTTATTTGCCCCAAAAGACACTGTCCCTATGAAAGGGACAAGCGACTGCCAGATGAGCACGGAGAACATGACTATAATCTGCGGTGTCGTGTAACACGACGGCACCTTGAATGAGTTGAAGAAACCTTCAGGGTAAATAATATAGTATAGTTTAATGTCTAATCTAAGTAAATATTTAATGTGAATAGTAGGTTAAAATAATATGCGTGTTTCAGTGTGCGGCACAATATTTCTTGCATGAAGCATGGTCTTCATTCATAAATTTACTGTGCTACCGAATGTGCTGTGGAATTTCGCCTTCAAGTGTTACAGGTGGTAAGGTACCGACGAACTTTTAACGCGATGGCGTTAAATAGCTTTGTTCGGACAAACTATCGGCACCGGGGTTGGTGTCCCCGTCGTTGGTTGAAAGCAATAAATCAGCGTTGCCCTCGAGCAAAAATTTGAGATGGATACCAAAAAATAAAAACAATAAGTCAATGGTTCTACCGAAAATCAAACACGAGGTTTCACGTGCAAGCAATTGTTCTTCCACGAAGCCATGCCAGTGCTGGAAACTGCAGCGTAAAAAATTATATATGAATGTCAAGTGACGGGAGAAGTCGTGAGTGATTATCCGTGACTGAGTATTCAGATCGTACCTGGTATTTGAACGTGAGAATTGCACAACGAGGGAGTTGTCTAAAGTTGCCCACTCATTACGAAGAGCGAAGCTGCGCGATTGCGCGAGAAGCTTCGGAGACACGCAAAGCGAGTGCTTTGTAAACTTAAAAAGAAAGACTTTTGGAGGGTACTTCACAACCATACCTGCAGTAGACAGTCTAGAATAGTTCGACACGAACAATGTTACGCGCACAAACTATGTTTCCTGCGGCACAGTTGAATGTGATGCGCCCGGAGCCTGATTTCGCTATCTCTTTCCACTCTGGAAGGTCAAGCGTTCTCTAATGTTTTGTTTCGTTTGTTAGTTTTATAATGGTGTGTCGTATTATATCATAAAATACACGCCTGTCACAACCTTTGTGAGTTTTAAAAAGGTGCACTCATTGTAAGTACACAAAGTATGCCAGAGAAACGGAAGGGGAAACATACCTGGACGGAGTTTCTAAATTAGCACAATTCCGACATCTCAAGTTTCACCTTTTGCAATATTGATAACACTCGAAACAAATAAAGGTAATGTTTACTTCAGGACCCTGGGTCGTATTCCTGTGGTAAACTAGTGCTTTCACTTGTGGACACGCGAGCAGAACTCCTCCGACAATATTACAGCTGTATATGAGAATTGAGAGAACATAGAGTCCATGATGTACTTTTTAGTTTCCCACACCGTGCACTGTGTGAAATAAAAAAATACTTTCGACTGGAGTTCAATAAATGTGGCCTGCATTTAAAAGATAAATTGTTACTTCATAGTGGTAAGTTTCTTCCAGGTGAGTTTTTCGTATGTGGGCATGTATGCCGCTGTGAGCTTCCATTCGAGCAATTGAGCATTCTTAATCATTGTTACTTTGCTATCACGGGACCCAACGTCCCGCAGTGGGAGATCCAGGTGAAATGCTAAAGCCTTAAAGACCGGTCACGTCAAGTAAACATGGTCAATCGGTCATCTAAGGTCGATGGTATCCTGCATCATGCCACTTTCAGCTTGGATGACCCCATCATCCACTTTCATTGAATTAATATGCATTCCTCTAACTCCTTGCTACGCTTATTCTAATTTGCACTGATTTTCTACATATCTCAAAGTTTTGATATGCTTTAAAATGTAATTAAAATGTAATTTTGGAAGTCCTAATATAAGCTACGTTCGCACGGCAGTTACATATTTAGTTTCTTTTACAACATCAATTTTATTTTACAGCAGAAACTGTTATGAGATCACAAAAAGAGCCGTTTTAGTGCCATAGTTATCTACCGCCACCCTTGTCGGGGTCCTTAATTGCTAGTGCACGAAAATAAGGGGGAAAACAGAGAAGAAAAATGTCCAAATTGGAACGCATCTACCTAGCTCCACTCTGTGGCAGCTCGGTATTCCACCAAACAGCCATGCTGCTTTTTTTAGCTTTATTTATTGACACAGAGCCATGCCGAAGCTTTAATTTTATTCGCAAAAAAGACTATACATGCGTCCTGCCAGGACGAAACAAACATAATTGGCATGACGAAAGAGAAAAATGACAACCACGTGCCACACTCTGCAAATTGTGCAACCATGCGTCACACAAAACTTATTACACAACAAGACGACCATCAAGGGCTTCCAACTCATTAAAAGGTGCTTAGTCATAATTTTTCATCACCATAAACCACCTCATCAACAATATGCACATAATGCGTCGCAAATGCGTAGCGGGTACCTCGCTTCTCCGCACAATTATGAATCAGGGCGTAGTGAGCACTTCCCTACTTGATATTTTTTAGCGTAGTGGGTACCTTGCAAGCACCGTTGTATTGATGGCTCCAAGCGAGTTTGATGCTCTTCCAGCTTTAGGTATGACGGTGCCGTACTTTCCGCACTGGCGTGGTGTTTTGTTTTATTAAGTTAGGTACTTGTGCGCAGCCATGTGATTTTTCACCCATCCCTCATTGTGGGTATTGGACAATCTTCTGAAAGGGTATTGATATCATCATCACCAGCAGCATGCGCCATTCTCGCGACGAGAAGGACGACTCGAATCATCACGATCGGGTAAGGTGTCACCTTCTCTCGTCTAGGGGGTTTCCTTGCATTTTTTTCTGAAGAACCGTTTGCGTTGACGTTTTCAATGTGCCACGCGTATCTTCAAAACTCGGTTTTACTGCAATCAAAATTAGGCAGAAATGGTTCGTCTTGCTTTGTGTTCATGATTTAACTAGGCCTCGCTCCTGCGCCCACAATGGTTTCTTACATTTTCGTCTTCGCAATTATGAATCTAGACAACTAATTAAAGTACCGAGTTGGTATAATTTGTGATGTGCATAATCAATAGTGCAATAGCCCAAAGCGTGTTTTTGTAACACGAAGGTGTTTTATGCCGGGGTCTACCAAGATTTCAGCGAGGCACTTCCATCACTGAAGTGATGTTGAAAACACGCACGATCAGAATATAGAAAAAAAGCTGCGTCAATGGGATTCAAACCTTCGACCCCTCAGTCCACAACAACAAATGCCAGGCACGCCATCCCCTGCGCCATGTTCACATACATTGGATGCTTTAACCAATGCTCTTTTTAACTATACCAGTCTCCTCTGACAGCGTTCTTGGTAAAGCGCAGTATGAATCACGACCATGGCACCCATCATTAGTTCCTTCACCGCGTTGTTTTCAAGCGCCCATCTCATTCAACGCGTTTCATGGCAGACGTGCAATTTGCGCAACGCCTTAACACATCCCCATGCAGCGACCTTACCCCAGGCGTCATCGTCGCTCATAGAATCTATCTATACCAAACAGTTATGCGATTCCCGCTAGCTTCGTTCAGCTATAGCGCCTAGTCATCATCGCTCATAGAATCTATCTATACCAAACAGTTAAGCGATTCCCGCTAGCTTTGTCCAGCTATAGCGCCTAGCATATACTTACTATAGTCCGGCTTCAATTTTGCTTTCCCCACGTACGCTCGCCCCGCGAACAATCGCGGCTCGCCAAAGGGCAGACGCGACGTGCGTTGCGTTTCCCTCTCATCAAGCAGTGGTGTAACTCCAACAGTCCGCGAGTAGGCGACCATAGACCAAGTTTGGCGTCCCATAAGTCACGCTCTTCCGGGGTGTGTTCCAATACTCACTGTATACGGCTAAATAGGCAGCTAAATCAACGGCGGTCATCTTAAGTCTCATTCCAATTCTCACGTAGCCGGCCACATAGACAGCTCCGAGAAGACCGCATCGTAGACAAATACGACGCAGTCTACATTGCTGTCTAAACAAGATGGCGGCTCAGCGAATCGCTCATGTAGATCAAATCTCGCCGGAATGATCGTCTGCACTTAAGCAGACACTTTCCCAGACGCTCAATGTGAGTAACGTTTATTTGTTTTTTTTTTATTTCAACACGAAATAAGTCAGAAATTACAACTGTTACGTTTGTTTATTTTAGCTTTTTCTTCTCGACGTGAGGTAGCGCATCGTCGCGTGAAAGCCGTCTGATTGTGTTCAATTTTTCAGACAGCGTGGGCTCGATGCTGTCTTCTAAGCAGTCTTCGTAGATTGTCTACATGCTGTCTAAGAATTAGAACACAGCCCAGATGTCACACCGCTTTCTCTTGTTTTTCTTCACTTTTAACTACTACAACTACCACAAGTATCTATAACAGCAAGGTTTTGTTTAATTATTAATGATAGACGTTAGTCATTGGGATAGAGATGTATGACTAAGAGGCAACGTGGACGCATCCAAGCTAAGCAGCGTTATACCAGCTAACACCAATAGACATTGTGCAAGCTCTTTTATATCATTGAACAGTAAAACCCTAAGGACACATTTTACTTTTCGTGTTTTGCCAACTCCTATGAAGATGGAATCTACCGTGTTTTTTTGTTTTGTTGATTTTTTATGAATGTGGCTCGTCGGGTAGAACTTGGTGCCTGTTGCACGTGCCGTGCGCTGCTCGCCTGCTTGCCAAACATACCTGTAGCTAATCTGTTGTGATACTCTTGCATGCATTGTCAGGGACTCCAGCGCTGTTCTGCCAACCGTGTCACCCACCAGGCATCTCGGTATTCTGTCCGCAAATCCCGAGGATCTGGGACCAAGACGCAACCATGCAGGTGCTGCAAGCGTTGGCTGTCGTGCTGTGGAAGAACTTGTGGGTACAGCCGTTCCGGCACCACTACATCAGCACGGCAGCCGAGATGGCCATCGTGGCACTGTGCTTCGGCGTCCTGTGGAACCGTGAGAGGCCAGCACCGGGAACACTTAGGCGCTCCACTGATGCCCTTGTCTACAGCGAGGAACCAGCTCTCGACGAGACCTTTCTGCATAAGGAACACGTCCTCGTTTACGGGCCGCCCTTACCATACGCGAACCAGATAATGAACGCCTTTCAGCCTGCACCAGGCACGTAAACTTTATTGGTTGCTGACTTTTCATGTTGTACAATTCATAATTAGTGGCAATGAATTGTAGATAAACCAGAATTTATGCTATTCTCAAGGTTGTGCGAAGTATAAATGTGGACGTTTTTATGCGAACGTTCATATATAAAAGGAGGCTCCACCTTGCTGAGTTCTACTTCACGTGGCGGCTGGTGCTATACTCTATCATATCAAAAAAAATGAACACGAGGTCGAGCGCGTGCATCTTACAGTGTAAAAATAAAGAGTTTGATAAAAAGTCGCAGACATAGCACTGTTTCCTGTTTTTTTTCTCTTATGCAGCTCATAAGTGATGGTAAAAATACTACGACACTTTACAGAAGTGTACTGATGCTGAGCGAGCTTCGAAGGTAGCGTTAGCAATATTCAGGTTGGAATGAAAACCAGTCAAATATTAGTAGCAACGCGTTGCTACTGTTTACTTAGATTCCATGCCAAACAGGTCATTGCATTCTCGGGTAATGCCCTGTTTCGGACACCTTTTAGGACGTTTACAAGGAGCTCCGGAGTATGTCGGCACTGTTATGTAAGCATGTTCTCACTATATGCTACGATGCATATAAGCGTACGTGTCAATCCAGACCGAATGGTAGGAGTGAGGCGAAACAGACAGTCTGATCACAAAGCCACGCAGTACGCTAAACTTATATAAACTAAGAAACCTTCAGATTCGCTACTGTACGAGAGGCCCGCTGACGCTGTAAATTCAGAAGCAATCATGGCTAAATAAAGCGGGTGGATCAAATCTCGGAGGAGAAAATTAAAATTAGCGTGAAACAAGTATGGTTGTGCCTTTCTAACAGCTTCTTCGAGTAAAAGCGTTGCATATATTTTTCACGATTGCTCAGCCAGGCTTTTGTTTGCACTTTTTGCAGTTAAACAACAGAGCGTGAGCGCTAAGGGAGCGAAAAACGCGCCGAAGGATATGCGTTACGTGGCTAAAGAAGCTGCCCAGGTGGCCCCGATGTGCGCCGATATCCGGCTTCAGTTCCGTGGCGAGAATCAATCCGTGATTTGTATCTCATTCGACCAAGACACATTGGGCACGATGCTGCTCAACTACACGGTGCACGTGACCACGCGTTACAGAGGAGACTACTCGCCCGGCCTCAAGTTCCCTTGGACGTTCCGCGAGCCACCGGAGGACATCGACGTTTATGGTACAGTGTTCTCTCCCACATGTGATTTTGTCACATTTAGGCCTACACTATTGAAAATTTACGCCACCTCGGCTCATCTCATGGTGAATGGGAGGAGGGTTCTCAATGTGATGTCCTCAGAGGTGCCGCTAACAAATTTTGATCTTGAAACTCCATCAAATAAACCTCTCTTCCAGGACTATCTCAATATGACAGCAGTGTAATAGGGTTCTTAGGAAGTTATAAGCGTAGTAGTCATGCCATACGTAGGATTCAAAATATATCCTCAGTCGTCACTAGTGCATTGACTTCATTGAACTCCATGGCCATTGCTTTGGTACATTCTCTTATGTCGCATGTACTGAATGGTGCAGTTTAAGGAGACACTCCTTTGACGGATTTGAAAGACTGCTGCCCCCTGATGAAGATTTGGTCAGATGCGCATGTTCGGGCTACGACTACTCAATTACCATGCACCTCCTCTATAGACTCTTTGAACCAGGCATAATTACGATGCCTGATCTCCGCAGTTTGGAACGCGGCTATTCCTGTTGTCAGTACTTGGCATTCGGTACCATCGCATTACGGCGACGCTGCGCTGCAGTGTGTTTATACACAGTGACCCCCCGCTAACGGAAACATCGGAACCCCTGGTGGTAATTCGGCTGCTTCGACAGCTCCGACGCCCAGAGGCATCAACGAGCTTGGCCTAAGCGCAGTGAATGGTATGAGGGGCGTTCTGTCGTCGTCCGTTACCGCACTTCATGCGACGACGGTACCACAAAAAGGGCATCGCTCACAGTGTATTCTGCGCCTGCGTAAAACAAGAAGTGGGCGACAAAACAACTCGCCGCTGGTGGGGTCGAGTTCAAAGCTCTGCTATGGTGGTCCCCCGCTACAGAAGCAGCTCGCTAGCATCCTATATGGAGGTAGAAGGAGGCTTGAAATTGATTTTGATTGCCAGGAGTTCTTGAATATGAACAAAAATTCAAATGTGCGAGCGTTCCTGCATTTCGCCACTGTTCAAACCTGCGTCCTTTAATTTAGTAGTGTTACGCCCTACTTGCTAAGCCACAATGATGTGTGCTTTTGACACATTATTCTGTAACTCAGCCACTACGACACTATGGTGCACTACTAATTCCGGCCACTGCAGCATGCAGCCTCCTGTGTTCACTTCCTAAACTTGTATAATGTGAGAAAATCCTAGAGCATTTAATGTATGTCAGACGGCGCAGATGTTGCCTTTCCACGCGCCTATTTTGTGTCACGTCAGAGTTATTCAACTCTACGAGTTCTTGTGAAATTTCCAGAGCCCTCCACCACGGCGTCTCTCATAATCCCTATGGTGAGTTTGGGACGTTGAACCTCACATATCAATGAACCATACGAGCTCCAGAGCTCGCCCGTAGGCCCCATGTATTAGTTCCGAATACGCCATTTGGCTGAAAGAGCGGGCGTCTGCAGATTGCCGCGACGACTGTTGACCAAAATCTTAGCTAATGAATGCTCACGACGACTCCAGGGCTACGTGCGGCCTTTACCAGCTTGCGAAAAACGCTCGCGGAAGCCGCCAACACTTAAGTCATTTGTATCACCGCTTCCAGATGCCGCGACTACGTGCTGACCAGTACAGCATCGCCCATGGACATGCCCGGGCTTTAAAACGCAGTTTCGCAAATGGTATACTCAAGGAACTGTGTCTTCACGTTTGTGAGCACCATTTAGTTTATTTGTCGAAACAAGCATCTCCAAAAAAGCCACCTTGTTTCGAGTCTACAGCAAATGACATGAACTTGGTTTTAAGTAATAAAAAATAGGTTCTTCATTTTTATGCCTGAAAATGACTATATGAATACGGGTCATGTTTTAGTTGGTGAACTACGGATTAGTTTCAATTCGATGGCGCAATTTCAACATGCGTCCACAACAAATTTCCAAGTACATGAAAGCTGTTCACCTCAGCCGTATTCTAACTTGGTTCATGTGTTACTTATTTTATTCACTGCGCAGATCAAGTGCAGAAGATAATGGCCGTTGTGGAGGTGAGGCACATCGAGTTGCAGACGACCAGTGAATTTTCATACGACGAAATTCACCACCGTCAAGTGCATGTCAATAAAGACGTCGCCGGCTCGAGTGGCATTCAAGGGTCCTGGTCGAAGAGCCGCCACAAACACTGGCCACCCGAGAACGGAGAGGTGGGTAGGGCCGACCATCCAAGTGGTTGTGTGGAAGGTATGGCCCGTGCCGTATCTTGAAAACACACACAGTGGGATTAAGGTGACAAGGGGTGTCCCGAAAACGACCAAGTGGTCCAAGTGAATCAGGAACGTACACCACTAAAGTAGCCTTTCACCGCTTGAGAACGTGGTGATGCTCAGTGCGGAAGTCCTAGATAGGATGCATCCAACGTCCCGACGATGTTCTCTGATACGTCAGTATAACGCAACAGATCGCAAAGCTGTGTGGTGCAATTGTGGCATCACAACACATAACGCCATATGGTCATGTCACAACGTGACACTCTCAATTGGTCGAAGTAAGGTCGATCTCGGACTCTGTACGTCACATCGTTACTTGCAAGTCCTGTCTGCCTTCCCGCTGAAGGTTTAGCTCACCAACGTCAAGTTTTTACCCTTTCGCAGATACCTTAGTGTAAATTTCTGTTTGTTTGTCATGCATTGTTCCCAATTATTTTAAAAAACAGAATACAAAAGGGAAAGCAATCGAATAGCATCATTCAGAATAAGACCATGAACAGAATGCAACAAGGAAGAAAATCATTGTTTATTATACTGCGGTATCAGTATTTCATTAGTTCGCCTCTCTGCGAATTTCCAAATTCTAGATAACTACCCAAATTTGTTTCGTTTGTTTTAAATGCGCAGCATTTTTTTGCGTACCGCAAGCACTTTTGGCGTCTATCTGCGTATCTATTTATCTAGCCACCTATACGTCTGGGGTCTCTCATGATCACCACCTTAACTGGAGGGGGGGGGGGGGTACACCAAAATTAGTACAGGAAGGTACGATTCATCGTGTCTTACAGCACAAAACACCCGCACCTAGACTACCAGTGGACACGGTACACTTCACTTCATGGTCTTCATAAGTTATATATGTCCTATTTTTCAATAAAATTTAGTCTAATGTCAGCGCTGTGCCGTGTTCACTTCTAGTCTATGTCCGTGTGTTTCGCACTTTAAGCCACAATGAATCTTCACCAACTAGCCCAGTTTTCCATCTTGGTTAAGGTCAGATGGTATGACAAATACGACTCGCTAGGTCCTAATCTCATCGCGTACGTCATCAAACACTTTCCGAAAAACAATGGCGCATACCCGGGGGTGGGTGTGTACCCGTGGTATGCGGGAATGTTGCACAGGGGATAGACATTTTATATCTATACTGGAACGGCGAGAACACACATTAGTAATTACAACACGTGAATGTTAAGAAAAAGCTGCCATATGCAGCGTAGACCGGATAGATGCAAACAATAAATGACAGTGCCCTAGCAGGAAGCGAACCCTAGTATTGTGCGTGGCATTGAAGTATTCTACCACAGAGCCATGTGGGGCCTTGGAAATACTTTACAAATAGACCATAGTGTTCCTGTAATGTCAATTGTGGTTGCAGTACTAGCTATCTAATTTTATATACACTACATATGTACTTCTATAATGCATCCGTCATGTCGGTTAACGTAACTTGTAGTTAGGCGCAATCAGCACACGTTGATTTGTGTAGTAGTGGTGAGAGCTACCATCCTCACCAGCACCATCGCAAACACCAGCGCTTTATTTCAGCTTAATGCTTCTGGTGTTTCTAATATTCATTTTGCTGTTGGCGTCGTTACGAAACTGTGAAAAACTGCTAATATAAAATATGCGTGGCTGTTTGACTTATGTATCTGCGTGGATTTGTACATATATTTAACGCCACTTCTTAACGTCTCGCTGAATAACAAAATAAAGCGCATTCACCTTCCATCCGCACGTTTCGCTCAACATCGATTCCCAAGGTACGTGGGATCTGCCTTTTTTTGTGTTTTCTTTCTGCGCTCTGGTGTACTGTGTATAGTATCCTCAAAGGTGTTTTAAAACCTGTAGGATGTCATCGCGAATGTAAGCGTTCGCCGATTCCCCTATCCGAGCATGCCGGACGACGTTGACAACTACCGGGCGAGTGTGCCGTACATCCTTGGCATGGCCTTCCTGCTGCCATTCTGCATGCGCCTCAAGGAGATTGTCCAGGACAAGGAGACCGGCATCAACGTGAGTGGCAGCTTTCTTGGCACACTTATCATTCATAACTTCATTCAGAACCACCCCTTCCTGTAGCAAGCAAAAGCGGGAACTAGACAGAAGAGCATGGTGACATTTACTCAATCGCACATAACAATCTTCGAAGTTCTGAGTATTTTGAAAGTGCTTATGTCGTGAATGTGTACCATCTGAATTGCCGGGAAAGTCGCACAACAGACGATCTTAGTAACCGGACGTCTTAGATCAAAACGCATCTCACATGCGCCACACATAACCTTTATTATCGTTGACTTCGTCGTTTACCAGGTTTATGTAGATTACGTAAAAAATAGACATTTTTATTCTGGGCATTTTGAATACTGATGTACTAAAGGTTACTTTAAAATGGAGTGTTTTTATCAACACCAAGGGTCATTCTTTAATGTATATACACATTGTATTTATGACAGGACTCGTTAAATATGGTGTTGCTCATTACATGTTCCCGAACCTCAATACGAAAGAATCATACAACTGTGTAGCACCACATCTGCTACGAGTAGTCAAAGTGGTAAGTTAATAATTGTGCATTGACTGTGTCCTTTGCTAGGCTGAGGTTAGAAGGGAATCTTATAATCAAAAGACCAGCTTCTATGGTAGGCTAAATTCCCTCCTGTGCGCCATACCATTCAGCAGTGGCTTCTGGTGTTCTGTTCTTTGCTGTAAGAACGTGCCCATGACTTGACGACTCTCACCAGAAAACAGCGCGGTTGTCAGCAGATTACTAATAAACTCTATAACGACGCATTTTTCCCTCCACTTCATGCAAGGTGTCTAAAAAAAATTATCGACCCAACACCTCGGTGGTCGCAAAGCAAACCCCAGCTATATCCTTCCTCTCAACAGAATCTGAAGGATGTGTCCCTGTACGATCTCCTACGAGGAGCAGGGTTGCGCCTATCTGCTCTTTGCCTCACTTGCGCCGCAATTAGTCTGGCGTTATCACAAGATACGAACCAAGTTCTCGAGCGAACTCAATGTTAAATACGCTCAGGCGGGCTCTGATATTTGCGTCGCACATATCTAGCCCTCACCTGTATTCCCATAAGCCACGCCAGCACGATCGAACATTCATTGTAGGAGTCTAACTTTGTCCCCTGCAAGCGCGAGCCATGACTTCACCGCATAGCTTTGGAACGGAATGGCGGGCTAATGCAGCGCCACTTTGCGCACGCGTGAGCACACAGGATGTTAATAGCGCAGTCGTTGCTGCTCACCGTTACCCACTGCCTCCAAGTATGATCATGAACCCACTGCTTCAGTGCGTCACCCCATTCAATTGAAGTTTACATGGCAAAAACTGTTTGTAGAGCAAGGTACACAGACACGAGAGAGAGAATACAATAGACGGGTGCTAATGACCAGCTACATTTTCCTGAACAGACGTGTTTATACTGTGCCCGTCACTGTCGAACATGCGGGAATACTTTTTTTAGAAGGACAACTCTTTGTTAAACAAATTTTTGTTGACATCGCGCGTCTCCTATCTCGATTTGCTTCTGTCTTTCGTGTACTACAAATAATTTCTGATGCACAATGAACAAGCCTAATTGCCACAGTTCACATGAGATTGCTCCCTGAAATATTAAACAGGTGTTCGGTTATCTCTAAATGGTGAGCTACAAGTTCACCATTTAGAGGCGAGTGCCGCACAATAGCAGGAGAAGTACTGTTTTCTTATTTTTTTCCTATCTTAAGTCAATAAAGTGAGGTTGTGACGTCGATCATGTCTAAAAGATACCTGGAGGGCGATGAAAAAATTAGTACAGAGGGGTTGGTGTTCTCGAGCCGACATTTGGACAAATCTAATCGTCTTTTTCAAGGCTGGAGCTTATTTCTTTAGCCCTATATAACATGTGTATTCTCCGTATCCTCTTTTGTCCGAACAATGAATACTGAGAGGGCAACTATGGATGTGGGTAGTTGGAGGGGGCTTGTTGTCGTATTTTGTGGGGGAAAGGAAAGGAATATTTCGGGAATAAGAAGAAAAAAAGGGAAGGAGGCTTAAAAATGGTCACCAACAATCTTAGCTTTGAAATTTCTAAAAGGCACTTTCATTTTCATTGGTTTTTGTTTGCGATCGTTCGTATAGGATGAATATACATAGTTGTGAAGAGTGTCCAGGAGTATAGTGGGATCTAAATGTATTTGCAGGAATTGCAGATGATCATGGGCTTGTCGAGCCTTGAGAGTACCCTGGGTCACGTCATCACCGGAGTGGTCCTGACGTTGCTCCAATCCCTCGTCCCCGTGTTCTGCATGACCGTGCTGCCGAGTGGAGGGCCTGTCACCGACCAGCCGTACTTGCAGGGCGCCAATGTGACGTTGCTTCTTTTCGTGTTCTTCATGTTCTCCGTGATGCTCTCATTCCACGCACTGCTCGTCGCCGCCATCTTCAATAACAGTAAGAATTCATTCCCTCGTATTGCTAATCAATGTTTCGTGAAACGTGAGCAAGTAAAATTACATCGGAGTGCAGTGGAAATCAGTTCGCTGCATAGATTCATCGGTAACGTATTGATAGTACGTTTACCGAATCAAAGTGGTGGTTTTCTTCCTGGTCACCCCACCACCAAGCTATGTTTCGACGGGGGGTGCAATGCCCATGCGCTAGTGTGAGCCAAGTGTGTTATGCGCGTGCTTCAGAACGCCAGGCAGTCTATACGCATTCGAACGATTTCACTCCTCTTATGGCACACTGCAGCAACTTTCGGGAAATGAAGGTATACCGTCATAAAACACTTCAACCCAACCACTTAGAGAATGGGGTCATCTACTCGGTTAAAGACGAAATAGTAGCGGTATGTGTGCCTATTTTTCAGGCGTACAATGAGCAACCCTACAAGTCTGCATTTCTAGTATTCTTCACTGCCGGTTCTAGGACGTAAAACCTTGACAACTATTTGAATGTCTATAGTCTATTATATATTAAGAAATAGATGAAATATGAAAACATTATGAAGCATGCCATCATATTATGGCGTTCAAGAATCCAGAATAAATTGATGAGATAGGAAACAAAGGGCAGAAGTGTTTTTTTTTGACAGCTAGTGTTTATTGAACTCATACCCTTCTGTACAGAAGCAAAGCGCCTTTACCATGATTGGTGGGTGTTCAGTAGATATGTGACTAGGCTAAAGATTCAGCCAAGAGTGAAAATTCTTTTGCTTCAAATGTACTCGCAACCACTTTACAGCAAGCATGGCGATCATGTTTGGCGTATTCTACTGGGTAATTCTGACCCTGGTTGTGCCACTGATGATCATCGATGGCCCCACACCCTCGTTGGCCCATTACATATTCACCTCGGAGTCGAGGAAGTACTACTCGTCCTACACGCCCTGTCTTGGCACTTACTGGATGCTCAAGATGATGGGCATTGCCGTCGACTTTGACGGTGAGTTGATTAAACATTGTTTGCAATGTCTCAGCAATAAGTTTGAATATCGGTAAATTAGCCACACATCGCGCAGGGTGTTAATGTAACGAACACCTGAGACCAATAACGCCACATTTGAGGACAGTGCGGACTTTATAATAAGTCTGTAAAATGGGCTTTCCGTTCTTCAATGGCTGATGCTACTTTAATTGTGTGGATAGCTTGCTGTGGAAGCTTGCCGGCTAATTCAACTGATCAGCTCCAGTACGCTATTTCTCTTTCCAAGCATGGCGGCCACATTACGATGGAGGCTAAATGCAAAAGCAGTTGTGTACTTTCACTGAGGTACATTTCGGTGAATAATGTTTGATCGGGTACCCCACTATACAGTGCCTCTTCTTATCAGATCTTAGCGTAGCAAGTCTATAATTTATTTTTGAATTTTATAAAACAAAATTTCCGTCGTTACGAGCAACTAGATTTTGTCAGAGCTGTGGTAACTCGCGAAAATCAGAGAAAAAAAATCATCCTTCTCACATAATGTGGCCACTGGTGACCACTGGCTATACTTTTGTAATTTCCTCGGGATCAGCTTATCAACCCAACGTCAAACTAGGCGCGATAGTATGTGCGCTCGCTTTTATGTACGATGCAAGAATACACCGTATCAACCATAGAATGTGTCGCTAGCTTCAAACGCAGGATAGAAATATTACGAATGTTAAAAGGATGATGAATGAGTTAGTAGCAGCCATTTTATGACGCTCTTATCTCTCTAACAATCGTCAGAGGAGCATGCAGACGCTCAACATGCTTGTAAACAGGGCTTAACAATAAGAATGCTAATTACATTATCTGTTCACTTATGTTTGTAACTGTTTTATTGAACTCTCGACACAGACTAGTAAGTCTACATTTGACAAAAGAGAGAAAAATATCGCGAGTGTATAATGAGGGATAACGTGTTCCTCATCACATATTTTATAGCAAATAACTATGTTTCCACAAAGCAGCAGTGGCAGGTTCATACGATCCCCATCAATTTGAGGGTACAATAAATCCAACCTTTGGCAACTAGTAGCGGCAACTCGAATGTTTCCTTTGTGATTCTATCACACTCACGTCGTGCCAGCAAACTACGCTGAGTTGCTCTGCTCTTGTCAAAACATTTGATAAGTGGCAGAGTCGTTCTTTTTTTACAACGCCAAAATGAACGTCGATTCTCCCGATCCCCCCCCCCCTATTGTAATCTGGTCGCAAGTTTCAAATACTTATACTTTGAACTCGTATTGTTTCAGGAACTGCTGGCTGGGATATCTTCTGGACATTCGCCTTTGGTATGGACAGCATCACCATCGGCTACGTGGCCACAACAATGGCGGAGAGCTTCGTCTTAATGCTGTTTCTGATATGGTACCTGTCCGTAGTGCTTCCTTGGAACAGCAAGACGCCTCGGCCTTTCTATTTCCTGCTGAAAGTACGTGTCTGAAACGTCCCTAAAGAGCACTTCATTAGATTCAGTACAAACTGTCTGACGAAGAGTTTTGCTTTCAGGTGTGTCATCAGTGAGTGCTTATGTTTGTTAAGCTGCATTTTTAGTGGAGGCGATTTGTCTGAGGCACGTACATCTATATCTAGGCGCACGTGCAGTCGAACTCCATGCAGTCGAAATTTCCTTAGCCATCCACTACGGCGCCTCTCATAAGCATATCTTGCATTTAGGACGTAACCCCCCCCCTATAAAATCTTATCATTTTTCCTACATTCTTTATCATGCTCGAATAACCTAAGAGGAAATAAATTATCTGAGAGTTCAGTGACTATTTACACAAATGAAGCTAAAAGTGTTTTGCACTCAATGATCAATCTCTTTATTTCCAACGAGTGCGGTCAATGCTCGGATGAAAATCCTCAAGGGGATCGATACATTTGGAAGTGTGGTTTTATGTCCCGAAATTTCAAAACGGTTAAGTAATCCATACAAGTGCCGTCAAGTTATTTGACCTGTTGACTTTCTGCGTAGAACAACCGGGTGCATTCTGATAGGAACGTTAGGCTTCTCCGCTGTTCTTTGCCGAGATGGCCGTGACTATCCCGCACAAAAGTCTGTGTGCTGAAACAAAAACTAAAACTACTGTGAAAACCATTTGGGCTTCACTTAAGCCAATGTTCTTCAGAATGCCTAATTTATGTGCTTTGCAGATTAGCTACTGGATTCCCACAGAGTACAACGCAAGCAGTGCCCGGTCTAAGTACAAAAGACTGCACACTCACCATGAAGAACCACCTGAAGCTGCTGTAGTAGTGGCAAGTGGTCGGGCAGTGACGATGGTGAGTGCAGCAGCTGGAAATAGCAACAAGTTTTTCTACTGAAAATGGCATCACTTATTTCTGGACACGTGCATGTCATGGCCTGTGAGTAACAATAACTAGGCAGCGTAGCTACGCGCGAAAGTGACACAGTAGGTTTGTCAATTTTGACATTTCAAGCAATGAACTACAACGCAGTTTCTTGCTCCACAGAGTTTCGGCAAATTGACAGCACTCGACTCCGCGGATTTTAAGATTCTCGACAAGCAAATCACCGTCTTCCTCGGTCACAATGCAGCAGGAAAGACCACGATACTCAAGACATTAGCAGGTACGGGCGCCTTGGGCTTAACACACTGAAACTGTCAAAAGCACGAATTCTAGCAAACGGAATGTATTTGGGGCAGAGTGAATTGCTGCAGTTTGCACCGATGTTGATAATGGCCACAAGCTTTTATTGTTTCATCAATGTATTGTACCGATTTTACAAAGGTGACTGTGAGTGGATATAGAAGGCATAACGCACAGTCACAGACAGATAAATGTAAGGTGTCCCTCAACTTTAGCGCATACACTTTTTCCACACTATTTTGTATATTATCTTGCTTTTTCTTGAGGTTGTGCCGAGTGGAAATGAGGCGTAGGCAGTATTAAGCAAACTTTGTACGCTAACGCTACGGAGGCTGGCGGACATCCTCATAATGTGACATGTGAAAAAAGCATATGCTTATGGTTTCATCTTTGCATACTTACCCCTTCCTCCTCTCATTTGAATAGTTGGAAAATATCGTATAATTACCGATTTGTGTGCCTCATTATATGGCGTAAAAAGTATATAATGAAGCTGTCAAATGACACGTGACGATAGTTGTAGCGTGAAAACAGAACGATGACAAAGAGACAAGAAGGAGATGTCTTTGTCGTCGTTCTGTTCTCGCGCTATAACTATCGTCATGTCATACCAACTAGCCTAAACTGCCACACTTCTATGTCAATGACGTAAGCATGACGTAATGATGTAACATGCTTTGTGATGGCTCTTCGAAGACTCGGACATATTGTCAGTCATACACATGTTGACGCGCACTGCTATGTTGACTGTCGCCTTTCTGTTCACGTCAGTAGCAGCAAAGATGGTACAGGGTTCACGGTACGCCGGATACTTACCTCAACGGCCTGGAGTCAATATTGGGAGCTGCAGTTGCATTTTCGATTGACGTGTAAATGCTTAAATTCCATTTACTTGCGCACGTTAAAGAGCACAAGAGAGAGTCTTGTAACCCTCCATAGTTGTGCGTCCTAAAATCATATCGTGAGTTTCACTCGCAAAATCTCATTAATTATCCCATCATTTATAAATTTTTGGTAGTGATTTGTTCGTCTTTTCTCCTGTGCAGGCATTGTGAGTCCCACAAAAGGCAGTGTCCAGGTGTGCGGCTATGAAGTAGCCACCCATCCGTCCAAGGCCCGCAAGAACATCAGCTTCTGTCAGCAGGATGACGTGTTCTTCGACGACCTCACTGTCTCCGAGCATCTCATCTATTTTGGACTGGTATGGCTGCATAGCCCTAGATACATCATCGTGATACTGAATAAACGTTAGTTATTCTATTAAATGAAACTGATTCTTCAAAATATCATTCTTCCTGTCA
Source organism: Rhipicephalus annulatus (assembly GCA_013436015.1). Taxonomy (NCBI): domain Eukaryota; kingdom Metazoa; phylum Arthropoda; class Arachnida; order Ixodida; family Ixodidae; genus Rhipicephalus; species Rhipicephalus annulatus. The sequence continues at coordinate 1,138,416 of WOVY01014603.1, read as the reverse complement.
AATCTGACCTGATTAAACTCACGAGTAGATTCAAATAACCATAGTTGTTGGGTTTCGACGTTCCGAAACCACCATATGATGATGAGAGACGCTTCACTGGAGGGCTCCACAAGTTACGAGTAGATTCGAATAAAATTCTCGCCTAGGCTATCATGAAATTCTGTCAGTAGCTACAGGGACGCCCGTTCGAAGTCGTCCCAGACCACCATGTGCTTTGCTGGCTGTCAGCACTTGGAGGTCCTACAGGAAGACTCGAGCGATGAGCATTACGATTGCATGAGTACACGTTCTCGGTACTGTGAAAATCAGGCAAGCTTCACAGTGCTTATCTTCAGTGATTATCTCGGCACCCTGTTGATTGGTCAACGCCATCGAGTTGGAAGCCGATGCGAACATCCTAGCCACTACAGACTTTCTGAACATGGCGGCCAAACAACGCCGAGATGCGTCGCTACTCTCCGTTGTTGACCGTCTTCAATACAGCCATAAAGATCCTTCGCTAAGCCTGTTCTTACTTCAAAACAACGTTTTGTAACGCCGCAACTTACATTCCGATGGCACGGAACTTTAGCTCGTCGTCCCACGTCACCCGCGCCAGGACATCTTGTAAGAACTTCACAACGCCCCAACTTCAGGACATTTAGGTGTGTATAAAACCTATGACCGCATTCGGGTACGGGTATTCTCGAAGAGCTCTTGTCGTTCCGTTCGCCGCTACATGGCAGCGTGTGTCCAGCGCCAGCGCTGCAAGAAGCCTATACATTCTCCCTGCCAATCACCATGTGGTGGTTTCCACCACATGGCATGTTGCAAAACGGGTATGGTATGACATGATTGCATGGCGAACACAAGCGACACTCCCTAAAATGAAAATCATGACATGCGTCTCTTGTAACAACACGACTACATGCCACGCTCATGATGCTTTCGCGGCCGTTTCGCTAGCGTCACTTATACTAAATTTGGTATTACAGTACGTGAATGAATGACGAAGGCATGAGACTGGTGCAAACATGATAATCATGAGATGCGTGTCATGTAACAACATGACTACATGCTACACTCATGATGCATTCGCAGCCATTTCGCTAGCTTCACATGTACCAAACTCGGTTTTACGCGACGCTAACGGTCGACAGAGGTAAATGACGCATCCAAACATGACAATCACGACATGCGTGTCATGTAACAACATGATACATCCCACACTCATGATGCGCTCTCGGCCGTTTTGCTAGCTTTGCATATGCCTAATTTGCTATTACGTGACGTCAATAGAAGACGAAGATATGCGAGAGGTGCAAACATGATAATCATGAGATGCGTGTCATATGAGAACATGACTAGTTGCCACAGTCAAGACGCCAATACATTTAGACCTGACGCGGTGCACGTGCTCGCTGCACTGGTGTTGCCACGCCAGGCCGCCGGACAAGCCATATACTCGAAGATGCGCGCCACGCTGCGTTGCTTTGACGTATGCGCGTTTCAGCACGTCTGGCATCCCTGCGTCACAAACAGAGGGATACGAAGTGTTGTCAGGGTAACGCATCGGCGCGAAATGCAGCATGTCGCATTTCACACCGGTTTGCTGTCGGGCAACGGCGACGGACGCTGGTCGCGCTTGGCGTCAGCAATAGAGTGCTCGCGTTTTGCTAGCGTAGTGTCGCTGTGCCCAGCGTGTGCGCGCGTCAACGCTACATTGCAGTATAATGGGCCCTTCATGATGCTCTCGCGGTCGTTTCGCTAGCTCGACATATAACAATAAACCAAATTTGGTATATTTGGGTATACCACATATACCAAATTTGGTGTTACGTAACGTGAATGGATGACAAAATATATGACCGGTGCAAACATTACAATTCTGACACGCTTGTCTTGTAAGAACATGACAACATACCACGCTCATAGCGTGCTCGCGACCGTTTCGCTAGCTCCACGTATAATAAATTTGGAATCAGGTGTCATGAATAGATTGATTGATTGATTGATTGATTGATTGATTGATTGATTGATTGATTGATTGATTGATTGATTGATATGTGGGGTTTAACGTCCCAAAACCACCATATGATTATGAGAGACGCCGTACTGGAGGGCTCCGGAAATTTCGACCACCTGGGGTTTTTTAACGTGCACCCAAATCTTAGCACACGGGCCTACAACATTTCCGCCTCCATCGGAAATGCAGCCGCCGCCAGCCGGGATTTGAACCCGCGACCTTCTGTCATGAATAGATGACGAAGGTAAACGACACATCCAAATATAATAATCATGACATGGAAGTCATGTACGGCATCATATACTTCCACCTTGTAACGTTGTGCTGATTTAAAGTGACATATCAACCTTTCTCGTTCGTACTTCGCATATCATCGATTGCCACTGTACGTGAGATCTGCCAATTTTTTTGTATTTTCCACAAATATCTAGTGAGTGACTCGACTTTGACTTAAGTTAACCTGCCCCGCCGCGGTGGTCTAGTGGCTAAGGTACTCGGCTGCTGACCCGCAGGTCGCGGGTTGAAATCCCGGCTGCGGCGGCTGCATTTCCGATGGAGGCGGAAATGTTGTAGGCCCGTGTGCTCAGATTTGGGTGCACGTTAAAGAACCCCAGGTGGTCGAAATTTCCGGAGCCCTCCGCTACGGCGTCTCTCATAATCATATGGTGGTTTTGGGACGTTAAACCCCACAAATCAATAAACTTAAGTTAACCTTACAAGCTACAGGTTAAGCCGACACCTGTAGCGTAAACATTCCATGAGCCCAGGACCATGTCAGATAAACGGCCTTGCCGGTAACTCATGACAGTAGTCATTTGTAGCCCGAAGACTTACTCAGCAACAGAACGTTTTTGGTGGTATGTGTTATCCAAGTTCACCTCTCTCACGTTTCAAAGAACTTATTTTTGGTGGGTTGGTCAATTCTATGTTCCATGACGGCTGAGCCCAGCTTCGACTGATGCGACCTAAGCAGCAGTTGATAAGTCTAACCAATAATCTCGTATTTGACAATAAGCAGCAAATGACGCGAGTGGCACGTAATGCGTGAATGGCTCGTCCTTCGCAGAAACGTCTCAGGTTCAACGCTGCAACACGGAGACACCTCTTTACTTCCCTGTAGTTTATTTGAAATATTACATTGCATTCCAAACTATATGTAAGTCAATTATTTCATTAAGCATGATGTAGCCTTTGCCGCCAAGTATCGCTCTAACAATCTCTTACGGCATCGATCTTTTGCGCAGCTCAAGGGTGTATCGTATTCGCTTATCAGGCAGCGAGTCGAGGAAGCGCTCGACGACCTTAGCCTGACTGAGAGTCAACACGCGCTGCCCGGCTATTTGTCCGGAGGCGTGCTCAAGAGGCTCAGCGTTGCCATCGCAGTCGTCTCGCGACCACGGGTAAAAAACAATGAGCTCCTTATGTAAGTATAGTGCCCTCCGCTATAGCACATTCGTGTTTGTGGTGTTAAAAACTGTGGTGTCAAAGAAAAGTAAGGGTTCACTTCTTGGAAACACAATTCTTTGTTTGAAATGTTGTTTTGTTCGTTCTAAGACCAACTTTTTCAAGCTGGCTTACGTATAGTTGATGAGGGGGGGTGGGAGTGGAAGGCGGAACAACTGCCGGTCATTTAGGCTATAGGCTAACCCCGCCTGTTGCAACGTCACAATTACTATCACCCCCACCACCATGGGGAAGGGCAAAATTATGTGTCCTTTGACATGTTATGCACTGACCTAAATAACTAATATGTCATATTGAAGGTAAATCATTGCCTTCTCTAAATTTACAGTTTTAAAGACGCACCTTCCCTCTTATAGGTGGCGTTCGAAGTTCACCTTTACGGTGACTGAGTTTCTTACACTTACCGAACCCCTCAGGCATTATTATTTCTTCTGTTCTGCCATAGTATTGTCTCAACGATATATAAAAAAACGCAAATATTCAGGGCAGCATGGATATGGGGTAATATATAACTGGGCTTCAAGGCTGCAAGACAAGTCGACTCGTCGAAACGTCGGTTTCAGCAACAACCCATGTACAATATTTTTTTGTTTCTCTCCTAAAGCACATGTGTTACTAATACCTGTGTCGCACGGGCCTTCCTTAGCACGATTAAGGTCGATCTCGCCCAGTTTCGTGCAGACGTCCATCAAACCACGATAGTTTTTATCTTCGTTGCGCCTTGTCACGATTAAAGTTACGGCATAACTGCGCCTGATCCGAGTCGGGCATAATTCTGATTGACCCTGACAATCATCCTAGTTACCTGTGGGACATTGGTATAACTCAAAAGTCAGAAAATTTAAGACAGAATTTTTTTAAACACAAGCCCCGGGGCTTCAGTCTAAAATGGCTCTCTAAAGCTTGAGTGTTGACCACGCGCAGCTGATACTATTGGACGAGCCTACGGCCGGCATCGACCCCGAGAACAAGGGCGACGTGTGGGACCTGCTGCTCGACATTGGACAGACCTGCGCTGTAGTCCTCACCACCCACGACCTGCAGGAGGCTGACGTGCTCGCTGATTGGCTCACTGTAATCGCACACGGACGGGTGCTTTGTTCCGGAACGCCGGCCTTCATTAGAAAGAACTTCGGTGCGGAATGTCAGACAGTCACTCGAATAGCGCTGGCATTTTAGGGCATGCTGGCCTCGGGGCACAAGCACGTCATAGTTTTACACTAACCGCCACGTGTCCACGTGTTCCTAAACACTTTCAACTAATACGATTGGACGAAACGACACTTAACGTAACTTTCGCGTGCAAGCCTTCGCATAAGCTTCACAATATTCCTGACAGGAAACCTTCTTACAGGCCCGGTGAAGCGAATCGGCAGGCGCAGTTTATAGTTTAGTACGATGAGCTGTTTCGTAAGCTCACTTTATATTTCTATTCTGCCTAAAAATGAGTTAGATTACGATAAGGTTCTATTGCGCAATCAGCAGTGAGCTATACCTGCGCGTGTAAAAAAAAATCTATTAAGCTACCCGAACAGCCATTTTGCTGATAAAATGAACTTGTGCAAAGCCATGCTTTTTTAATGTATCTTCTTTTTTCTTAATTACGATTTCTATCGCTCTCATTCTGATTCAATCGCACTCCGACAATTATGGGGCGTGTAATTACATATCGACTCTCCGAATGCGGATCGTGAGTATAGCGAGACATGTGACACATGCGAACGGTGTGCCTCGTATGCACAAGTAGTAGTGACCAGTATTTCAACCCTGTATCATCACGATATCAGATATTTTGACGATGTATACAAATGCAATGTCGTATAATAAAAATGAATTCAAAGATATTGCTCGAAAAAATGTTGGAGGAACGATACCTTCGTTTGGGTGACTTGGGTTATCATCAGAGGAAACTTGAAGAGCGAAAAGGACGAAGACAACATTCGTACAGCTGAACGGACACTTTACACTGGCGTTTATTTGAACCGAATATGAGCAATCTATTGTTGGATTATGTGTAAATTTGCTACACATGCTCCTTTCTGTTTTTTTTTTTGTTACCGCACCATACAATGTCACTGCTGCCGTGCGTGAAGCGTGCCCAAATCACTGGGAACCATGCGAGAAATAAATTACAGGGGCCTAGCTATATGTGTGTCATCTTCATCGCTCGTGTTTTTCAAGTTTGCTCTTATGTTGGAGGACAATAGAACTTCACCTATAGCGGAGAACATGATAGCGTGGTTGGAACCCGTTCAACATCGGCCTGCTTGTTCAGCCGCCTCGCTTGGCTTCACGGTGGACGCCTCAAGAGCAAGAAAAAATACGCGCGCGTAACACTAGCCACTTCAAACTATCCTACACTATCTAGTGCAAGTACAGTTTCGACGTGCACACTACGCCATAATTATTTCTTTAGCGAATCAGTCCAATACACACTACGCGTCTCTATAAGGCAACATGCAAACCGATACGGCAGCTTACTTAGCTGGTACTTTTCTGATGGTGATGGTAAAGTATGTCTTAGCACTTTCTAGTGAGTGGTCATTCAAACCCCTCACTCGTTGTGCGATCCACGTGTCTAGAACCCTGGCACAATTCTACGATTTGGCAAAGCACCAATACGTGCCTTAAGTTGGTCCCCTGCATAGTGTGACACTCGTGTAGTTTTCCATGTTTGTTTTGGAAGCAGTTCAAAGCAAGGGCGTGGTCCCGTAGTAGGACACCTTCTTGCCACGCAGAAGGTGTGTGTTTCATTCCCACTCAAACTGAACATTTTTATTGTTCATTTTTTGCATTTTTATTGGTTTTTCACTGACAGACACCGCTTATGTTTCGCTCACAGCCACCAAAGCCCATGCCGACAACGGGACATTAGCTGAATGAGCTCTTTAAAGCTATTACGCTAAAACAATAAAACTTATTGAAGAACAAGAATGAGGTGGTGCCCGTTCATTCAGTAATCAAGACGTATAGGCGAACGTTTCCGACGAGTGTTTGCGTGCGCGGCGTGCGGTACGCCACGGCCAGGGATAGCCGCTGCCGGCGTCGTAGAAGTTGTGTTTTGTGCTACCCAAACATCTTTATAAACTTACTCTTAATAAATTACTCGTTGTGCCTCTCCGTTGTCGGCGAGTGCCCTGTTTTTCTTCTTTTTTGTTTAATTTTGACAAACGACGATGAATCCTCACGCGATTCAACCAGTCCGAAGACACGGCCGGTTTTCAAAGGGCGGGAACTTTTAGCATATAGGATGAGCGATTTCAGAACGCCGCTAGGAATCAATGCACGTGGAAGCGATGACTCCAAAAAGCACGAATCGTTTAAACCAACACGTTTAAAATAAACACGGCGTCTGCGGTGGTCACGTTTCGATACGTGTTGGACCCAAAAACACCAATGTCAGCAGTTTTATGTCCACAGCGAAAAAGCAGCACGTCATCAAAGCAACCCGGAGTGTCCCACTGTGTTTCGTCGCTTGATAGCGCCTCAATTTCGACAAGTCAAACCATGGTGATTTTTCACACCTATCTGATCCCAAGGTATCTAACGCCTACAATTGCTACCGTTGCTACATAAATGCTTCCTGGCATCGAAATACAATGTAGAAGTGCGCACACCTTGGCCGTGCCAGGATAAGCCGTACGGGCCAAAATATTAGTCTATCTTGTTGTGGTTTCTTGCATGACAACGACAACGTGGTGCTATGTGTGTTCGTTGGCAACGCCAGGTCCGGGCTACCAGCTCATCATCAACAGGAGCCAGGTGCCGTACAATGCGACTGAAGTAATGAAGATAATCAAGAACACGGCGCCCGCGGCCGAGCAGAAGGCTCTTCGCCAGGACGAAGTGGACATAGACCTCAATGTGGTCGGAACCGATGGCTTGGAAGTTATGTTCGCCGCACTGGAACGGGCATCTCCCTGGCTGGGCATTGGCAGCATCTCCGTAGCGGCCACCACTATGGAAGAGCTGTTCGTGAGGTGCGCTGTCATTAAGGCTGTTTCAAAACGAAGCCGAGTCGATTTGCTATGCCGCAGCTCGTGCATCATTGCAAGCCTCTGCCTAACTACTCAATACCTCGTAGGGCCGCATTCCCCGTTACTTAGTGATGCTGCAGATACAAATTTCCTGAAAATTTCACACAATAGTAGCGGTGCGGAGAAAATTTGGCAAGAGATCATATGACAACATTGAGAGTGAAGAGTGCACAAAAGGAAATAAAATCTGCGAAAAACCAAAGGAAAATGGTGCGCCTTAAATCATTAGTACCAATGCAGAATGAAAAAAACACAATGCATATACAGCATTTCAGCAACACGACTACAACCAGCAAACAAAATTCGCAAATTGCAATGGTCCTAAAGTCCATGAATCGGATGTAAAGAAAACATTTCCTTCGCACTCTGGAATTCGCTGTGTCACATCGAGCTTAAAAGCGTACTTGCTTAGAGTTTAAAAAACGCTGTTCTTTTTTTTTCAATTTTGTCAGGATCAACATAAATGAGCTGTCTGAAAAGGAGAAGAGTGCTTGGTTAAGCAAAGGTGAGCATTTTCTATATTGGTTATTAGGCGGAAGCACGATGTGTGTCGTTGTTTAGCAAAAATATATATCGTACTTGGTGTTTGCACAATCGATGCAAAACAGTCGTCCAATGAAGCCAAACAGTCACGTGAAATCACCAGTCTCGTCATTTTGGGACGTCATTCTTAGCCTCATAAGCACTGCTAGTTTGCGACATCCTCGCCTAGTTATAGGTGGACCGTTCCTTGAAGCAGTCTTACATCAATTGGGGGGCGGAAGGCTTCACGGGTGAAGGAAGTGCATTGCAGCTGCCTGGGATTCTAGAAGTGAAATGGCCCCGTAGGAGCTTAAGCTTCCACTTTTGTTGTACTTGGCGTTGCCTCAATAGGCGGTGGGTGCGCCAACTAATGGTCGTCTTGAAGCTCACACACTATACAGGGTGCCCCAACCAACTCCACATCATCATCATCCATCATCATCATCATCAGCCTGACTACGTCCACTGCAGTACAAAGGGCTCTCCCATGTTCCGCCAGTTAACCCGGTTCTGTGCTTGCTGCTGCCAATTTATACCCGCAAACTTCTTAATCTCCTCTGCCCACCTAACCTTCTGTCCACTCCTATCTAAGTTTTAAAATTTATCGATACACTCATGGTAAAGCGGCCACATGCGTGTGGGTGACTACTGCATGAAGTCTGTCGCATGATTTTTTTTTTGTGTTTTGCAGGATTACTTCATTGAACAACAACTACTAGCAAATTTTTGAATGGACCAAAGCAAAATATTCAAGTACGGAAGGCGAAGCTCGGTTCGCGAATTGACTGATTAGACCCGCATCTAACTTTTCATATATTAAGTAGAGTCAATGAGTGTGTTTCGTAGGGCTAGTTGGCCACACATTATACAAGGTAAAAAATTGGCCGCGTTTACGTCGAAAGAAAAGTCTTCCGTTTGTTCCCGCGTGATATATGGCGCCATCTGGCAGTACCGCGAAGAAACAAAGATCTTTTTTAGAATACAGAGTCATTGGTAGGTGACAGCACTGGGTCGTCATAGTCACATCCCCTGAATTTTTCAGCGAAGCGTAGGAAACATTCGCTTTTTCGTTCATAGGCACCCTGCAATGCAGTTTACGAGATCTGATGGTAGCACCAGAACACACAGTCTAGCGGGTAATCGCAGCAAAACTGTAGGCCCGTGTGCTCAGATTTGGGTGCACGTTAAAGAACCTCAGGTGGTCGAAATTTCCGGAGCCCTCCACTACGGCGTCTCTCATAATCATATGATGGTTTTGGAACGTTAAACCCCACAAATCAATCAATCAATCGCAGCAAAACTGAGTCTTCCAATGCGTAGCCTCGCAATAGACACAGCAAAACCGAACTTGCACGTGCATATCATTTTCTTTTTTAGTTGTGAGCAAGCGGTCACGGCTGAATAAGTGAGCGCCCAGGAAGCGTTCTTTGCAAACGTGCCAAAAAGTGCGCTGACACTTCAGCGTGTCACTGTGTTCAGCGAGCGTTTCATTTTCTTAGTATCCCTGGCGGTCGGTACCAACAATGCTGAGGCGGCCCTAAAGAGCTTCGTTGCGCCCTATGGTTCACTGTCGGGTGCCTATAGCGTCGGGTTTCTCAGCGCAACGTAATGAACCCTTCTGTCTTTATAATTACGTATCTATGCATTTTCTAAATAAAAATACATACTACCGAATACTTACGTGTTGATGTTTCGCCTCAAATATGCATAATATTTGCTTTTTATTTCACAATGTTCACAAGTATGAACGCAGCCGCCTGATCAACGTTGTGGGGGGGGGGGGGGGGGGGCTTTAAGCATGGACGTATGCTTTCGCTGGGGGGCTGGATTATTGGACAGACGCCAACAGACAGACAGACCAAAACTTTTAGTATCGTCTTTAACATAGCGTGATACAGAAGAGGGGAATGAAGAAACACGCAGGATATTATGTTTTTTTCCTTCGCCCCATCTATTCAACACTGATTTTAACTTCTACAAGTGTAGTCAAACCCAAATATATGAAGCTCTAGTAAATGAAATGTCCATTGTGCCAAACTATTTCGAACGCTTCCTTGCTTTGGCGTAAATGGATGGGAAACGTTACGGCTATATCGAGCGAAACTGGTCGGAACACTTCACTTAGCGATGTATTCTGGGCAGTACAATATATACGCTCCAAGAAATTGGCTTTTACAAGCAGGCTTTTAAAAGAGGGACTGGTCTTATTAGGAAGGCGCCCCGCACAGTCATTGGGAACCATCGCTTGCCATTGTTTGCTTTTTCTTCATTATTCCTCGCCGTCATGACTGTCGTACGATGTCACCATTTGCTTCTCAACTCCCTTTCTTCAGCAAATGTTGAAGTAAAACAGGACATGGCTGCTCTATGTGAAGCTGACTGTAGTTAGCACACTAGAATATTGAGAAAAAACGTCTGACGTCACCACTATGCATGCTATTTCAAGGACGGTCGAGTATAATGTTGAAAAACGCCGACAGCGTAAGGGTCAAGGTAGACTTCAGGCTTTCGGTGCCCATATATTGCATGGAATAGCGTTTTAATATAGTCAGTCTCAATTTGCCTAGATTTTCAATTATGAACGTAATCCAATTGGCCCAACTTGCCATCTTGCTGCATAGATACCCCATTTTTCTTCAACCCGAACCCCCAACTAGGAACCCTGGGAAAGCAATCACTATAACACCTCCCCGCCTTCTTCCGTAAGCTGCTTTCTTGTACTTTTGTGAAATAGTTCCATGAAGCCAAATTGCACCCTAAAGTTCACATCGAAAGTACGGTAATTGCCGTAGAAGCCTTATGCCGATCATACGTTATATTGAACCAAATTTCGCTTGCCAGCGAGTTCTATATATGGGAGTCGAAACGTATAGAACTGTCACATTGTGCATATGGGAACTCCGTTTAACTCTCTCGTCACTATGTCGACGAAGATGCAGTCCGTATCACATAGTCTCCCTCGCGGCAAGCAAGTTCAACAAGACCTTTCGAAAAAGGAGTTCGGTGATCTCCGTTAGCAGCAGAATGGAGCGCTCTCGTACTTACCCATTCTTGCTACGGAAAACTGCTTATACAGAACAGCCGCGCTCAACAATATAAAGAATTTTATCACTGTTACAAGATCTTTAACGATATAATTCGTTTTTGTTTAAGAAGGAAAAAAGTTTAGCGTAGATTTGTGATATTATTCCTTGTAATATTGCACATTTTCGCAAGCGATCACGTTTTTCAGAGCAGGACAGAGTTGCCTTGGTACATACTAGAGGCTCGCGTCTTGCTCTTTGTTCTCACCTCATTCTCTCACGCAATCTCGTTTAACATTAGGTCTTTGGATAAGATGCTGCGCTGTGTTGAAGAAGGCAGGTACGTGGTTACCCGTGTACAGTATTCTTTGGATTGGCAGATATTAAGAGGGCTTTGCACTACACCCCAGCTTCCTTGCAAGGTGCAGCAAAGCGGATGAGAATTAGGTGTATGTGATACCGGTGTCACACGGGCACTTTTATTCGCGATCAGGGTGATTCGGATCAGTTTTCGTGATCGCGATGACCTTACGGCCGTTATGGCCAAGCGTCGCTCAATCTAATCCTCTTCGAGCTTGGGTCAGATGGAATGCACCAGGTGGCACTTGCGTGCCGTAAAAGATGCCATAGACAAAATTAAGCGTGTGATGTTTCAATAGAGACATCAATTAGCAATATGTTATTAGGGCAAGAACCGCTCCAACGTCAAAAACTTCGCGTGCCACTACAAAAGCGATTTCATGAAATCATAATTCGGTCGAGCTTTCTTTGCACTTACCTGCATTGCTGTGCGATTGATTGATTTGTGGGGTTTAACGTCCCAAAACCACAATTTGATTATGAGAGACGCCGTAGTGGAGGGCTCCGGAAATTTTGACCGCCTGGGGTTCTTTAACGCGCACCCAAATCTGAGTACACGGGCCTACAACATTTCCGCCTCCATCGGAAATGCAGCCGCCGCAGCCGGGAACCGAACCCGCGACCTGCGGGTCAGCAGCCGAGTACCTTAGCCACTAGACCACCGCGGCGGGGCTGCATTGCTGTGCGAGAATCTTAATCTTCACCTTTATTTCTGATGGCACCTGCTCGTATCCATCCAGTCGCAGCGAAACGGCAATCTGGTTGTACACGCCCAAGTTTCACTTCTGGAACCTCAATACCCCCAGTCGCTCTTGCCCGCGGTCAGTTACTGCGAAGGTCTCTTCATTCAACCACGAAGTGCACGTATACGCTGCGACGTAGTCGTAAAGTTGGCGACACTCATAATAACATTGCTTCGAGGTACTCCAACTGCTCCGACGGTGCGAGAGTTGAACTTATCGTCTCCTTACCATGTCCGAATCCCACAACTACATGTGGTTAATACGAAGCCACAAACATGCAATATTACATATATTTTTCCATTGAAACACTTTAAAGTTTCTTTTAAAATGAATATCCAGCTTTTTAAATCTGTATATACAGAGCTATGCTTGATTTTATTGTTTCTTTTGCTTTCAACAAGCTCAGCCAGGGTGTGCAAATGACTCAAAATCGCGATCTCTCAGCTAGACCGTGATAATCTTTGTCCCAATGGGGCCTGATCACGATTAAAAGTGATCGTGTAGCAGCACCTAATCCGGATCGTGGTTCAGTTAGGTTGGGACTGATCGCGATTAAAAATGCCCGTGTGACGCCGGTATAAGTATTCATTCGCGTTCGAATAAAACCGGCCACAGCGACATTTTGTTTTATAGTTTAAACACTCGGAAACAGACAAAGATTGAAACATCAAGGGAAAGTAAACAAATAGCAGCAAATTTAGTAAGCTATATCTTTCCTGTTAGGCAGGATAAAATAGGTGTCGAAACGTCTTTTGAAATCTTCTGTTGCTATTATATTCGAGAGCGAAAGGACGGGGGGAGAAAGAGGTGTGAATAAAACTGGTGGCATAGCAAGCCTGAAGCTGTAAAGTGGAGTTATTTGATGCCACGCTCAGGCTACCTGAGCGCTATTCGGCTTAACATAGTATAGCTAGCCATATGCTCACTGCTATTAGAGAAGTGCGGGTGTCGCACAGCACTGGCCTAGTTAGAAACAAAATAGCTAAACACCTTTTCGTTAAAAAATTAAATCAGTCAGAACGACGAAGTACGAAGCGAATTGGCGCACATGACTGTTCAACGCTCTAAAGCATTGATTTTAGATGCGAAGCAGCTTTTTGACTCGCGTGTGCAACAACGTACGTACGTGCGGCCGTGCGAACGTGCCGCCACGCGTTCTCCCCGCCACTGGCGTTGGAGCGGTGCCAAGTAGGTAATGTCGCAGCTGCGCGTTGACGTCAACCTCCCCTCACACGCTTCCCTCGTGAGTTCGAGCTGACGTCACTCTCCTCCTTACCTGCAGCTGCCGGCTACCCCACCCACTCGCAACACACTTATCTGTCTCTTCCTCCTCTCCACAGTCCACAACAATCGACCACACGTAGAGTGATGCCCCACCATGGTGGTCCAGTGGCTAAGGTGCTCGGCCGCTGACCCGCAGGTCGCGGGATCAAATCCCGGCTGTGGCGGCTGCATTTCCAATGGAGGCGGAATTGTAGTCCCGTGTGCTCAGATTTGGGTGCACGTTAAAGAACTCCAGATGGTCGAAATTTCCGGAGCCCTCCACTACGGCGTCTCTCATAATCAAATAGTGGTTTTTGGGACGTTAAACCACACAAATCAATCAATCACGTCGAGTGAAAACACTCTTTCGGCTTGTTTATCTGCGATGGAACTTGCCCGAAACCCAACCCGTCTCCCGTGTCTCATCCCTGTATTCTAGAACGCCCTTTCACTCAACGCTACACCTGCCCCGCCGCGGTGGTCTAGTGGGTAAGGTACTCGGCTGCTGACCCGCAGGTCGCGGGTTCAAATCCCGGCTGCGGCGGCTGCATTTCCGATGGAGGCGGAAATGTTGTAGGCCCGTGTGCTCAGATTTGGGTGCACGTTAAAGAACCCCAGGTGGTCAAAATTTCCGGAGTCCTCCACTACGGCGTCTCTCATAATCATATAGTGGTTTTGGGACGTTAAACCCCACATATCAATCAATCAATCAACGCTACACCTTCACTTGAGAAAGCCGATGGGAGCGTCGTTTCTAGACACGGAAAGTCAATGCATATCAGTGATAATTTGCTGCTATTCTTGAGTAGCACACTGCAGAGTCATTTTCCGCCGAGCAATGGCGCAGTGCGCAAATCTGTCATGTCAAGGGTGAAAGTCGAGTCGAAGAGTGTTTGTGAATACGCGGGTAAGCGTTTCAAACAAAAGTTTACTCGAGTAAATGCTACACCGAGTTTCGGTTCAAGTCATTCTTCCAGAACCCGCTTTAACGCCTGGTTCAACCGGGTCAACGCCGTGCGCACCGCTGCTGCGCATTCAATCAGGGGTCCCTTCGGGAAGATGGTCCATAACATTTCTCTCGCGTGTAATATAAGTGACGGCATGGCACATTCCGCTGCCACACACTATCTGTTCCGCTTTCCAGAAGGTGATATCTCCACGGCTAGTTCAATGGTCAACGTCCAGCCCAACTTGATGCGTACAATGCTGACGCTGCTGTCCAAGCGAGCTCTGTGCCTCAGACGAAGCTGTGCCGCGCTGACACTTACCTGGGTCGCGCCTTTCACTATCTTCTGGGTGATGTTGATCTTCGAGCAGTCCGCCTTGGATGCAGCCGCACCTTTGCTCCCCGATAGCATCCTCGTGCCAATGACGTTAGACAGCGTGGACAATGAGGAAGCCAATGCTCTCGAGGTGAGTGGCATATCAATGGTTGTTACGAGTAGTAAAAATCTTCTTGACATTTTGCTGCCATTGCTGTCATTTTAGGCTGACTTCAACGATTCTATGCGAACAGTCAGTTTCGGTAAAATTTGTTTCTTTATAATCAGCGTAAGAAAAAATATTGGTGGGGACGGCAGTTTAAAAGTGTACATAATGGGCTTGACGAAATCTCAGCGCGTTCTTAAACCCATTTTAGCAGTCACATACATACAGCACTCGCCATCATTTAAAAATACCGCACTGCCAAGACAGAGTTTTCATTTGTCCGGCTACCGAACGACTGCGCTTCGCACACACTTGTAATCATGGAGGAAATGTGTGCCTCCACCTCTCAACCCGCAGAATGCACTGCAATTATGCTTCAAGTGTAGTTAATTACAAGCACGCTTTGACGCCATGTGCACGTTTCGTGCAGGCGTTCGTACAGTTCGGTCGTGACCAGGTGATACCGGCGGCCGCATATCATAATTACAAGCACGCTTT
Source organism: Rhipicephalus annulatus (assembly GCA_013436015.1). Taxonomy (NCBI): domain Eukaryota; kingdom Metazoa; phylum Arthropoda; class Arachnida; order Ixodida; family Ixodidae; genus Rhipicephalus; species Rhipicephalus annulatus. The sequence continues at coordinate 1,123,073 of WOVY01014603.1, read as the reverse complement.
GACGCCATGTGCACGTTTCGTGCAGGCGTTCGTACAGTTCGGTCGTGACCAGGTGATACCGGCGGCCGCATATCGATCTCTCGCCGAGCAGCGAGGCGCCATGGCCACCACCTTCATCGATGCCCAGAAGCGGTTGCTCTACTTGGCCAGCCAGGATTTCATCGCCTACAGTCAGAAGCTGGTCGTCGGGGCAGTCTTCGATGAGAATGGCACGTGCGTGCAATGTCACTGATATCGTGTGCTCGGGGGATAATTTCTCGCCCAAGCTTCCGACACTTTGAATATTGCGGAAAGGAATTGTGAGAGCTCAGACTTGCTCACGGTGCAAGAATACTTTAGGTGAGCGAACGACGTGAAGCAAGCGCTTGGCGGGGAAGGACGGATTATGTTCTCGTTTGCGGCGTCCCAATAGATGGCTTGCTGGTCTGAGGACCGTGGCGGGCTGCTGACGAATTCCTCAAAGCACACCCGGCACGTGAGTGACCGTTTCCAAATTTGAGAAAACGTGCGATATCAACCACGCGACACGCATAGAGTGGCGCCACTTACCGCGAAAGAGCGGGTGATAAGGGAGGAAGTTGATGATGCAGCGATAGTGTTGTAACGACAATAAATGAGCACCACTACTTTCCAAGATCACGGGGCTTTCCTACACCGAGATAGGGAGAGGGAGAGCCGGGGCAAAGTTTCTAGCGTCCTCTCCCAGGCTCCCAGCGAAGCAAACATTATTGGGCAGCGGAGTGTCCTGGCGTTCACTCACCTAAAGTATTCTTGCACCGTGGACTTGCCCATACCTGTGGATCTTCACGAGATCTAGAAGTGGAAGGAATTTTCACACTTAGGAGCCATTTTTCTTTTGAAAATATGGGGGCAAGCATGTTTCAAGTACTACGTTTCTTTCTTTTCCTTTCTTTCTTTCTTTTCCTTTCTTTCTTTATTTCTTTCTTTCCATCTTTCTTCCTTTCCTTCTTTCTTTCGTTCGCACCTGGCAGTGCTGCCTCCTAATGTATGTATGCTCCCTACTTTCTATACGGAAAATATAGCCTTCATCCAAGTGTTTAGGAGCACGATAGTTCAGATTAAACCGAAAACAACAATAGTGATGTGTTCCTACACAGGCAGCAATGAAATGCGACCATCACGTGAAATAATCACCTTGATAACCCTGATGAAAGATCAGACTCCCGTCACCTCCCGTAGTCATGACCCACCTAATGATGTGGCTGCACGATAAAGTAAGTTTTAGCTGACATTGCGTCTTGTTAGGCGCGCACATGTAGTCAAGTGTTCGTCACCACCATTGTCCTCATCACCGTCATCAGTGCCTTCAAGTGGTGAACACAGATCGGAAAGATTGCGAATGAATGAAATTCGCCACGTCACGAATCGTTTACACAATGGACGCAACGTATGCTTCATTCAAAAAAGTTATGCATGTCGAGCCAGTGAGTAAAGTCCCAACTCATAAGCTCTAAATTGGATGTGGCTGGTCCTTCAAAGCTGCAGCATTGAAGACTGTGTGGTTTTATTTATTCCCTAAATGGGCTCTGCTATGTCCGATGTTGAAAGCGTGCACCAGAACAGTTTCGTATCACAGAGAGCACACACACGTAATGCTTTTGCAGTGCGGAAGCCTGGTTCAACCCGTATCTTCGTGGTGGCAAGGCCATTGCCATGAGCATGGTGCACACGGCCCTTCTGCGCAACATCACCATTACGGAGGATGGCAAGGTGACCCCCGGATTTGAACCCGTCGCACTCATCTCCTCGTCACAGTCGGTTATTGAAGGTCTGAACATGGCGAAAGTCATATTCATTGAACCTATTAAACGTATGTTTCACAATGAAAAAAAATGTTACATTCCTGCCTTCGCCTTTTCGAAAAGTCACGCAGATTTTATAGGGAGCCTTCTATTGAGATGGATATTTGCTTGTCTAGCATAGGAAAATTCGGTATCTCTGAGTTGTGCAGCCAAGTTTTGCATGGCGTGAGTTTTAACAAGAGCAGTTTTCACTCCAGCCACCCTAAACTCTTCGTCTTCTAGCCGCCTTGGCGAGCTTTGAACGCGTGGTGTCGGGGATATCTTCATCCTACACGATCATAACGGCTGCGCGCGCCGTGTTCCTGCCTCTGGTCACGGGTGTTATGGTGGCGGCGTTCTCCTTTTTCCCAACGGCGGAACGTGTGAGTCGTGCCAAGGACATCCAGATGATGACCGGCATGTCTGGATGCACATACTGGACGTCCAACTACCTATTCGACGTGCAGGTGTACCTCACCGTGTGGGCGCTCATGGGAGTGCTGCACAGCTTCTACTACGTGGTCACCACGAAGGCGTCTGGTGCGTATGTCATCGTCGTCATCGTTGTCATCATTAGTAGCAGCAGCATCGTCATCAACTTGACCACGCCCACTGTACGGCAATGACCTTTCCCACGTTCCCCTTATCTACGCGGACCTGTGCTTGCGGCTGTCATCATGCAGTAGAACGCCAATTTTTGTTGTGATGGGATTACATGCTTCATAAAGCGAAATATCCGGCGTCTGTTGGCTGAGTGGCGTTACCACCCGGTGGCAGACGAACTCGCACGAATAAGTGATGGCGTTGTCAGACATTGCTAACTGATACGGAGGACGACACGACAATAACGTCAATGTATTCGTCACACCCTTACACGTGATGCCATCGGATGCAAGGCATTAAAGGACTCCTATAGGTGTCCATGTGGCATTTCGTGTCGTTTTAATCGTTTGTTTTTTGTATTCTCAACATCATTTTGCATACCCTACTACCTCGACTCGCTCTTTTGCTGGTTTATACATCGATAAGAGCAGTATCAATATAATTTTACAGATTTTAATGCTTATCCTAGCAGAATACAACGTCTCGCGGCTCCTTAAAGGCCAACTTCGACGAATTTTAGAGGTCAATGGATCTCAATAAAGTTCACTAGGCACGTTCATTCGCACGTTTAAGCCATTTATGCCTAAGAGCAGGCTTCATAGCTGCACAGATTCTCTTCAAGTGAATTTTATAGCTTGCCTCTAAGCACCCATCTCACTTGCCAGAATTAATTGTAACCTTGCTTGTGCGATGTTGATTTTCGCAAGCGACGGAAGAGACGGAACTGATATGCCACTACTGCGTCTGCTTGCCTGCTATGGATTGTGTTTGTCTAGCCGGCCCTTTCTTGGTGGAGCGCGCGATTTATTTTACCGCGTGGGAAGGCATGTGATATGTGCCAAGTGGTGTTGCCTTGTATGCAGCTGATGATTTGACATATATTCACCATAAAAGCGTACGCGTTTCAGCCGATCACTGCAGGCACAAACTTAGATGGTTTGGACAAGTAGTGCGGTCTGGTGGCATTATGCGCAAGCAGACAAGCAAATACGAAAATCTGGCCTGCTTCAATTGAAGAGCAAGTGCGATGCTTGTTGACCTCTAAATGCCCCTGAATCATAGCTCTCATTGTGTGACAGCTCCAAGCTGCTTTTCCGTGAGGCACGTTTAGTCACAGACATGGTGCGGCGTAGTTGGCGTGGTGACCTATTCGGTCAATCCAGCGACGCTGGCGGCGCCATGTAGCCGTGCTTCGAAGCTGCCACACGGTGATAAAACTGCGGCGCAGTTCGGTCTCTCAGTAGTCATGAACCAATGAACGCGCTCACGCTCTGCAACGCTGACGTAAATGCTCGCGACATCACCGTCTCGTCCGCAATTTTGACCTCAGCTGCACCGCCTATAGTCGCTAGAATGATTGAATCCGCTGAGCGTCTGCTCTTCGCGGCTTACACAGTCTTGATATTGCGCGCTTGCAGTACCGGCCTGACTTGCAGGATTTGCGGTTCTCGCAAAGTATTACGTCATTTTTAGTTTTAGTTTCGGTATTGCAATTTTTTGCGAATTAATGAATGCCTTCGCATTCGTTCAGCATCTCAGCTATCGAGCGCGTGACAAGTGTCGATCTCAGGAGCATAAAAGCACCTTCACCTTGACATGGTCCTAAAATCACCTAAGTTGGCTTTTAGGCATTCGCCAACCACAATTTAAAGGCGAAAGCCACGTTCTACTGTTTGATTTATTTCTTCTCGACTAATCGTAGTCACTTCCCCCCCTCTCCGCGCCCCAGGGAGGTGTCTTGCACCTCGCCAGGCGATGCACTTTCTACGTGACTGGCTTATCTTTGGCAGCGTTATGACTCAATGTAACTACATATTATGTGGCGTTATGAAATAGGATAAGCAAATGTCGTTATCGTATGTGACGTCACAGATGTCGGGACGTAATCAGTCATCATGTGGCTTCCCTAGACACCTGTGTGGACGTCAAAGGTGACTTATCGCATTTTATGAAGCATCTAAGCCATAATAATTTATTACGTATCTGTGCTTATCGCAGTGGCGCTGGTACTGACTATACTGGCATTTTCTATCGTCGGCCTGGCCATCGCTTACATGGTGTCGCTCTTCGCTAAGACGCAGCCCTCGGCGTTTTCTTTGATTACGCTGAGTTTTACGATTGTAGGTGAGGACTCTTTCGTCTGTCTCGAAGAAAATTGTGTTTTTTTTTCTTTTGCATCCTTTATCTGGGACATGAAACAAGCTTATTTTAGCATTAGTCTAAGAATGGAAAGGAGCTCTTTAAGAAAAATGTTAAAGAAATATCCGACTAGAATGACCTTCCTGGCCAAATTGTCTCGAAAAGTTATCATGAAACATTCAGAGATAATCTGTACGCACTTCCTATTGAATCTGCCTTGACTTCTTTTATTCTCTTGTTCGCCATGTATTGGTGCTCCACTGGCTCATGGTGTTTGTTGTTTGTTATTTTTGTTGTTTTTGTATCTTTGTACAGCTTTTTAAATGTATTTCTTCAATGTATTCCATTGTACTTCTAGTGCTATTGTAACAATGACTCCTTACTCAATGCCCTACAGGGTCTGTAACGTTTTTTTAATAAATAAATAAATATATGTTGTCCGCCACGTTGGATAAGCGGTCCGATTGTTCGGCTGCTGACCGCAAGGTCGCGTGTTTGATATCGGCCACGATGATCGAATTTTGGTGAAGGCAATATGGTAGTGGTCCGTGTTGTGTGCGATGCAAATGCACTAGATGGTCGAAATGTCTAGCGACCTCAACTACAGCGTCACTCATAGTCATACCATAGTTTTCGGATGTAAAACCACACATATTATCATTAATATTATTATTATTATTATTAATTATTATTATTATTATATTATTATTATTATTATTATTATTATTATTATATTATTATTATTATTATTATTATTATTATTATTATTATTATTATTATTATTATTATTATTATTATTATTATATTATTATTATTCTTATTATTATATTATATTATTAATATATTATTATATTATTTTTGTTGTTGCTGCTGTTGTTGCTGTGCTGTTGTTGTCGTTGTTGTTGTTGTTGTTGTTGTTGTTGTTGTTGTTGTTGTTGTTGTTGTTGTTGTTGTTGTTGTTGTTGTTGTTGTTGTTGTTGTTACCATGGCTGTCGAGCCTTGAAGTAAGAATGCTAGACGTCCACAGTATTAGCAAATAATAAATAATCAATTTAGAGAAACGAAGCTGCAGCCTTGACAACAGACAGGGGCTTAGCCTGGGGGTGGCACACCAGGCACAAAACGAACAAAAAAGCGTGTCTCATTTCTACGAACTATCATTGCAATACAGTCGTGAAAACCAGCATAAGGTGTTTCAGTGCACAGCTTCGAATTACTGCTCCCACTTTCGCCGAGCACGGCTTAACACCCCCCCCCCCCTTTTTTTTTAATTGAATTACGACATAATGCAGTCAGGCTGAGGACACAAGGAGGTGGGTTTTGTCGCAAGAAAATCATGGTGGAACAAAAGTCAAGAGAAGCGCAAGCATTCAACCACGTGCAGGATTAATGCGAATGTACGTAGTACACAAATACACAACAGTGACAGCTGTAACAAGGTCTGAGAATGAAATCACCGGCAAAAAATAACAAATATGCGCTCATTGGCAAAAATAATCTACCTGTCATTGCCGTGAAACTTGCAGGAGTCGATGCCTTTGCCGGTATGACAGTTCCTGCGGCACCATACAGCAGTACAGCCACTATGCCTACAGCAACTGGAGGGACCAACGGAAGATAATAATAAATGCTATAAAAAAACTAAACACCGAGGACCACACCATGCCAACCATCGAATGAAAACTAAGTGCGCATAAGTGCATCAGCTGTTTCCGTCGAACAGCGGCAGCGCAAGTATTCCGCTTCGCCACCGTCACTGATAAGAGAATTCATAGTATCTCACAAAGCACCGCAATCGCTAAATAAATTTAGTGCTCAGAATTACCGCGTACTACATGGACTTTAAATGTTATCCTTCAATTATGTAGAAAATAGCACTGTTTTAAAAAGTGGTGGCTCTCTTCACTTTAACTTTTGAGCTTTTTATGGTGCCTCTTGCGGATTTTGGGGTGTCCCCGAAGGCAGATTTGAACATAGCCACCATGGTTATTCTCTAGCTGTCCATTGTTTCGCCCCCGTTCAGCAATAGGTGGAACTTGAGACTTTTTGAGGCCTGGTTATAGGTACGCACACTTTTCCGCTCGACAGGCACAATGCTCACGTGGAAGAGTATGGTCCTTGCCGCGGAGCGATCCCAACGCGGCGAGTACCTGGTCACGCCGAGCGTTTACGAGTACGCAATGGCACTGGTACCACCGTTCGCGCTTCCGCGTGCGCTGACCAAGGCGCTCGAGTTGGACCGCGAGAACCAAGACTGCCTGAAGAGGCGCCACACGCGCATCGCCGGTAACAGCCTGCTCTGGCACTTGTGCAGCCGCCACCGTACCTACCGATTGTTGGGTCCAGGCTTCTATCACTGCTGCCAGAGTGAGTTTTTGGCTGTGCGAAGAATCGAGCCAACTGATCACTATTCTTCGATTTTCGTAATCATACGATTTTGAGGCACCGTGTTGTCGTTCGCCAATTACACTAGCTTCAAAGTTACTAGTGAAAGTGTACTGTCAGCCTCAAAATTTCGGGTAATCTGCAGCGCGTGGGTACGAACTCTAATACTTCTAATTTGGATAGGCTCTCCAACACTTTTTGAGAATGGTCAAAAAATAATAAAGGCTCGCGACAACACGCGAGCCAAATATTATAGCGCAGCACATGGCCTACAATGCACAATAAGTTATCATACTCAGCTAAAAATTATTTTCTCTTCTCTCGACAAATCACGGAATAAGACCAAAAATCACTCGTACTAAGCCCACCTATCAGCCATTGGATGATTTGAACATAGCGCGGTCGGTCGTTACAGAAATTACCGTGGGAGGTCACAACTTGTCCACGCGTGCGCGCGATCACACTGGAAAAAGCCGCGCTTTCGAAGAAAAAAAAGTGCTCAAGGTCACAAGACGCGCGTGACTTTTTTTTTTTTTCTTGCAGCTGCCATCCCTCCTTGTTTAGCTTCCGGCGCTTTCGTCAGAACGAGAGAAGAGAGAATGCAATCACAGCATGCGACGAATCTTTGTTACTCCCCTCGCACTGAACGTAACTTTAAAATTTTTGCACCGTTTAATTCGTGAGGCGATAAGCACTTCCAGAGAGTTCACTTCATGGTTACTTGAAAAAGTGTTTAATAGACCCTTTAAATAAGTCCGCAACAATATTCCCTCTTTGTACTTTTTTTTAGTGTACCACATGTGAATCGTTGATTTGAATGGTGTTCGAGGTTACTTTGCTTTTTGCTGTCTTGTTTCCACAGTGGACCAAGGATGTGGGGCATTGTGAAGCTGTTTCATGCACTTTTTTTTCCTGTCCCAACTGCTTGCTGTAAAACGGCGTATGGTAGTAAACTCGACCTTAAAGTCATTGGTGTAGCCAAAATAGGGGGATGTTGAACCCCCTTTCCACTCAAAACATTTAGGTTTTGCCCTGGAACAAATAATAACGCACAAAAGCACACGCCCAACGATACATAAACAGTGCTTGAACCCTCCCCTTTCTACCACAAAAAAATTCTGGTTAGGCCCCTGCCTTCAAATATTATGGGTAGAAACGCACATTGTAAAGTCGGATATTTTTGTTAGGATTTTGCCACACTTGTTTCTTGCATGGTATGATGTCAGAAGTACACAAGAGCTTCTTGATCGACTACACCTTGTTTTTGCATTTTTCCCCATTCAATAGACTTAAGTTGTGTATATTCGAAGCCTCGTGTTTGAAGTTCCTGTATATGCAGATCAGACCACGAGTTCAAAAAAACTTTATTTTAGCTCTTCTTGGGGATGTGCATGTCATCACCACAGACGACCGCCCACTGACCAATGGCACTTGTGAAAGGAAAGAAAACTAATTGGCCTTGAACACATTGACTTGTCTGTCATCACAAAAACGACGTCGAACATGAAAGCCTGTGCCTACTGGCGACGTGTACAATCACAGCTTCCTGGCAGGCTTCGCGTTTATACTACGACAAAAGCAATTGCAATAGCGCCCACGTCTTATCCTGCAACATTGACAGAATATAAATAACTTAAGAATTGCGCATAGTCACTTGGCATGCTTGTCATTTGCTGCAAAGAGTGCCCAGAAGCTAAAAGACATAAGTTCTGATGGCTTGAAAAATACGCACAATTTTTGTAACAACCTGAGGCGTTTGATGTGATCGCTCTCAATATCTCTCGTTTATATCTTTTAGGATGAGCGTAGCGATAATGCGGGAACTTTTGAGGCCCTTTTTGCATTTTGTTATCAAGACCTGTTGTAAAATGGGAACTTACTAAATAAAGCCTCAGGTTACGGAATAAAATTTGCGGCCTCTCCTTCCATGGGTCGGCCTCAACCACTTTTACTCTCCGATAATCATCACTCGCTGTTACTTAAGTCTTATTGTTTATTTTCACGGGAGAGGAATAAGATGCCTTTGTTGCTTACCCTTGATCGTCAACGATTAACGTCTCTGTGCGTTACATGGCCTCATTTTTTGTTCATGTTTAGAATATGCGAGGTAACACTCATAAAGACCGATCAGGAGAACGCGTTTTCTGCATTTTGTAAATTTACGTCAGCTTAATGAAGTGAACAAAGATATTCATCTTTATCTTGCTCTGCATTCAAAGTGGAGCTGACCAACAGTACAGACTGGGAGCCCCTGAGCCCGTTCGGCTTCCACAGTGGCGGAATCCTCCCAGAGCTAATCATCATGGTGATTGAGGGCTTGATGCTGTTCGTGCTGCTTGACCGGCTAGACTCGGGTCAGTTCTTCTGGATGCCAGGACCACCCGCTCCAGCAGGTCAAGGCGCTGAGGCCAGCGCTGCCGATGACGAGGTTCGCCAAGAGAGGAAGCTCGTCGAGGCAGAGGTCGCCAAGGGGAAGTCCGCAGAATATGCCATGGCCGCCAGGGGTCTGGGCAAGAGGTGAGCGAATCCATGAGTCTTTGATGTGAAATGAAGACTAACTCTCTTATTCCGAAGCAATCATTGATAACAAAACAACGACGGTAGAAACTTTATAGAGTAAATAAAAAAGATAGAAATATCTGGTTGCCACCCTATCTGGTCCAGGGAGCTGCAAGCCTCGACCGACTGTTTTACCTTGTTTATGGGGAACACATAGGGTGACAATCGTAGATGTCTCATCAAACGCGACAATGGAACGTCGCTGGTTTTGCCATGATGAATGGGGAAAATATTCACGTGATGACGTCTCCATACGGCGTAATCATGATGCCACATATTACCCAAATGTGGGAGGTCATTGTAACGCCACGATGAAGCCATCATAACGTCATGCGTTTGGGTGATCTGTGGGCGTCATCACCACCTCTCATTGGGGCTTCTTCGAAGGAAGCTAGATCAGAGAGCCACGTGCAGTGTATGGCTTGTCATTGCCAACATAGCTGATTCTCAAAGTTCCTACTGGTGTCCAGCCGCGCAATCCAGAAACGTCGGCTTCCTCGAAGTCATCTCCAAGGTGATACTTTAGTGCTAAGCAAGCTCTGGGAGCCGTCGATGTAGCTGAAAAGACTTCACAGTTTCTGTGTTTTGAACACCACTTTCCTATAGTATAGCCACGGTAGGGCGATTATTGTGCTTGACTGAGCTGGTCGGTTGAATAAAGCGAGGGACAAGATAGCATGCGGCATTATTGGAAATAGCCCCTGCTGGAGGTATCACCTTTCACCATGTCTACTGCAAGTGCTCGGTCAAATTGGACGACATCAACACCTTATCAAGATGCATAGACAAGCTAGCTAACGCACGAATTTTTTTAGAATCGCAATAGACGAGAATGGACAATTATACGAACGCACTTTTCATAGTACTAACTAAAAAAGAAAAATATTCATACGCACCGATAAATGATCTTGGAATCATTGAGCATTGCATTCGCTATCAGCTGCTATCAATATGAAACGAAAGTTTCAATAAACGGTCATTGCTAAAACACGTTCGTGGGCAAGCTTGTTTTCATCCATAAAGTGTGAGTACGCGCTAACAGACAAGGACGTATACCACTCGCTCAGTACATATTTATCGGTTCGTGCGAAAATAAAAGATCAGTTCAAAGTAGCGCTCTGTCCGTGTCAGTGCTATTCTTCGTCCTTGTATTTTCGCAATTACTCACACTTCATGAATAAAAAGTCAATTACTATTCCAGTGGTGTGTAGTCCGAGTGTCCTCGTCCAACTAGTTGGCTGGAACCCTCCCGCCATAGCAGGCGGTTGACGTATGAATGACTCTTGTGCGCAGGTACGGCACAACCGAAGTGATACGCAGCGTGTCGCTTGCTCTGCGCAACAACGAGTGTCTCGGCCTGCTAGGTCTGAACGGCTCTGGAAAGACGACCACGCTGGAGATGTTGGCAGCTCTGTTACCACCCACCAGCGGAGACGCATTCAGTCGTGGCCTCTTCATGTCCGACGATCCCAGGAAGGTAGAGTACATTCGGTGTGGTGGGCCCCTTAGAAGGTAGCCAGTAAGGGACGACTTATAAATGAGTATATGGGCTCTTTTCTTTTCTAATCAATGAAGTCCTTCCCCTCTTTTTTTTCTTTTATTGGTACGCATGAAGAGTAACCAGACTCGCTGAGCTAACAAGCACGTACTCATGCCAAAGAGGGCGAAAACAAGCGCGACTTTCTTAAGAAGGCCGAAAAGAGCGAAAATTTATTTCATTCTGTCATTCATCACCATATTTTGATTACAATAAAAATGACACTGAAGTATTTATTTATTTATTTACTTGATTTGCATACACAGAAACACAAGTACACAGAGGAAAGAGGTAGAGAGCAAGCTGGCAACTGCCACCTGGAGGGGCACAACGCCTCGATCTTTCGGGAGGAGGGAAGAAACAGAGAAAACAAAGATTAGAGGGGAGAAATAAGAAAGAAGATGAGGAAGAGAAAAAATGACAAAGGCTTGGAAGAGTATGGGTAAAAAACAAAAATGAAAAATACTTAAAAAAAGACTGTCTATAAACGGGTGGCCAGGTTCATTTAGTTCATAAATGTAAGGTGAGCTCAGTGGGCCTGGTCACGTCGGGAAGCACAACCGCTCGGAAAGAGGCAGTCATCTAGGGTCGCACACTTAAGTCCTAGGAATTTATATTCCTTAATCGGCAAATACCGCTGCGTAGCAAATGCGGGACAGTGCACTACGAGATGCTCAAGTGCTTTGCAGGAGCCACAAGCTGCACTCAACGGACTGTCCACACGCCCTTGACGGTGTAATCGTTCACGCATCAGCACAGAACCCACTCTTAGTTTGCACAACAGCGCTCGGGAATGACGAGGCAAGCCACGGCCACAAACACGGGGAAGTAACGATCCATTCGTCAAACGTTGGTCTCGGTGCTGCTTTAGGTGGTGTCGGCATTAAGCAGACGAGCGTTGTCCATCGTACATAGAATTCCCGGACAGTCACCGCCATTATGGTTGCATGACGAAGCAAGGTGATCTGCTTCTTCGTTACATGCAATTCACACGTGCGAAGGTGCCCACTGTGCAGCTAGGCATATCCCACGTGACAGAATATTGTTAATTGATTCAATTATGCTCCTTAGAACAGGGCTGTCGGTCTCCTTGCTGGTGAGTCGGCTAAGGGCTCCACGGGAGTCGGTTAGGATAACAACCTTCGATGCTGGTAACCCTTCTTGTACGTACTTTACCTTTTTAACGGAAGTTGAAAAAAGTCGCCTCACTGGATTCTACAGCTAGAATCGACAATGATTAACGAAAGCAAGTATTCAATTTTTAACATAATCTCCGGGGTAGTTTTCGTTCTGCTGAATTCACGTTTGCTCGTCCATGATGAGCTTTACTTCGTGATTGACCCAACCTATGTTCACTTCAGCACACGACTACTCAAAGGCATCGACAAACAGGCTATTGGTCAAAGTAATGATTACAAAAGTAGCTATATTTGCTATAAAATGCAGACAAGCCCAAAAAACCTGACAAGCGACTGGAAGATTCTACAAACAAATCGGCGAAAAAAATCCTAAATCCACTTATTAAACTGGCAATTCTGCTGGCATGTGAATATGCCGCTTTATTCCTAATGGTACGTCACTAGGTGCCGCTTAAGATAGTAAAGCAATTTAGTGAAAATCACGAATGCATAGAGAACTATTAGGCTCATTTTTTTAAGATGAAAAACAAATGCCAGATTTTGCTGGAGCCTTATTGCTGAACCGTAGCTTTCAAGCATACTCAATAAAATCATTGAATGCTCAAGTAGAAAGACAAGTGGTAACACGGCTGAGAAAAGACAAAATAAAATTACCATAAAACGTAGAATTACACCGAGCCATATGCCCACAGTAATTTTATTTTAAAAAAAAGTGTTATCATTGGGCAGCAAACACGAGTTTTAGTAGCCCTAGAAGTTACACGAAAAGCAAAGTATTCTAGAATATTTAACAAATCTTTTCATGCATGAATTGAAATCTAAGCATCCACGTGATTTGTGTTATCTTTCGGATCAGCGTATTCCAAGTTAATCCCAGATCGGCGGGTTGTACCATTTTGTCGAACGCACATTGCATCCATGCATCATGGCTGAGTGACATCATCATGTAGATAGATAGATATGTGGGGTTTAACGTCCCAAACCCACCATATGGTTAGGAGAGACGCCGTAGTGGAGGGCTCTGGAAAATTGGACCACCTGGGGTTCTTTAACGTGCACCCAAATCTGAGTACACGGGCCTACATTTCCGCCTCCATCGGAAATGCAGCCGCCGTAGCCGAGATTTGATCCCGTGACCTGCGGGTCAGCAGCCGAGTACCTTAGCCACTAGACCACCGCGGCGGGGCGACATCATCATGTGTTACAAGCACTCAGTAATAGGGTTTTTCCTGTTGTTTTTTTTAGCTGTCATCCCAAAGTCTTGGTCTTAGAGTTACGAAAATTTAAATTCATTTCAAGTCTATAACAAACTTTTTAATAATAGTGCATTGTGTTTCTTTCGCCTTTGATTCCAACGATTCAAAAAGCCACAAGTTCGTTTTAAACTCTTAGGCTTTAACGCTGGGTATCTAGTAAAGTCGGCAAAATAGCCCTCAAAATGCACCACGTTGCTGCAGACGAACGTTGACGTACACCTCACTGAGGTGGCCAAGCACTCGCGCTCAAAAAACAGCCATGCCTGCTTTCATTCGTAAGAACCTTTTACTTTCAAGAAAATTAGGTTTGGTTCACGTGAAATTCAAGTTTTCAAGGAAATTACACTTGGTTCACATTCAGGTTAGTACTCAGGTAGGCATTCAGGTTACTAAATCCGCTACGGCCGTTCAATGTTTCGAGGCACTAAGCTGTAAAGCCTACATGTTAGTCACTTGTAACCAGCTCAACAGGCACACTCATATTTGCATCATCGATACAATGTAGGAGTCTTTAGTGCCTTTAGAAGCATGTATATTTGTCATGCAGTCCTGAACAGCGGCACTTACGAAATAAAAACGTACTTGCACTACAAGTACGCACAGCTAGTGTTTCGCTGGTGTCAATACTTAAATACCCGAGACACGAGCTTTTAGACGATTCAGCGGGATAGTTTGATAGGGTGTGTTAGTCCAGCACTGTTAATGCAAATCAGCGATGTTCCCCTGTACTGTCCTCTAGCTTGTGTGCTTCCAAAGAAAAGACGCCTGAGAGATTCTTCTCGTGGCGCAGTGGCAGTCAAGTGTGGGCTACTGCCCCCAGAGGGGTGGCCTTCTCGATCAGCTGACGGGCTCGGAATTCCTGAAACTGATTGCCAACCTTCGTGGCGTGCCCAACGAAAAGGTCGACATGATCGTGTGCAGCCTGCTGCGCGTCGTCGGCATCGCTAAGCATAAAGCTGAGCAACCATGCGGATCCTACAGGTATACTGTCCTGTCCACCATTTTTTTTTATCTCTCTGAAAGGGCGGAAGCCGCTCCAACTTTGCAAAAGCCGATTTGGTAATGTCGTTTTTTTTCTCGTTAAGCTATTCTAGAAGAGCCGTGGTGGGGCTCGTTGGTTGCGCATAGTCGAATGATCATCGAAGCTTTTGCGAAGCACCGAAATTGCATTGACATTTGAACTGACATGCCGTCCTGCAGGTAGGCAAGCACCATACATGTGCGCGAGTGCCATGATGTGAACTATACACTCCCCCTGGAATGTCACTCGTGCGTGCAGAATATTTGTTCGCCTCATTCCATCCGCGTATGTATGGGTTTTAACTTTGTCAAATAAACATTTGTTCATGCTTGTCCTGTTCACATAAGCAGGCGTAGGATTCCCCTTCAAGGAGGGAGGGGGAGGCAAAGAGACGTTGCAGGTCGCAGTGCCTTCCTTTCTAATATTCAATCTATAGACTTTCTGCCCCCCCTCCTTCTTAGGTGAATAGCGGGGGAGGGGCCACTTTCCCACTCGTCCACACGCTAATGTCTGTTCACAAGTGCTTGTTTTTGCATTTTTTTTCTGTGAGTCTATCTGCAGTGCGCGGCGAAATGCAAGTGTCCTAGCCTGCCATACAACACATGTTTGTAGGGCTGCTACATTTGTCACATAAGGGCTCTTATCGTTCGTAATGAACTGCTTGTAGCTTTTGGGCCGGCCTTCTTATTTCGGCTCATCATCACAGTTCGTCTCTGGACGTGCAG
Source organism: Rhipicephalus annulatus (assembly GCA_013436015.1). Classification (NCBI taxonomy): domain Eukaryota; kingdom Metazoa; phylum Arthropoda; class Arachnida; order Ixodida; family Ixodidae; genus Rhipicephalus; species Rhipicephalus annulatus. The sequence continues at coordinate 1,107,907 of WOVY01014603.1, read as the reverse complement.
CAACAACGCATGACGAGTATCAGGTGCAGACGCCCAGGCAGCAAACTTCGGACATGTTTCAAGGCATTCAGGTGCTGAGCTGAGGTCCAGATAACTGATTGGGAAACAATTGCCTCAATTCCAAGTCGAGGGAGTTCTTTCTCAAAAGCGAGATCACGAAGAACACATTCAGGTAGATTCAATGGTAGTTGTGTCTCTTCAAAGAAGGTGTTTTCAAGGAACCAAGATCATCAATGGGTCATTCCTATATTGCAGCTGTCGTTTGCACCGACATATAAGCGTTATTTAACTACCATACAAGACAAAGCTCCGTTCTCGGCAGCATGATCTCTGTACCACTATGAATCGTAACATGAAATGAGAACCAAATAGCTCAACATTACATTTTTCTACGAAAACCACAGAGC
>WOVY01014603.1:0-475000 GCA_013436015.1 Rhipicephalus annulatus | reverse complement strand
TCCTGGTAGTAGCCAGCATTTAGCCAGGACCTAATTAAGATTGGAAACAACCTCTCTCAATGTGGGTACACCTCCTGGAGAAATAATCGTGATGTCTGCTTTGATGAGCAGTAGCAGTTCTCAGGGATTGAGCTCCTGGACTGCCGTGTTCGAGAAACCTCTGGTACATTGCAGCAGAATGCAGCCATAAACCGCTGCGGACATTCGTGTCAGCGGCCATCTTCTCCTCAGAGAACCTCGACTTTCCCTCTCCACCGGACTCGACCCCCTCGCCCTGTGAATTCTTCAAGGCATGAGCAGGCTGCGTCATTGTGAGTTGTGCTCATGTTACCTATTGGACACTTGCGCTGGTGTTCCTCATAAGCCGAGTGTTCCAATATCTGCACCCTTTCTGGTGGTTGGATCACTGAAACTTAACGTCACCTGATTCGTGGCAACAGTGGTCACCGCTTTCTTCAGACTGCCGTGTAAGGAATCAACGGGCTATAAAAGCCGAAGACATTTTGTACATAAGAGCTGAATCTCTGTACAGTATTTTTTTATCATGCAAACAAACCTTTGTTCTGTCTCTAAAAATGTGTTGCCTCACTGGCACAGATCGGCTATGCGGATGACAGTTGGGAGCCAGCTACACTAAAAAAACGCACCATACGTGCCATCGAACCTCTTACTCCTTACAACGCATTGTAAAAACAGATGCATGGTGGGAGTAGGAGTGGTTCTCAGAAAAGCGGCACCCTTTGCACTTCATTTTTATTAGCGCGTCGGAGTATCAATCAAACTGTGGTTTCAAGCTAATCGCCGCGCACTCGCGTGCTGCCTTTCATGTATCGCGCCAGAATTCTCTGTATACACTGGTCAAAAGCGTTGTCGGGAAAAACTTGGAACGAGGAGGCCGACTCCACCGCATAGACAGCCCACGAAAGTGACACCCTAGTCACCCATACGGCTGAAACCATTGATAGTAGCTCCCGAAGTCATAGTAGCCACCAATGCCGGGAGCAGTCGCTGCCGGGAGTAGCCCGACAGGCTAATCCTGGCAATGACTTTGGAACCTGCCCCTCCCCCCCCCCCTTCCCTCCCGGCATGTGGGTCGCGAGCGGCAAACCGCCCACCTGAATACCAGAAACCAGCGTGGCGAAACACCAGCGGTGGTTGCTGCTTCGCCTGCGGACAGGCAGCATGTGGCTTGCGGCACGCATATCTCCGGGGGCCACTGTTCATCGCCAGCGTGCCGCAGATGTGGAGACGGAGAAATACGTGAGTGTATCAATTGCTTCTGCCCTGCGCCGGCCGTAGAACGATGTGTGATAGTGAGCCTCTATCACCTGCTCGGTGTCTTGTGACTGCTGCGAAGGACTTCCTTTTTCTTTTTCAATCGAACACACTGGCTCTGCGAAAGTTTCTTGAGTCCTCGCCGCCCTGTAGCCGAGTGTCTTTGTGCACCCGTCTGCGCTGAGAATATACTACGTTGTCATGAACTTCACTCCTTCCTGTCTTTTCTTTTTATCATCTTTACATCCCCTTGCCCTTCCATAAGTGCTCTCAGCCATGCTCCACTGCAGAAGGCAGGAAATAACGTCCTTTCTATTCCTCTCCTTTTCTGCCCAAATTACTATTCCTCTCTCTCATTTGAAGAGAGTAATGGCAAGATGTGCACGGTCCAGCCTATATAATCGACTTATTCAAAAATAAATCCTTTTAATTTTCAGTTGTGCCAGGCAAGTGCATAACGGAATATGTGACATTTTTGCAAAACTCTAATCAACAAGAGGCCCCAGAAAAGGCACGAGAAAATCCTGTTTGATAAATATGCATTTGCGAGCGAAATACTACAAAATAAACAGTTTTTCTTTTTACCAGGCCTAAACTGGGAAGTGCGTTTCATCCGAACTTTTCAGACTGTTGCAAGTTTTACCAGAAGTTGGAAATGAGAAACTGCTCACTTAATTAACATGCAAATTGAAAAAAAATGCAATATGTTTACGTTGTTTCTAGCATGGGGCAGTCTCGCAATACCACAACAGTTTCACGTTTAAGCTGTGCTGTTGTCTGAGACTCGTGCTGAAAGGAAGTATCTCTCTAAAAATTAGGAAAGAGAGCGTCGAGTTTTTCTCTTCGGGAGATTCTAAAGTCCGGTGAAGTAGATGATGTAGAAGTAGTTTTACTAAAATTCGTTTACATTTGTTGTTCATGCACAGATGTGGTTGCACATGCGAGTTCTGGCCGGTGTAGTGTTTATCAAAAGGCAACTTAAGAGCAATAAGATTAAAATAACGGTTTAATTATAACTCTCATGCACAGCCAAAAATCCTTTCGGAAGCTCCAACTGTACTCAGAAAAGTTTGGATCCTTGAGATGGGTCAAAATAAATTAAGGCTGCAAATGACTGAAGACCAGCAGATGTGTTTATAGCTCCGAATAGAAGGGAGCCACACCGTTTCATATGCAAAGGAACTTCATTTGCATATCTCGCTTCGACAAGCGAAATTCTGTTCTCCGTGATGGTCTTGGCGAATATCTGTGCAGTGAAAGGAGTCGAAACAGAAACTTTAATAAGCTAAGTGCAACAGAAGGCATGAGACATTAAGTAGAGTGAGCTGATGACAACGTCGCTCAAGGTGGGTAGTGTCTCTATTTCAGGATGCTGCGGAATTCAGCTGGAAGCTTGTCTATGTTCACCAGATGTGTTTAGAAATAGCGGTTAATGTTTCAGAGTACTAGATACTCTACTATGGGAGACATAAGCGAAAACTTCTACTGGTCGCTGGTGGATCACTTGAAGTAAAGAATAGCAAATTCTTTATCAGTTTTAACAGAGCTTCATGCTCGTCGTGTCGGCAATTCGTGCTAGTTTTATCCAAAAATCATCGCAAATGCCCAATGCACCATCCTTTCATGCACGAATGCACATCGCACGACACTCCTTTAAGCTGGTGTCGGACAAAGATAAAAAAAAATAATGAGCTACACAGCAGCTTGGTCTGCAATGTATCGTCCTAAACAACTGCAATGGAGAAAAATAAATATACTCAAGTTATTCAAACAATACAGTATTCAGTGAGATATCTTACTATTAGAAGTTGAGCAGCGGAATTTCTTTCCGGCTAAAAAAAAGTCAAGAAGATTAGTAATTGTCTTAATAAAAAAACGAGAAATGAGAAAAAAAAAACATTTGCCAGATATCCTACGTACTTTGGTAATATACGTTACGCGAAGCATGCAGATAAAAGGTGACCACGTTGTAATTTTTTTATTCACCGATACGCTAATAAATGACGCTAAATACATGTACAACTGTTGCACGCACAGATATATGTTGAACAGTCGTAGATGTTTATAGAACCACTTGTTTGCACTTACTCAGTGATGCCAACAGCAATATGAGTATTAGCAACACCAGACGCGATCAGCTGATATGAAGCACTGAGGCTCGCGAAAATGGTAGCCCTGTATACTGCTACATAAATAAGCTTCAGTGGAAGGTACCTAACCACAATTAACGTTAAGCCTACGTGAGTGCTATATCATAGGAGCACAGGAGTACATATGCGATGTCTATAATATTGTATAGCCCGCACTGCAACCACAATTGCTCTTTCACGAACATTAGGGCCTATTTAAAAGGCAGTTCCGAGGCCTGATGTGGCTCTGTTGCAGAATACTCGATTTCCATGAAGCATGCTGGGGTTCGATTCCTGCTGGGACCCCGACATGTATTCTTTGCATTCGTCGTGTCAACGCTGCCGACGTCACCTTTTATTGTGATAGCAATTATATGGACACTCTCGGCTGGATTTCCCCGCCGGCGTCAGCATCGGCGTCACTCACCGTATATGTGCAGGTATTTATATATATGAAAACTCAAAAAAGAAAAGAAAATCCAGAAAAGAACTCCGGTGTGCGGAATCGAACTTGTTACCTCTGAAAAGTGACTTCGAGGCGTTAACCACTGAGCCACGATGCAGCACATCCGGCGACAATCAAACAACAAGCTGTTTATATCTGCACTTACCGCTGGCGATGGGCACCTTGGGGCGGAATTGTCGTGCTATCAGCATTACCAGCACGATGGCACAATGAGCGGATGTCGCCGCATTGTTAAGACGTGGTGGCGCACGCTCTCATCTGCCACACGTACTTTGCCTCACGGAGGGGAGGGTGTTATGTAAAGCCACTGGACGCTCACTCGCGTGCCATTTTCTCGTGGTGGCGAGGATTGTACGTCTTGGCTTGCGTAGGAAGTGAAACAACCGCAAGCGCATCATGAGCGTGGCATGTAGTCACGTTGTTACATGACACGCATGTCATGATTTTTATTTTGACGTCAGTCGCTTGTGTTCGCTGTGTAATCACGTCATACCATACCAGTTTTGCAACATGTCTTGTGAAGCAAACCACCGCAAGTGCAGCAAGAATATGAAAGGTAAATTATGGCATTCATGACATGCATGTCATGATTTTTATGTTATGACTAGTCAAATATGTTCTTCGTACAATCGTGTTATGCCATACCAAGTTTGGTATCAATGCCCTTATCGAAACGGCCCGGTGTCACACCAGTCCCGTTAATTAGGGAGGCGATCGCCGGGCTAATTCCAAGAGCCGAAGTATCGGCCCCCCGAACCGCACCACGAAAGCGTGGACAATTTAGAAGTGGTCCTTATTGGTGCGCCAGCAGACGCCGGCTGTGGCCCAAAGAACAAGTCAGAGTCGAGAGTTGATAAACAAACAAAATTATATTCTCAATAATGGCAGATCAGAAAAACAATACACCAATATGCTCACTCCACAATAGCTGAGTACAATATGTCACCAATCGAACAACGTACTACACAGTACAATTAGCCACACTCGAACAACGGACACAGACAACAGTACACACTACAATGCAGTCACATGCATTGAACAACCAAGACCCTTAAAGACTAAAGAGATAGAAAACCTATTCAGTCCAAAGTCCTTGGAACAAAAGTCTGAATGATACTCTTCCGAGAATCACTCACTCAAAGTCCAGCGTTGTTGTCGTTCCGCTGCCCCCTGAAGTTTCTCTTCCAGGAAACCTCGCGTCTTCAATTGGCCACTCTTCAAACTTCAACTTCTTCGCCGGAAATACGTCGGCTTCACACACGCAGCTGTTGCCACGCGTCTTCGCTCAATAGCGGTAAACACACGCTCTTGCCGGTAGCTCGAGCCTTCACCCCTCAGGTGGAAATTCTCTTCATCTCCGGCTTCGTCCCTACGGACCAAAACCTTCGCCGACTACACGGCGGAATTCCTACACGCTCTGGCGCTCACTTCCGTCTCCTCCTGATCTCTCATCTCGGCTGCTCGGTTAAATACCTTGCGCGCGACATTCCAGACGGTTCTCGTCATTTCGTTGGCGCGATACACAGCGAAGGCTGGGAAGAGGACGAGACGGTTGGAATGCCCTCCCCGGCCGATGACTCAACTCGGCGTGGCCACGCCTCCTTCGTTCTAGAAATATCGCGGGCTATCTCGGCCGCCGATGTGGGGTGACGAGGTTCGTCGGCGAAGCCACGCTTCCAAGGGGAGAGCGCGCGCCCGGGGAGCCTTGGATGTTTGTTTTCTTCTTTTTTTTTTCTTTTGACCTCCCGGCGTCTCTTCCGCGCGTTACCGCAAGAATTTGGCGGCGCGCCCATTTTTAGCGCTCGTTCTGTGACACTGCCCCCGACTTTAAGAATATTATCTCATAATATTCAAAACCACACAAACGAGCGCGAACAGTCACCACACACTCTAAACGACTGTAACACAAACCGTCGCTCGTGACACTTCACATTCGCAATAGCTCGCTCGATACAATATTACATTGTAGTTCAATTCCACAACACATGAAATATAGCCACAGGTATATGACTACAACACTTCATCACTTATTCCAAACAACACAAACGTACAAAGTTCTCTCATTACAACAATTATATAACACTATACATCACATCGCCGTAACAAACATTTTGACTCATGCGACATACAAGTGTCACACAGGATAACAAAACACAACACATTGAGGCTCAACACAGACAAACGCATTCCAATTTGACCTCAACTCCTATCCTGAGTACTTCGAGCTGCGCTTGCGCCCTTTTTTGCGGTGCTCGCTCGATCTCTTCTTGTGTTTCCACGTTCTTTTTCGGCGAGCTATTTCCCACGACGATATCTGAGGCGGCGTCTCAGCCATCGTGGTCACTTCCGACACCGTTAACGGGTCATAATGTTCAGCGGGTCCTGTCTGTTTATTTACCAGCTTGTTCATGTCTCGACATTTGGCCCGGCTGGCCGACTCCGTCTCCTTTACACTGTCGGTCGGTTGAGTTCGTGCCGACGTACGTCCAGTTGCTCGGCCCGCGAACTCATTCAACACGATCAACTTCTCACTCACTGTCTCTTGCGCCGCGGCTTCCCCTTGGGCTCTAGTGAGATCCGTCACGGGATGCTCCTCCCCTGTATCTCGCGGTCGCTGGGTTGGCGAGGGCTCTATCTTCGGGTCTTCTCCCAAACATTCCGGATCATTCGGTCCTCGCGCCCCGTCGATGTTTCCGATGACAAGGTCGTACAGGGGGGTCGTCATGCATAAAGCAGTAACCTTCCCGCTGAATTACGGGGTTTCAATCTCGATTTCTGCTTCGGGAAGCCTCCGAACCGTACGGTCAATTAGGCAAACCGGTTTCGTTCTGCCTGTCAACTCACTTTCCCGTACCAAATCTCTCCGCACGATAACCGTGGAGCTGCCGGTATCTCTTAACACCGTAATATTTTTGCCCGCAACTTTTCCAGACAGCGTTGGCATTCCTTTCGTAACACCGGGTGGCTGTTTTGACATTACAGCACCCACAATAGAAATTTTCTCCCCATTTTTCAATTCTACGAATCCATCGGTGACGGCATTATCACCGGATTTCGGTGCCGCTTGCACACAGGATACCTGGTGAGTTTGACTCGCTCCGTTTCGACATGCGTCTGCTTTGTGCCCAGTCTGTCCACACTTGAAACATTTTACAACCGTAGGGCTCGTAAAGATCGTTCGACAGTTTTTCGCGCGATGACCCACTCGGTTGCACAGAAAACATCGCGGAATGCTCTCCGGTGCACGCTTCTTTTCTTCGGGAGCCAATTTCTTCGACTCCTCGGGACAATCCTTCTTGACCTTGGCCAAATTAGTTCCACCTTGCGCTTCCAAGAATTGATCAGCCAATTCGAGCATTCCTTCAAGTGACTCAGCCTTCCTCTCTTTCAAGTACAGCGACAGGCTTGGGTGGCAACTAGTAAGAAATTGTTCTCTAATTAGGAGCTCTCGAAGTTTATCGTACTCCTGCGCTGTCCCTGAAAGTTCAATCCACCTGTCGAAATAATGGCTAAGTCGGGCGGCATACTGCGTAGCCGTCTCACCATCAGCTGGCTTTCCTGTCCGAAATCTGTCCCGGAATCCTTCTACAGTAAATCTAAATCGCTTCAGCAAAGCAGCTTTCACCTTTGCATAGTTGGCTGCATCGGTCGGCGTCAGCCTACCGTACACACTGAGCGCTTCACGACTCAAGCAAGTAGTCAAAGCAGTTGCCCAATGATGTTCCGGCCAATTCTGGCTCCTCGCAATCGTCTCAAATCTGTGAAGGTACGCGTCAAGGTCGTCCTTCCTCTCATCAAACGCTACGAGCAGCTTGCTTGGGTTCAAGCGGAAGCCGTGGTCCTCCCGTTCGCTGCTTTCAACTCTAGCTTGGACGGGAGTTTAACTTCGCTGTTGCAAACGGAGCTGCTCGAGTTCCATCTCGTGCTGTCGCTGCCGTTCCCTTTCCTCTCTTTCTTCTTTCGCCCTCTCAGCTGCCAGTCTTTCTTTCTCCAGCTCCAACTTCAATTGCAGCTCTCTTTCTTCTTTCAGCTGTCGCTCTTTGACCTCTCTTTCTTCTCTCGCCCTTTCGGCCGCCAACCTCTCTCGTTCCAACTCAGCTGCTTTTTCTTTTCTTCCTTGGCTCTCTCAGCTGCCAACCTCTCTCGTTCCAACTCAGCTGCTTTTTCTTCCTTGGCCCTCTCAGCTGCCAACCTCTCTCGTTCTAACTCAGCGGTTTTTTCCTCCGCTGCCTCTTTCTCCTTCTGGCTTACCCAATTCCGTAGTTCGGCGCCAGAAAGACCCATCCTCTCACCAAGAGCAACTAACTTTTCGAGATCCATGGTGTCTCGCAACTCACAAATAAAACCTTGCCGCGTGCAAAAAGTATCTGCCTAAATCAGTCTATCGCAACACTCCCCTGCACTCGTTAACGAGAACACTGAACAACACACAAAATCGTTCCGATAGCGCTATCAACAACTCGAGGCTCTTTCTCACTACTTTGGACACACTGTGCACCAAAAGGTCCTGTATCGCGGACGCCAGATTAATTGTCACACCAGTCCCGTTAATTAGGGAGGCGATCGCCGGGCTAATTCCAAGAGCCGAAGTATCGGCCCCCCGAACCGCACCACGAAAGCGTGGACAATTTAGAAGTGGTCCTTATTGGTGCGCCAGCAGACGCCGGCTGTGGCCCAAAGAACAAGTCAGAGCCGAGAGTTGATAAACAAACAAAATTATATTCTCAATAATGGCAGATCAGAAAAACAATACACCAATATGCTCACTCCACAATAGCTGAGTACAATATGTCACCAATCGAACAACGTACTACACAGTACAATTAGCCACACTCGAACAACGGACACAGACAACAGTACACACTACAATGCAGTCGCATGCATTGAACAACCAAGACCCTTAAAGACTAAAGAGATAGAAAACCTATTCAGTCCAAAGTCCTTAGAACAAAAGTCTGAATGATACTCTTCCGAGAATCACTCAATCAAAGTCCAGCGTTGTTGTCGTTCCGCTGCCCCCTGAAGTTTCTCTTCCAGGAAACCTCGCGTCTTCAATTGGCCACTCTTCAAACTTCAACTTCTTCGCCGGAAATACGTCGGCTTCACACACGCAGCCGTTGCCACGCGTCTTCGCTCAATAGCGGTAAACACACGCTCTTGCCGGTAGCACGAGCCTTCACCCCTCAGGTGGAAATTCTCTTCATCTCCGGCTTCGTCCCTACGGACCAAAACCTTCGCCGACTACACGGCGGAATCCCTACGCGCTCTGGCGCTCACTTCCGTCTCCTCCTGATCTCTCATCTCGGCTGCTCGGTTAAATACCTTGCGCGCGACATTCCAGACGGTTCTCGTCATTTCGTCGGCGCGATACACAGCGAAGGCTGGGAAGAGGACGAGACGGTTGGAATGCCCTCCCCGGCCGATGACTCAACTCGGCGTGGCCACGCCTCCTTCGTTCTAGAAATATCGCGGGCTATCTCGGCCTCCGATGTGGGGTGAGGAGGTTCGTCGGCGAAGCCACGCTTCCAAGAGGAGAGCACGCGCCCGGGGAGCCTTGGATGTTTGTTTTCTTCTTTTTTTTTCTTTTGACCTCCCGGCGTCTCTTCCGCGCGTTACCGCAAGAATTTGGCGGCGCGCCCATTTTTAGCGCTCGTTCTGTGACACCCGGAGAGCTGAAATCTGTAGGCGAATAGATAGATAGATAGATAGATAGATAGATAGATAGATAGATAGATAGATAGTTAGATAGATAGATAGTCAAATATGGTCTTCCTACAATCGTGTTATGCTATACTAAGTTTGGTATCAATACCCTTATCGAAACGGCCAGGAGAGCTGAAATTCGTCGGCGAATAGATAGATAGATAGATAGTCAAATATGGTCTTCCTACAATTGTGTTATGCCACAATAAGGGTTTGGTATCAATACCCTTATCGAAACGGCCAGGAGAGCTAAAATTCGTAGGCGAATAGATAGATAGATAGACAGATAGATAGATAGATAGATAGATAGGTAGGTAGATAGATAGATAGATAGATAGATAGATAGATAGATAGATAGATAGATAGATAGACAGATACGGTCAAGTCACTGAAGTTTGCCATAAAATGCTTTGAATAAAAATATCAGACAATGTGCCTTTTCCTGGGAGAACTCTCTATGATAATCACAGCTGTTGCTCAAACTGATCAGTTGTTGTATTGAATCGACCAACTGATTAGTTCCTGTATACGTATTTCCAGCCATCAAAAGCTTGCGTAGTAAGCATGGGTTATACAGGGAACATCATACGCTGACCGAGGGATTTCGCATGGTCGTCTAATGTTTTGCCAAAGTGACAATGCCAGTTATTGAGCTTCTTTGAAAAAAGAACAACCTATGCAGCCGTCGCGTCCGGCGAGGACTCGCGTTAACAGACCCAACACAGCGTGGCAAAAACCTAATGAAGGAACTTGTTAGTTTACGCATCAGTCTGCGTCGTCCTTCCTTTCTTTTGGTTGATGTCATATCGAGCAGCGCGTTACAAGTTGAAGATTAAGAAGCGTAGAACAGCCCCATGTGTCATACCACGTGAATAGCATCGCAAGTGAGTCATTTATTGTTGCTCAAACAATTGAAATGGTTCTGCAATTATTCATTCATTATAAACGCCGTCAACAGTCACATCATTGAAGTAGTACGTGGCTGTGTAGGTTTGGCATTGTCTTAAAGAGATGCCTTGTTGTACCCAAGTGTGCACAGCTGCCAAAAAAAACAGAACTCAGCGGCAAAGAGGCATGCTGCCAATGGACTTGAATGAGGCTCAATTTTGTGCAAAAAATATGTATTTGCTCGTTGTGGTCCATTTGTTTTATGTGAGTGCTGCCAGCTGCCAGTCTTTCAGTGGGATTTTGTTACGCCACTGTAACTTTTCTTTGTGAAGCTAAAACTGATCAATCAACTAGATATAGCTTCCTACATCTGAGAAGCGAAGGAGGAGAAAGCTTGACTTTTTAGAGCTAAGTATTAGTAAAAAAACCATACGCGTCTCCTTACTCTCCACTTAACTTCCCTGTCTTCAAGCTCCTGTAGGAAGTAAGTTTTTCGCTAACCCTTGCATGAGAGTTGCTATATGCTGGGTCGTGCGAGGAGAGAATCGTGACTAAAGAATCTATGCATTTAATGTTTAACAGATACGCACCGTATTCGAGTCGCTGACCAGCACTGTCATCATAAATACTCCGGCCGGTTGCTTTCTTCAAGTACTAATAGTATGGAAGGAAATTTAATTTTTTAAAGGAGAAATTTCGCGAATCATCTACAGGTTCACATTGCACTGATGGAAAGCTGCTCCAAAACTGAACGCTCAGTGATTCCCGACAACGACATGTAGGGAGGCTTCTAATTGTTTTATTTGATGTTTATCTGAATTCGCAAACGTTTTGGGTACTCACTAATCGTTGTTTTCACGTACTGCTAGTAACTTTTGTTAGTAAAGAAAACATAAACCAAGTACGTTGCCCGAAAGCTTACTGTATGCGTTGGTTTTTTTTGTAAGTTTTAACACCGCAAAATGGTTCAAGCTATGGGATGCAACACAGTGGGAGGGGAGCTCTGGATAATGTTTACAGCCTGGGGCTCATTGAGAGTCCCTAACATCACACAGTAGACCGGTCTTTAGCCTTTCGCCATCATCGCAACGTGACCACGGCTGCCGTGTAGGGGCCCATGCCTTTCGGGTCAGCAGCCGAGCATTGCAATCACTCATCATCGCGACAGGGTTTGCTTTAGAGGTGCATGACTAACGGGTGCGCTACGGCAACGACCTTAGTGTTGGTGTTTCTTGAGTTTCAGCGGCGAAAACTGCTCTGTCAACGTGTTTGGGGAAAAATGAGACCACGCGTCTTAACGAGGTGTTTATAAAAGTTAACTATAAGTGCTGAGACCAATGACAATTTGGCTGGAAAGTGCAACCGTTGCTCCGCATATTCAAGCCTAGGCTATGAATGGTGCCCCAGACGTGACCTGCTTATGTAAACGGCGGCAAAGGCGCACTTGGGGCATTTCCCTCTGAGTTTATACGCACGTCGCTTAGCGTGCTTTAACGAAGGTGTTTTGCATTCTAAAGTCTTACGTAGTATTCTCGAGATGCGGTCACGTTAACTAATGAAGCATGCGTAAAAGACTCCGTCACAAGTTAACCTGTTATCCCTGCAGGTTGTTTCAGCCCACTCCTCTTTTAATTGTAGAAATAAATGCTCCAATATTAGAAGCTTCTCCGAAGATCTACGTACATTTCAAACAAGTCCTGAATAGAAATAATTGTTTGAATTTGGGCCACAAACAATTTTTTGGCTATCGTGTGGTGTAAATAGAACACTCTCAGGCACGTCAGCATCGCTTAGAATTTCAACATTATGTAATAGTGATGGATTGGTACAATATTGTTATGATAAAAAATGAACCACTGCACAATTTCAATGTATATACCAAACAATGATGCTAAACTGCACCCACCTACACAACTTATCAATGCAATAACTCATCACTAGCGGTGTGTGTGTGTGTGTGTGTGTGTGTGTTTGTGTGTGTGTGTGTGTGTGTGCGTGCGTGTGTGTATGTATGTGTGTGTGTGTGTGTTTGTGTGTGTGCGTGTTGATCATAAATTCGCGTCGTGTTTCCTAAATAAAATATGCACCTGAATACATATACATCCCATGTGCACGCGCAAATATGCATTTCACTCTGAGGCTTATGTATTTCTGTGGCATAAAAAATATGTGTGACTCTTTTCTTGTGGCGGACATTGTTTTTGCTTTGATTTACCTACACTTCTTAAAAAGCAATTTATATGCGTTAGTAGAATGTGTTTCGTGTCAAAAACATGAAAATCGAATAGCTGTTTTCTTGCCCTCTTTTTTAGTTAGCTGTAAAAACAAAAAATGAAGTAATATAGTGTTAGATGTTTGTGCATTGTGTGCTATTGTGATTCTCCTTGCCTCACGCACATAGCGGCCACTCGCTGTGTACATGTGAAAGGATCACTTTGCCCTCTAAAATTACTTCGAAATAAGCAAGAGTGGTGCAAACAATAAAAACTAAGACCTTGTTTAGGGGTGCTTGCCGGCACCAGCAGTCTGTTGTGCTTCTGCAAGGTATGACGCTTGCGCCTCGTTTCAAACTAAGCAAACAAAAGACACACACCTGGTTTTGAAGGATAATGCTCTACCCAAGGTGCATGACTATTGCAGCAACATCAATGAGGTCACTTTTTGACGAAAATGTTTTCCATCACCCGCACGGGTTTCTACTTGACACGCGCGAAGTTTGCTCATGGCAGTTCGTAGTACGGGCCGCATCGGCACCTCTGTTTGACCAAACGTACACAACCGCTTTTCCTTTATTAATGCGAACACTTACCAAGTGTCTCTGGCAACCAAAGCTTCCACGGCTGGGCATACGAAGACCTGGATATGACAGCTTGAAAAGAAGACGAAGCTAAAACATTACGCGAATTTCATCGCATTCAAAAAGCTAAGCTGTTAAATGAAAAGCGAAGAGGCTATCGGCAAGCTGTTCTGCGTTGCGCGCAACTGCACAGGTGGGTATAAGCCACAAGAACTTGGCAAGCCCCAGACAGCGTCAAACTAAAACTCAGCTTGGTGAATCGAAGCAGTGAAATGCATAAAAGAGAAAAAGAATGAGAAAGAGAAAGATAGAGAGAAAGAAAGAGTCACGCAATTCCGCAAGATTGAAAGAGCAATCAAGACAAGGCTAAGGACGAAGATACATACAGAGAAAGGTAAGAAAGAAAGATCAGAATAGAAAGAGTGAGAAAGAAATAGAAAGAAGACACCAAAAAGGGGTACTGTAAACACAAAGGAGGAGAAAGCAACAAAAAAAGAGAAACAAGAAAGGCCACGCATGTCCGTTCTTCCTTCATGCTAGCTCCAGCAAGTGGAAAGCTGCCACCTTTTTTTTTATGCAGCTGGAGCGCACGCTGACGAGAATCTGCCACATGGCGTCAAAATTACGAATTGTGCACCTGTTAGAATGCTCTCCATTTTATTCACAGGTTAAAAAAATCAAAGTCAATGCTGCTTTGTAAACTGACAAGTTTTTATGATATAATATAGCTTAATCTTTTGCGAGTGAAGAGCCTTAAGACCGCACCGTGTCTGGGTGTCACCATGTTCTACAGCAAATATAGCGCAGGTGCGTGGAGAAAAGCCAAAACATTCATGAACAGCAATGTTGTTACAAAAAAAAATGTTGACGAGCACAGGCAAAATAAGAGGCAACAGCACTCTAAACACAGTGACATGTGACCCTCCAGCAATCAAAGTATCTAACAAAACAAAAAGTTAAAAACAATAGAATAAAGGCAATTACCAGACCAATATCGGCGGCCGCGATTCATTATTCAATGTTCCCTGCTTTGCCCCATAAGCAGCATTTACTTCATAGGTATGTGTGGAATTTTTTATAAAGTGCGAGTGCAACGTCGAGTTCCACTCATTTTTTTTGTAGTCATGTGCTTTTGAGAAGATATCTTCACCTATGCGTGGTACATGAGGCCATTTTTCCTCGAAAAAGTGAAAATTGTTAAGGCGACGCACACGTGAAAAGGTTACTCGAATCGGCACACAAAGCTACCGGTCAAAGAAAAGTCTTTCATGTCGAACCACGAAACGATTTGCATAAGCTTTAAGCACTATCAAACACTCAGTTACTCTAACAACGAACCTGAGAACTCATAAAGCGACACGATCACCTTGAAGTACAGTTTGTACACTGAGCTTTTCTTCAAAAAAATGTAATTTTTGAATATTTTTTACGAATGTAGCATGGTTTCAAACCGGTTTATTGCCCAGAATTTCCACCTTTTTATTATAAGCGTAGACGGCTGCTCTCTCTCGTAAACAGCCTTTTGCCTCCGTGTTTCCTTGAACTCCTGACGAATTCCTTTTATACACGTGCAGTTATGTGAAGTTTTAATAGGGATCTTTATTTCTGCCTTGTTGGTCATGAAGGTTGCTTGGGAAACGTAAATAATTGTTATATTTTTTTACGCTTTCAACTTGCCCCTTGCATTGCATTCAACAAGGTAACACATCTACACACCTCTAGTTTTCCCCTTTAAAATAACCTTTTCATCAATATCCTACCTGTTTGTAAAGCTACCGTATCTTTATTAGGCATGAATAACCACGCTTGCAAGTTCGCAAGTCTGCTAGTTTGCAACATCGCACACCGTTGTGTCTGTAAAAATGCGTACTTTTCAAACAAAAAAAATGGTGGTCAATTTAAGTTTTGTCGAATATGCTCAAAATTAATGATACTTTGATACTTGCAACCATTCACACAACAAATGAGTAGCTGGTAATGATGTCACACACACACACACACACACACACACACACACACACACACACACACACACACACACACACACACACACATATATATATATATATATATATATATATATGAAACTTTACATCCAAGTGGTGTGATGATTATAAATGAGATTGTACATTGTACATGATGCAGTTAACAAAGCTGCAGCTCTTGCAAGTCCCGAGTTTTTATCAAGGAACAGGGCGAGGTCTGTTCTATTATGATATTCACGTGATCATTGACACGTACTGTGCCAGGCAACCATCAGAAGCCACCCAGATTCGGCTACATATTTAGAGACATGCTTTGTGCGCTCGTCAAACCTGGTTGCCCACCTTTTCTTGATGGAGAAGAAAACATCAAATTTCTGTTTATGAAGCGAAGAAATCTGCTCCAAATATTGGACTTGCCGTTTGTTCTAATAACGCACGAAGCTTTGTTTGTTTCATTTTGTTTTCGCCAACAAGGGTCGTGAAACGTTCGACGCAATTTCGCCGAAAACAAAATCGATATTGAGCGAGTACTTCATTTGCCGCGGCCTGCATCGCGTGCTTGGGGCCCGACGAATCACTAAAGAAAACTGTGGCAGAAATCGACAGCAACTCCGAGCGGGGAGTTAATATTTGCAGTCGGCCTCTGCCACCCTTAATCTACACTTCCTTCGTTCCCAGCGCTTCTCAAATCGAGTCTTCCCGCACCATTCGCATCGTTTGTCGTAAGAGTTAAGGAGCTAGAATTGAGGACGGGCCACCGTAGACGAAACCTTGATTTGTTCCTCAAGCACAAGTTTTTCCGAAGCTTGCAATGTTGCCATTCCTTACTTTCTTGTTTTACCACGTGAAAAACATTGGGTCGCAAAGCGCCTGAAGTCAGCTCTGACGCGATGGCGTTATGAGAGAAAGGAAGAAAAGCGGCTAAGTGCCAAAGCCTTGATTGTGCTTGCTAGACCACTGAGAGACAAAACCTCCGACGCGCTGGAGGGGCTTAACGCTAGCTAACGTTAAAAAAGGCTAATAGTTTAGGAACAGGACTTTCGCCCTATGGCATCAAGAAACAAAAAAATAAAATAAAAGTTTTCCGATACCTTCCAGGCACCGTGAAAGACAAAATCGAGTAGAAAAGAGCCGAAATATAACTATGTTAGGTGTGTTCGAAAAAAATGGCAGCATATCCACGGAGTGAATGATGGATAGTACGCTGAAGCATCCGTCCGACCATTCGTTCTTGCTTCCGTCCATCCAAGCGTGCGTCTGTGTGGCTGCCCGTGCGTCCATTCGCCCGTGCGTCCATTCGCCCGTCCGTGCATGCGTCTGTTCGTGCGCCCGCACGTTCATCTGTGCGTCCGTCCCTGCTTTCGTCCATGCATCCGCTCCTGCGTCCATCCATGCGTCCACCCGTCCGTGCAGCCATCCGTGCGTCCGTCCATGCATCTGTCTGTGTGTCCATTCGTCCACCTATTCAACACTCCAAGTACCACCATCTCGCATCTTTTCATCATATATTCTTCATATAGAAGCACCGCCATCCAGCGGACATTCCAAGGACTGAACGAGAGGAGGCACACGCACGCTTTCTTACGGCTTGCGCTTCGTGTCTACTTCCCACCTTTAACCACCTCGAGTTCATGGTATATACTAGTTCACTGTATTCATGGCACTGCGGCCCAACGCTCGTTAAACCTTTCTAAAGCCTAGAAGGTTACGCCCAGTGAGTATAACGTAGCAACCTTTTCTTGTCTTCTGTGCGTTGTTGAACAACAAAAAATTTGCATCGTGCGCGTTAAGTTAAAGCCGAATTCTCCTGTCTCTCATTCCCCCTTAGCAGCCATTGGCATGTACATTGAGCACTATCTTTTATTGTTCAACAACGCACAGAAGAAATCTTTTACCGGCACCACCTTGGAGGTCAAAATGTTATATTCGTTACACACTACTACTACAACGGCTATGAGGGATGAACAGGCGCCATTTAAAGGAGCTTCACCCCTAAAATAATAATACAGCGTTCAAATTCGACCAATTTTTTCCGTTTTTACACTTGCTTTTCTAGTTCTCTCTTTTATAAGTATATTCGTGTAATAAAATATTTATTTCTTTCAATATTTACAAAAAACTTGCGTTGCTTCCAGGGCGTAACAGCAATGGAGACAGTTTCAGCCCTGTGTATTCTTAAGAAGCTTTGCATCTAATCAAAAATACCCTCTCCTCCCAGAAGGCAATCGTGAGGAAATGCTTGCACCGAGAGAACACGGCGTAGTAATTTTAATGGCGTAACATAATCACGAGACGAATATTTGTATGGTAATAATTTGTGTTGTAATTGCACCTTACAGCCATTCTCTCAGCCTTGTTGTCACTGAAGTGTACAGTCAAAGGGTCTTTGTGGCGCATGCGCCCATCCCAGTTTCGGGTAAAGGCGAGATCAATGCAACTTCCGTGAATGGTTGACGGACACTTTGTCAGACTCTGTGGAGTCACACGCCGCACAAACGCTAGCAGCACAAACGCGTTTCAAACGCACTGAATTGAGGCGGTGGCAAATTGCGTTCACTTCAAGCAGGTGGTTGCTCCGGTTGCTAGGGGCGAGGATAAGCACGTGCGCCCGCAGCTGTTAATGACAGCTGTCGACACCGCAGCGTGACATGGTGGGGGCTCTGTACGCCGGCCACTGTTGGTATGAGAGAGCGTGGTGAACGGATTCGGACGGACTCCTGACATAACCCGGGTAAAAAATGGCAGCATATCCACGGGGCGAATGGAGAGCGGGGCAAAGCATTTGTTCTTGCTTCCGTCCGTCCATGCGTCCATCTATGTGACTGTCCATGTGTCCATCCAACCGTCCGTGCGTGCGTCTGTTCGTGCGTCCAGACGTCCATCAGTGCGTCCGTCCCTGCGTTCCTCCAAGCATCCGCCCATGCGTCCATCCGTCCTTGCAGCCATCCAGGCGTCTGTCCATGCATCTGTTTGTGTGTCCGTTCGTCCATCTAGTCAGCACTCCAAGCACCACCATCTTGTATAGTTTCATCATATATTCCGCGTATAGAAGCACCACCATCCAGCGGATATTCCAAGGACTAAACGAGAGGTGGCAAACGCACACTTTTTTACGGCTTGCGCATCGTGTCTACTTCCCACCTTTAACCACCTCGAGTTCATGGTATATACTAGTTCACTGTATTCATCCATCCGTTCATTCGTTTTTGCTTCCGTCCGTCCATGCGTCCGTCTGTGTGACCGTCCGTGCGTCCATTCGCCCGTCCGTGCGTGTGTCTGTTCGTGCGTCCGCACGTGCATCCATGCGTCAATCCCTGCGTTCGTCCATGCATCTGCCCCTGTGTCCATCCATGCGTCCATCCGTCCATGCAACCATCCGTGCGTCCGTTCATGCATCTATCTGTGTGTCCATTCGTCCATCTACTCAACACTCCAAGTACTGCCATCTCGCATCTCTTCATCATATATTCTGTATATAGAAGCACCACCATCCAGCGGACATTCCAAGGACTAAACAAGATCTGGCACATGCATACTTTCTTAAGGCTCGCGCTTCGTGTCCACTTCCCAATTACCGCGAACATTTTGAAAGAAAAGGTTCTTAAAACGAAACACAAGGCCATAATTACCGATCTGATGCACATATCAGCATTCAAATCTGCAGCATTTTAGGAGCGAAGCCTGACGTGGGACAAGGTTAGAACCTTGTCCCGCGTCAGCCATATTAAGCAGTATCACCTGAACAGTATAATAGATGGCGCTGTCTCATAAAAGTACACACCAACTGCAGTTGAGTGAAAATATCTAGATGACACTGTACTTCTACTCTCCGATGGGCTGCTGCGTGGGCTGTACCTGGGTGCGCCGGGAACGAGTACCTCCCTCAGTCTCCTGGATCGTCGCCGTGCGTCTCGGATAGTTGGTGGGGAATGGCCAAAACGTAACGGCGGGCGCGGAGGGCGACGGTGTCTCGTGCTCGTCACCAGACAAACAAATATACAGACAGACAGATGGGCGGACGCATGGACGGACCGATGCATAGACGGACCGATGTATGGACGACCGCATGGACGGATAGACCAACGCACGACAGACGGATGGACGAAGGCTTCGCTTCACTCATCATAATTCACTTCGTCTTTATGCAATGAATTTTTGTTTGCTTGCATGGTTACTTTAGAGTATAGGTGTGTTAAAAAACACATTTACGGAGGCTTATGCGAGTGTGTTCAACTAGTGAATAAATATTCAAAGTAGTTCCAATGAAGCTCCGCGCCAATGTTCTCCCAAAATATCTTGAACCTTGGATGAGACCAGCCTCGCCACGGTGGTATAGTGGCTAAGGTACTCGGCTGCTGACCCGCAGGTCGCGGGATCGAATCACGGCGGTGGCGGCTGCATCTCCGATGGATGCGGAAATGTTGTAAGCCTGTGTACTCAGATTTGGGTGCACGTAAAAGAACCCCAAGTGGTCGAAATTTCCGGAGCCCTCCACTAAGACGTCTCTCATAATCATATTGTGGTTTTGGGACGTTAAAACCCCACAGATCAGATTAGATGAGACCAATTAGAACTTTGCAAAGCAGTGAATCTTTTTAACCTAGCCGTAATTGGTGTGAGCCCCCCAAAAAACAGGCATGTGTTATGGCGTGGTCTACCGAAACACAATTACCGTAAATGGACATGTGTCACAAATTGCGAAAATCTCACAATTGGCGACTCGTGCACTTAGACGAAAGTAGAAACTATCGCCATGAAACGGTTATCAGTCGCTGTGCGACCTGTCAGGACTACTATCATCTTCATAAACACGGTTGTGCCACAAAAACTGGGTAAATACCGCTGATCCAATAAAATTGGTGAAAGCAATAGTCAGCCCCTGAAGTGGCTGCGAAGTAACACCGTTGGTGTGAAGACACCGAGTAACTACGAAAGAATACCAGGCAACGGGGAAGGCAATTGGGACTGTGAAAAGACCCGGAGATGATGGAAGACAGACACCAACGACGTGCCGGTAGCCTTAAAGGAGGCGGGAACGCTTGGTTTTACCGCGAGCTTAGGCGTCCTTGTCGTGTCTACGGCTAAATGTGGTTTGCGTGAACCTTTCTGTGCGGAAAATGTGCGTAGCCACGATTTCAAGCATCGTTTACCTTGAGCCAAGCAACAACCTAGAAGCAACCTAGGAGCAAGCAAGATGCAAGGTAGACGCAACCAGATTTTCTTAGATTTGGGCACTTCCTCAGTTTCAAGCTTTCGAGGCCTAATGCGAGCTTCGTCTTTCATTTTTGTAAAATCCCTCTAGCAACTAATACAATAGTGACACCTTGCAGCCATATTTCATTCAACTACATTGTGTGGTGGCTTTTTTTTAGTTCTTGTTCAACGAAACACAGGAACACAGCTTTGCTGTAACTATTATTGGGCAAACCTCCCATATGCGAAGATTCAGGTAGACCGAGGGACAGGATGCAGAACAAAAAAAGTGCAGTAATGTTATTTTCACGTGAGAGCTCACAGATTAAACCTGTGCCAAATACTTAGACGATGTGCATCTGGGGTACACGACGTTGTCCAGACTAGAAACGAGCGTGCGGTAACAGCCGGATTAGCGATAATTGGACCATGAGTTCATTACGACGCCTTGCTCAGGGGCACTATAGGCACAGGCTTGGTGGGACAACACTCTGTTGAGAGAATCGTCATCGCCATGAAGGGTGGTGCAAGCTTTGCACCTCTATGACCAACGCGACCAAATAAAGGAAGAAAGATTTGCAGCAAATTATCTGTCTTGTGAAAACGCTCTAAGAATCCCAATGCGCGTGCTCACCCACGGGATATCCTTCAAAGCGTTCTATACTGCAGGATCTGTGGCTCTGCATGGAAAAATCACAATACAAAGCACCTCTCCCTCCTCCTTACTTGCTTTCTCCCTCCATCCCCGAGTACGTATCCTAAATCGAGACATTTCATTTTATTCTCTAAATAATTCACAATCTCCACGTCACCACAACCGCTCAATACCAGCCATAGAATTACTTTTGCTCCCGGTCACGCATGATGTTCAATAAATTTCTTGATTGTGATTGGATATTCTCAGTCAAGCTTCTCAATAAAGCCAGTTGGTATTGAGATATTTATTACCATGGCTGACGCGATCAGTGGTGTGTCGTGTGACAATTCCCTTACCCTCTTCTGCATACCCTGCGTTCTTGGCTTTGCGGTGAGAGAGAGAGAGAAACGTCTTTATTCAAAAAAGAATGGAGAAGGAGGGCGTGGGAGGAGCCCCTAGTTTGGAGTCCCTAGGACGACTCCAGCGACGAGCCGGGCCCGCTGTATCAGAGCTTGGAGGACTTCGGGAGGTCCATCGCGGAGAGCATCATCCAACAGCTCCTCATTACGTAAAGGGTGAAGAAAAGCAGGTAAGGGAAGAAAGATGTTCGCAGTGCACTCGATCGAGA
This sequence comes from Rhipicephalus annulatus, assembly GCA_013436015.1. Lineage (NCBI taxonomy): Eukaryota > Metazoa > Arthropoda > Arachnida > Ixodida > Ixodidae > Rhipicephalus > Rhipicephalus annulatus. The sequence continues at coordinate 453,299 of WOVY01014603.1, read as the reverse complement.
CATGCAACATCGTGGGCGAGTTTCCCCAGCTAGGGCGACGGTCTGCATAGCACTGCGGGTGGAATTTATGAAGGGATACTAGATTGGGAAGTGTTTTAGTCTGTAACTGGCGTAGCGCTACTGCCTCCTCTCGCGAGAAAGATGGCGGTGGGGCGCTCTGAGAGCGACGGACGTTCCTGTAGTGACGAAGAATGTTTTTGTAAGTGAGAAGAGGATCCCCCCACTCCGAAATGGTCACCTCACCTTGCCGGGCCGCCCGGAGCGAAATTTCGCAGGCAACAGCGTGCGCGCCTTCATTGCCCGGCAGAGAGGCATGACCAGGAGTCCAGAGTAAGTGGATTTGCGGAAGACGCCGTGTTTTGGTAGGCTCTGCGGACGAGTTTTCTATGTGAACTGTTGCATTGCTGGCGCTAACTTCAAGACGCTATTGTGCGTGCGTCAGCGCAGTGACTACGTTACTATGCAAATTGGGGCCGTTAACATGTGTACGGTCAGTGTCAGAAGTTTACCAACAAGGTCTGAAAAAAGAAACTATCACAGCATATCCGCAGAGTGAATGATGATTGGTGGGGCGAAGCGCTCATCAGTCCGTCCATGCTTCCGTCCGCCCACTCGTTCTTGCGTCCAACTGTCCATGCGGCCATTCGTTCTTCCGTCCATCCGTGTGACCGTCGATGCGTCCGTCCTTTCGTGCGTCCATCCATGCGTCCATTCGTACATCCGTTATTCCGTCTTTTCGTTCATTCGTCTGTCTGTTTGTCCATCTATGCGTCCGTCTGTGTACCCGCCTTTCCGTCTGTCTGTCAGTCCGTCAGCCCGTCCATCCATCTGCATGTCTATTCATCCGTCTATCTGGTGAACACTCCAAGTACAGCCATCTCACATCTTATCATCATGTATTTACCATATACCAGTGTTGCCATACAGCGGACATTCTGAGGACTGCTCTTACGGGTATGTGCCACCGGTGATTACGCACTACAACGAAGGACGCACAAGCCACGCCATAAGGAGCTTCTCCCCTAAAAACACTCTGTGTATACCAGAAATTCGTTAGTGTACTTGGTTATCAGCACATCACATGTTATTAGGACGTTTCAAAGCAGGTATTTAACGTGCAAAATGTGCGCCAAAGTGGCGATGATATTTGTTTTTTTTCGAGTGTATCATGTTCTGTAAACTACTGGCGCAGACCACGCACTTCACGCATGGTTAGCAGATTCCTACAGTTGTGTCCCCTAATATCGTAAACAATACCAGAGAAAATAATCTCTAGTAACTAGCTGATTGTTACATTCCCTTATTAATAGTAGCTTTTGTAGTGAGGAAAATCCCGCCGAAATAATTATAGTGGGACAGCCGCTAGGCATTTCAAGGAACGTAAAAAGCTATTTCTAATTAACGAAACAAAACTTCAGCGAGCTCCGCTTGGCGTGGACTCATGACACAGCGAAAAGTGTGGCATGCCGTGGGGTTGAAGGAAGTGGGATTAGTGACGGAAGCAGTAGACACTGTAATAGTGAATTATGGATGTAGGCAGTAGTGAGAGTGGCGGAAGGCTAAAGAAAGTTTCTGTGGTTAAATCCCACTACGGTCTGTAATCTACAACGGTGCCCGTATATAAAACGCTCGACCAATAACAGCCGAGATCCCCTTTTCTATAGAATAGTTTCGTTGTCCAAAATTCTCTGTTTAGAAAAAAGGCTTAACAATTTCGAGTACACTGTACTCAAGAATGGGAGGACAGTTAGCCATTCTTATCCACTATAAGGAAAGAACCGAGAAGTGTGTTTAGAAAAACTTTTTAACGATATACACTACTTCTTCTATTATACTATGGGAACGCAAAAAGCGGTCCCGTGAACCTCACGTTTCGTGAGGCCATGTCGACAAAAAATTCCCTTACAAAGACTAGTAAGACGATGTGTATAAAAAAAGTGGGTAACGATTTAGAGTACCAGGTACAATCCATCCCGGGGGTCTCAGTGGACCCTGTTGAAAAAACCATATGTTTAGAAAAAGTGTTGATAAATCAGATTATGTGATAATCTACTATGGGAGAGCTTGAAGCCGCCCCGTGAGCCTCACAGAGCACTGCAGCAAGTTTTATGCAGTTCTCAGGGTGTGTTCAGAAGAAGTGGTTACCGATTTAAAGTACTTGGTGCTGTACTATGGGAGAGCTGAAAGCCATCTCACGTGCTACATCTTAAGATATATGGGGCCAGTAGCGTGTAAAAGGTAGTAAAAAAGCAAAATGCTATTCAGCTCACACTAATGTTTCCGCAAATGCTCTTCTTTTTCACAAGTATCGCGGGCTGCATGAGTTCGCTTGCGTGATAAGAGTTTGTTTGGATGCAGAAACCACCCTTCGGGTTGTACACATGTCTCGAAAAAAAAAGGCAATTCAATTTTATTCAAGGCCGGGAAAGCATTTTATTATAAAAGAATTCTACCGGGCTCTATAACGAAAAAAAAACTGAAAGAATGTAAGGCCCGCACGTTCGCTTTTTTTGTGGATTGATCAACTGGTCAAAAAAAACAAGAAATTATTCTCGAAAGCCTCGCCAAAAAAGTAATGCAAGTTTTTGAGGTCCACTATATTTTATTTCTTATTTTTGAATATTGTTTAAATTTGGCTATTTAGGAAAAGCAAGCTTTTATTATGTCACATACTAATATTGCGTTGAATACGGTTGGCAAGTTACTAGTTAGTAAACGCCACGCTTGTGAAACGAGAATACCGATTGTCCTAGTTTCGGCAAGGTTAATAAGAAGCAAGTTTTACTCCCGTATTCAAAAACGCTCCTTCAATCAAGAGCTCTCCTCGGCTTGAAAAAAATTGGCAGCATATCAATGGAGTGAATGATGGAGAGTGGGGCGAAGCATTCATCCGTCCATTCGTTCTTGCTTCCGGCTGTCCATGCGTCCGTCTGTGTGACCGTCCATGCGTCCATCCGCCCGTACGTGCGTGCGTCTGTTCGTGCGTCCGTCCCTGCGTTCGTCCATGCATCCGGCCCTGCTTCTGTTCATGCGTCCATCCATGCATCTGTCTGTGTGTCCGTTCGTCCATCTATTCAACACTTCAAGTACCACCATCTCGCATCTTTTCTTCATATATTCCCCATATAAAAGCACCGCCATCCAGCGGACATTACAAGGACTAAACGAGAGGTGGCACACGCACACTTTCTTACGGCTTGTGCTTCGGGTCTACTTCCCACCTTTAACCACCTCGAGTTATTGGTATATACTGTTCACTGTATTCATGGCACTGCGACCCAACGCTCGCTAAACCTTTCTAAAACCAAGGAGGTTACGCCCAAGCGAGTATAACCTAGCAATCTTTTCCTGTCAGATAGTGCTCAATGTACAAGCCAATGGCTGCTGATGGGGATCGCTGCGTGCGCGTTCACTAAAAGCCGAATGCTCCTGTCTTTCATTCCCCATTAACAGCCATTGGCATGTACATTGTACACTGCTTTTATTGTTCAACAACGCAAAGAAGAAATCTCTCACCGGCACCGCCTTGAAGGTCAAAATGTTATACTTGTTACATACTACAACAGCTACGAGGGATGAACAGGTGCCGCTATAAGAAGTTTCTTTCCTAAGAGCCAATTAGAGCGCCGTCTCTGGGCAGACCAAGTCACTGCATATCGGCAACATTCTGCAGCGATTCTTGAGAAGCGGAGTGCCAATTCCAGTCGAGCAGCGGCGCAGTGCTCAACTCAGTTAAGTGAAGGATGGAATTCGAGTTGCGGAGCGTTTCTGAATACGGGGGTTGGATGCCGTATCAAACGCGAAAGTTCACTGTCGTCCTGAGGGAGCGGTGTCTACACGAGCAATAAAAAATCGTCATCAAATGAATATGTAACCATGTGACATCATCATCACATCGCAGTGACGTCACACGACTGGACTTCTCATGACGTGGCTTGGTCAATGTGCGCCAGTCACGTGGACAGTGGAAAAACAGGCGAAGTGCAGAAAGCTTCAGAGGGTGCAAGCGCAAGATTTATATATCGACCGAGAAGGAAACGAAATGAAGAAAACTTCGTAAACTCTACAGCGTATGTGGTAAAAGCCGATGAACAGCCTACTGGCTATGCTATGTCTTGTTATAATCTTTTTATTATTTTAACTCACTTCTTATTTTTTTACAGTTTTTTGCACTGTTAAAGCAATGACGTAGTTTCAGAGAGAGTGGAAGAGGGAGAGGCCACAGCGGGCACCATTACTTGGCTCACAGAGAGGGAAAGAGGGACGTGTGGAATGAGACATTAAAGGATGTCCCCTTCTCGTTCGCTTAAGTGATTGCATAAGGGACGTTGTGATTGCTATCAGCCCCAAACCATTATCGCTACCGGAGTGTGGCGGTGGAGTATCAGTCTCGGCAATCCTTAAGATTTTGGGCGTCAACATTGCAAGGAAGTTACTAGTTATTCAAAAATTGCCATCAAGAATTCACACCGCTGCACTTCGTGAAATTTCCAGTTTCACTTACTTTCTTCCGCATCAAAATCACGAGAGATGTTCTAGACACGTTGAACAAAAATTTTTTCATTGCCTTTACGTTTTCAACAGCCGTAAGTGCCTTGCACTTAAAGGAGTATATGATAAAATGTCAATGTGCGATGTCGCCACGACCACTTTCAGCAGGGGTACCATAAACAAGCATACACTATATGTTCATAGCTCCGATGTTGACACCCACGTCCTAGCAACCAAAACCACCTATTACAAACGCCATGTGCAAGGCCATCAGGCGACCAGCATGGAGGTCTAAACGCCATTCCGTGCTTTAGTGCGTATCCTAAACCAAATGGCGAAACGACGCCCGCAATCGAGGCAGTGGAGTATCGAAATTGCACCCATAAATAATCTCTCAGTCCACTTTCTCCGGTTGCTGTCAAAGGCTCTCAAAGCAATGACCTTGTTAGCCGCAGTGCGTGAAGGTCGGGTGTCGGCAAGGTTAAGGCATTCTCACCAACAACAGAGCATGACGCAGAAAAATGTGCACTTCAGCACGTTGTGAATGTCTCTGTATTTTTGCCTCGCACATTGTGTATTAAATTTTCGAGCACGTTTTTGTGCCACCGGCGGCGCAGTAGCAAGTTCATTCGTAGGCAGCCTCACATGAGGGCATCCTGTTCATCCGAGATCGATGGAAAATTTCCAGCTCGGAACGAGATAAAAAGCAATTAGACGTGGGATTATTCGCTGCATATGATTTTTTGTCTTTGCTCAACAGCGAAGCGTACTTAGTGTACCCTCTGCCATCGTCGTCGTAGCAGTAGTAGTAGTTGGAGGGAGAGAAATGGTAGTAATATAGTAATGGTAGTAGTCGGCCTTCTCATCTCCCGTTTTCTTACCTTTTCCCTTCAACATTCTTGTTTTCTTTTCTGTCCACTATGTTCTTTTAATTAATAAAGAATCACTCACAATCAGCGCACTGACTAGGGGAAGCAATGAATGTAGACATAAAGTGAAGTTATGGTGATCCTGTCTCCAGTAACAGGAGTAATGTCTCGTTGTAACATTTTGCCTCTCAAGGTCGAACTTCAAATATATTACTTGCTGTTTAATTCCCATCTAATGTATTGTAATCTTGTATCGGCCACGACAAGCAAATCAAACAGAAATAAAGTCGTTACTCTACAAAAAAAGATATTGCGGCAAAATAGAAATATTGACCCGTTCGTAACGACGCGTGAAGCTTTCCAAGAATTCAATATAATACGAGCTGACAACTTTTATGCGTTTCGCTTACTCCACACACTACTTATCGAATAGGGAGCTCTCTAACTTCATTAAATAGCTTTCATGTCTCGAGCGTCGTGTCATTGCAGTTCCCACAAGAAGTACAGACATTTGGTTTGATGGATTTGTGGGGTTTAACGTTCCAAAACCGTTATATGATTATGAAAGACGCCGTAGTTGAGGGCTCCGGAAATTTCGTCCACCTGGGGTTCATTAACGTGCACCCGAATCTGAGTACACGGGCCTACAACATTTCCGCCTCCATCGGAAATGCAGCCGCCGCAGCAGGGATTCGATCACGCGACCTACGGATTAGCAGCCGAGTACCTCAGGCACTAGACCACCATGGCGGGACAAACATTTGGTTTGTACCGCGTTTCCGCACCACGTATAAATACCTAGCCTTGGCCTACAACGTTCCCAAAACGCTTAACACGCACGAAAGTACGATCACCTGCAACAGCAAACCATTACACTCTTATTTCATAGCAACATGCGCAACAATATTTCATCATAGCGTCGTATTTCTCATATTTAAATGTTGCGTTAAATACGTTGTATCATGCTACATCTTGTTATCTTGCGTATGTACGTACTTTGTGTTTCGCGAAATGTATATATGTGTGCTTTAAAGTGCATAAGTGTCAATCTATACTATGGTCTATGCACGATGTACCTTGATTCTTGGAAACTCATTTTTATTGCACATTTATAACGTGTATTTTGAAATAATCAATTGTAAAATCAATTTTGAGTCAGTATGTATTGTTCATGTTTTATATTAGCAGTTGCAAGTTATATTCATGTAATCATTTCCACACTACTGCCATGTGTATGTACAGGTCACCAGGGCCTTTGCGAAGCCGTTCTCACGGCTTTTAGCCTTGGGAACCTTCCCGTTTTTGTTTGGTCAATAAATTAAAGTTTGAGTTTTCTGAGTTTTTGAAATGAGACTAGCCCCGCTGCGTTGGTCTAGCAGCTAAAGCTCTCAGCTGCTGACCCGCAGGTCGCGGGATCGAATAGCGACTGCAGCGGCTGTATTTCCGATGGAGGCGGAAATGTTGCAGGCCTGTGGGGTCAGATTTGAGTGCACGTTACAGAACCCCAGGTGGTCAAAATTTCCGGAGCCCTCCACTACGGCGTCTTTCATAATCATATGGTGGTTTTAACACGTTAAACCTCACATATCACTCAATAGCAATCAATGAAATGAGACTACGCTGACTCAATTTAACTTCTTATACACATACCACCTATATCTTTTTGGTTCCATCATGGTTTTCAAGTGCGAACTGGCTTAACTTACTAATATTTTATTTAATTTGCTTGACAATGTTGTCTGATAAAATATGCGGTTGAATCACGAGCATGTCGGTTAAGTGAGTCCGAAGGTCAGCCAACGCACTTCAGTCATCACCACGACCGAAATACGAGTTCAGCGAAAGATTACTCAGAATAGTATTCTAGCGCCTTCAATTGCAACCTAAGACGCTCGTGTGTTCGGGGCGCATTCTACAGCACTTGACGCAGCCTCTTAACGCCAAATTCTCTAAGCTATCCGACTGGGACGGAAAGGGCGTGGAACCCACGCCAAACTCGGTTCGTCGAGGTCATTACAGGCGAACGCATGCATTCCCTCATTGCGAGTGTCATGCGCTGCGTCCAGCTCTGCACGTATCGACTCGTCCCAACCACCGCATACCGGACATGTCTCACCTCTTCTAATGGGCTTTTCAGCTTACATCGATGCCACGTGATCTACGCTCTAACACAAAACACTAGAAGACTTAGAAACAAATTGTAGCGTGGAAGCACAATCACAGAAGAATGAATTACAAAAAAGAGCATAACAAAAACTAGTTTCTTTGATGATTGAATGATATGCGGGGTTTAACGTCCTAAAACCATCATATGATTATGAGAGATGCTGTAGTGGTGGACTCCAGAAATTTCGACCACCTGGGGTTCTTTAACGTGCACCCAAACTGAGCACACGGGCTACAAGATTTTCGCCTCCATCGGAAACGCATGCAGCCGCCACAGCTGGGATTCTATCCCGTGATTTGCGGGTCATCAGCCGAGTAGCTTAGCCAATAAACCACCGCGGTGAAGCCTAGTTTTTTTGTTTGACGCAACGTTAATAATAAAAAAAACCTGCCAACAGTGAAGCCACTGAAATATTAGGGGAAGGTAATTGTTGTAACTCAAAACAAATAAAATGTATTGTAAAAGGAGTACAAGACGACAGGATAGCCGCTTGTGTGATTGTGCTTTAGCGCGACAGTATGTGTAGTAGGGAACGCCCACGTGCTCTGCAGCACGTTCTCTTGTAAAAGAAAACTTGGAATGGACCCGTGGAACGATGCTTGGCAAGATTTGATGTCCAAGGTTTGGTATCTGGACATGATTGTGGAGCATGCCTGGACTGGAACTTCAGAATATTTTCACATGTGGTTTTACCGCCCGCACCTACATCAAGGGTACAGTGATGCTCTTGCATTTCTTATTCACTAAGACATACGCAAATAGACAACACACTGATTAATATATCGGGAGCTTAAGGTAAACTATGTCATTCAGCTTGCCATAGCATGTGATAAGTTTATACGCGGTCTTTCACATTTCTCTTTGCGAAAAATAAAATCACGTTTGTTCAATGAAAATGTTGATTCATCAAAAATACGCTGCACAGTACGATTGAAACTCTATCTCTGCCTGCATAATGGCTGGTACGTTTTTGAGTCATTGGTGAGCGCTGGTTTTCCGCCCGACATTGAAATGCTGCCTCAATGCGGAAACGAGTCCTTTCCTTTTATTAGATATCAGAATGAGTTCCATTGTTGCCATCAATACTCAAACGTGACGCTAGGAAGCATCAAAGGCCACAGGGCCCCACTAACGTGGTTTGCTGATAGCGCTGTTCCGATAAATTCCCCGAAAGGGAAAATTACTGTACAAAAAAGGCAAAAAAAACCGTGAGCGTACTCTTCACTATGGAACCACATTAGCTGATTTCTGTTGATGCAACTTTTCATGCCAATTTTCAATTGAAATTGGCATCTAAGATAACGAACGAAAGCAACAGCTGCAGATATCGTGCTCGCTGATGGTGACAACATAACTCTCTACACCTTTCTGTAGCTATGCACCTCGACCCACACTTTAACACCTTCTTTAACAGAGATTATTTCATATTGAATCGTGTATGCATATGCAGAAAAAAATGATGTTCTTGTTCCAACCACCTTCTAGCTGCTTGCAACAATGAACCGTTATGCACGAAATAGAGATAATTTAAATTTTTGTTATGTAACCTAGGAACTAGTTGGTTAGAATACGAGTTTTTACCGACAGCCTCACGGAGCTATTTCCAAACATGCTGCCAGCTGAAATTTAATACCAAAATTTTCCCGAACTTTTTTTTCACTGATGGGTATAAAAAAAGATGTAACCTTTTTTTCAAAACGCTTCCGTTTTTTTTCATGCTCCTTGTACCAGAATGAAACAAACAAATACCTCTAAGAATTTCTCAAAGTACCAGCTTATGCACATTCTGTTAAGTGTTATAACGAAAGCTTTTGGAAAGCATCTCCTAAGTATAAGCTATCTATGACTGATACACTGCTTTTAGGTACGCATTCCCAAACTTAATCATGCCACATGGTTGGCTTGCACTAAATTGCTGTGGCGAAGTTTAAGAAAGGCGAGAATGCACCATGAGAAATTCGCACACTTTTTATGTGGTTTATCAAAAAAAAAGCAAAAGCTTCGACGTTTATATGTGAGAGAGAAAAGGCAAAACATATTATTATTATTCTTTTTCCAATTTAATGACGCCTCTGCTAAAGAACAAAGAGAGGTACCAAACTTAACTTTGTCTAGGGCAGAATCTCTAGTATTTTCAGTTTGAAAATGGCAATAGGCACATTGATTAAAAAAAAAACATCTCCCTAAGGGACATCAGTATGGCTTACCTTGAAACTAGTAACCCAATGCACGCATCCTCGCAAGACAACACAATAGACTGTGTTGTAGGAAAATAAGAAAAAAAATAGTCGTTGGCATGCAAAAGTCTCGGCAAAAAGAATTACCGGAAAATTGATCAAGTGGACAAACTCGGTTTACACGATGCATATTTGGAAGACAGCCGAGTGCGAGGAGCGTTTCGGGAGCACGTTACTCGACATGCTCTTTACGGGGCTACATTCGTCCTAAAGGCTTTCAAAAAAAAAAGAAAGAATCACGCGTTATCAGAAAATTTTAGCCAGCAGAATGAAAAAAATGCAAAAGTGTCTTTTCACTCAGCATGACAGAGAAAGAGGCTAAATTGCTAAATGAGGCCTGGAGATCACACACATGCGCAGTAGCAGCAAAGCCGTCCTTTTGGAAACTTTTTCCCCCAAACTTTGTGCTCCTTGCATATCCCTCCCCTCCAACTCTTTAGTCGTCATTGTAACGCCTTGCGGTCTACTTCCTTCCTGCTACAGTGTTACTTCGGTGGAAAACTATGCAGTATGTTTTAGTACGCACACTACAGCTTGCGTCAGCTCACGTGGAAAGAAGTCTTTTTCTGCGTGATACTGATACGCCGCTTACCGCCAGATTCAAATGGCCTACGCTACGTGAATAATGATTTAGGTGCAAACCGAAACTTCTGGTGCAATTTTGCGAGCTTCCAATGAACAGTATTCTGATGGCAACGCTATAATAAAACTCCAGTAGAAATGATAGAGGAGATATGAGCACGACCAGTCGGCGAACCAGAGCACGTTCCTGGAATACGCAAGTGCAGAAACAGTGCTGCATGCCTATATAGGACACATTCTCTGTGCCATTCAAGTCCGAACTTTTGGTGCCTAAACAAATACGAAGGAACCTTTGGAGCCCCCCTTATTGCGAGACCTATAGACGCATTGAAAACACAAAAAAATATACAGAAACTGTAGATTGATATTTAGATATTCGGAGCACGACATTGTCTAAGCTCCTTGACCTTACCTATGGATATTTAGTGTTTTCATTGCAACAAGAAAATTGCCAAACTTTCTTTCTTCTGTATCCTACAGTGAATAAAAACTTGCTTTGTCCCTTTGACACGAGATTTACGGCCCGTCAGAAGTGTATCTGACGTTATTGAACGTGCACTGGTATCGTACAGTACCCGGGACTTCTAGCAGACTAGCTTCATTGAAAAGCAGACACCGCACTTGGGATGAAGCCCGCTACCTGTGCGTCTGCACTCGAGCACAGTGACATTTAGACCACTATGACAGACAATTTCAAATGTGATTTAGATGCTAAAGAAATAATTGAAGACAACAGTAAAACTGCATAAGAACAAATACCATAAACAAAAAATTACACTGTCATTGATGTTGTCTCGTTCTTTCTGTGTCCGTGGTTGTACACGCCTCACGTGCTTTATACTGGAGTGACTTGGATTGGTGTGGTATTGCGCACCACCCACTAAAAGCACATATGGAGTGAGTCATTTCTGTACGAGCTTGAAAAGTCCACAATAAAACTCCAGCGATGATCACATGCGTATAGCGTCGTAGTGGCTAATTGACGCCACATTCATGGCCTTGAGCTTCTCGATATCACTCTTCGCTGGGCTTGCCTTAGGCGCCAGCTAATACTAGGCACTGCTAACGAGAATCGCTGGCATACAAGTACATACGATGGAACGCATTACACCCGGGACCAGCTCGTACCGTCCGTAGGCGAAAACGCAAGTGATCCTGCTCATGCACGCACAGTATTTTCGCGACCCACTGATACTCTCTGTCACACTGCACTGTCTGTTGACGCAAACTTCTTGTCCCCGCAGGGCCACCTAATGTACTCGACGCCATAGTCATATAAATTTTACCTTCAGATTTACAGGATAACACTAATTACTCATCGTTTCCTTCTCGTTGTATACTAAAATGATGTGTCCCTGTATCATTGCAAAGATAACACATCGCAGTCCACGTCCTTTTGTCGTGACGCGAAAAACACTCTGACACGAATGCAAAATAAATTGGGCGAACGAGCAAGACCATAAAGGGCTCACTGTTGTACCGAAATTATCGAGTTGTTTCGCACTTATACCATACAAAGACGTTGCTTCATCACCGTTCGTAAGCATGGCTTTATCACATGCCACCTTATAGTACCGCTTGGCGCTTCGCGCGCGAGGACCATTCTGTCGAGCGAAAACGGAGTGAGCAAGCGTAATTCCGCCAGTCGCCTAGCTTACTCGTTCCTTAAGCTACACAATGAAAGTCTTTATACAAGAGTGCCCCCACGACACACCCGAAATAAATCTGTTCGTTCGAAAGGAAAACACAACCCTCGTGCTCGGCAGCATTCTTATCGGGGCCCGATCAGCCGCCATCATGTGTTTCGACACACACGCACCGTCTCGCCTTAACGAATCGAGGAGGCCGAACGAAAGTGCGACAACTCTGACACACTTCCGCGCGCAACGAGGGAAATGCGGGTAAGCGTGAAAACACGACAAACGCCGACCTATATACGAGGGGTCGCAGTTCTCGCGCTCTAAGATGGCCCGGCCCGCTCGCAAAATAAGGGTGTGAGGACGGTTCGCTTCTCTGATTTCTAAGAGGTGAGGCACACACAATCGTTATACACGCCTTGCTCTTTGTGACAGGCAATTGAGTGCGTAGACGATGCTGCACTCTACGAAGGTAAACAAATGATGAGTGGCAGTTACAAGGGCCACCTATTGAGCCTCCATTCTTATCTCCCCACATCTCTCTCTTTCTCTCTCTCTCTCTGTATATATATATATATATATATATATATATATGGGGAAAAATTACGCGGACCCCGATAAAATAAGAAATAGGGAATAAAGACTTTCATTGGTTTGGCTCTGTATATTTTCACTACCGTTTCGTCTGGTGAACCAGACTTTGTAGGTCTGGTCCACCAGACGAAACGTTAGTGAAAATATACAGTGCCAAACAAACAAAAGTCGTTATTCCCTATTTCTTATATATATATATATATATATTGTGGGCATTAAGTATACGCATCCTCTTCACCGGTACTTTATCATCATTATCATGTGTGGCTCATGCATCCTCATCGTTGTCGCGTAGCATCATCATCTTGGCTCATTCATCGTAGCTGTCGGCTGCCGATTCCTCGGGCCTAATAAAAGGTAATCCAAACCAAGACTTCATACGTGGTGGAGAGTGCTGTTAGATCCCCCGCCATCCTCTCGACCACTCTACCCTCTGGAGCTACGTTCAGGTCGCCGCTTGGGCCAGGCGTCCGGAAATATGTCGCACCAAGATGAGGCCGGTGCTGCAGCCGTTCCCACTCAACCACCGCGTGCCGCGCCTTCTCACGTCATCAACAGCCTCCAGCGTGAGCCCCATCCCTTCGCTGGTATGCGCGGGGAAGATGTGGAAGAATGGCTGGATGACTTCGAACGTGTTGGCGCTGCTAACCGGTGGGATAACACCTACAAACTCGCTCACGTCTCATTCTACCTCACGAGTGTCGCGAAGACGTGTTTCCTCAACCACTTCATCGACATCCCCGACTGGTCAGCCTTCAAAGATCAGCTTCGCCATGTCTTTGGCACACCGGCTGTTCGTTCGGCTCTCGCAAAGAAAGCTCTCGCGACTCGGAAACAGCACATCGGGGAGTCGTACACATCCTACATTGAGGATGTTCTTTCACTTTGCCGCCGGGTTGACACACCAATGACAGAATCAGACAAGGTACGCCAGCTTTTTAAGGGGATTGCACCCGTCGCATTCAATGCCCTTGCAATCCAGAATCCGGCTACCGTTGCTGACGTTGCGACAACCTGTCAGCGCCTCGAAGAACTTGAGCCTATGCGCCTACAACCAGACAGTGACGCGGCCCGTATTACGACTGATCCAAACCTGCGAGACACAATAAGGGCGATTATACGTGAAGAATTAAAATCAATGGGATTCACACTACCCTCAGTGTGTCCCATTCAGTCCTCTTCAACGTCATTGTGGGATGTCATCAGGGAAGAGCTCACGTCCATGACCCACATGGCCAACCTGCAGCCCATTGCCTCTCGTACTATACCATCGTTCCCGCACACCGCCACCACACCACCAGGCACCGTCAGCTCGACGTCCCCGCCACGAACGTACGCGTCGGTTGCTGCCGCACCTCCCACAAGCTTTCCCACGAGCTTTTCATCACCACCGCGTGAGCCGTCACCTGTCCCTCTGACTTCTCTCTCTCCTGGTGCAGTTAGCGCAAGCTACTACCCTCCTCATCGATCGACTCGGCCTACGTGCTATTATTGCGGCTATCGTGGTCACATTGCACGCTTTTGCCGCAAGCGCCAGCAAGACGAGCGCCGAGGGTATGACATACGCGAACGGGACTATACCGCAGGAGCCTTGTACCAGGGCCGCAGTTATTCGTCACCGCCGCGTCGTTCTCCATCTCCATCAGCATCGGGTGAACTGCGCAGTAGTCACCGATCAACCCGACGCCGTTCACCGTCGCCTTACCGGCGCTCTTCTTCTCCTCTTCAGCCTGCTTCCCTTACTTCTGATCGGTGTCCGGAAAACTAAGCGATGCAGTTTTCGGAGGACAAACTGCATTCCAACACAGGACTCCAATTCCTCCAGCGCGCCCCTACAATATGATTGCGGTCACAGTTGAGGGAGTGGACGTTGATGCTTTGGTGGACACTGGGGCAGCGTTTTGTGTTATTCGTGCTGATTTGTGTGCCCGTCTTCAAAATGTCACGACGTCTTATGATGGACCGACACTGGTTACAGCCCAGGGAACAATGATCCGCCCTTCCGCTCTCTGTACTGCCCGTGTAATGATCGACGAAATTCTTCGTCATATAGAATTTGCTGTGCTATCCCCGTGCTCCCATGAACTCATTTTAGGCTGGGACTTTCTTTCCTCTGCTTCTGCGGCTATTTGCTGTGCACAACGTGTCGTCCATCTTACTCACACGGACCACTTGCTCAACGACGAAACCTACAGGCCACTTCGACTCATCGCTGCAGTAGACATCGAGTTACCACCAAACGAACATCAATTAGTGACAGTTTTGTCCAACGACGTCGACTCTGGTGACATTTTGGTCACTCCGTCACCGTGTTGCCTTAATAAAGGCATAGCTCTGGCATCAGGTGTGGCTCGCTTCAACAATGGATCAACTGTCCTCGCTGCTACCAACACCACACAAGATAAAATTTTACTGCCACGGGGCACTACTGTCGCCTGCGTTGCCGACCTGCAGCCTGTGTGCGTTGTGCCTCTTACCCCCGTCTCCTCTAAAGGCCATCCTGCAGATCATGCTGCTTCCTCGGCCTTTACAGCAGCCATCAACAAAGACTTGAATGACTCACAGAAGCAGCAGCTGCTTGATTTGTTGGAAAAGCATGCAAACTCCTTTGACGTTCATTGATCCGCCCTGGGCCAGACAACTGCTACAGCACATCGTATTCAGACCGACTGAACATCTATTGTGCACCGCCGTCCGTACCGCGTCTCTCTAGCTGAACGAAAAATCATTGAAGAAAACGTAGACGATATGCTCCAACGGGAGATAATCTGACCCTAAACTAGTGCTTGGTCGTCGCCCATCGTTCTGGTACGTAAAAAAGACGGTTTCTTACGATTTTGTGTCGATTACCGACCACTCAATAAGATCACTAGAAAGGACGTATACCCCATGCCACTCATCGACGATGCCCTAGATTCCTTACAGGGTGCTGAATATTTTTCGAGCCTCGACTTGCGTTCCGGCTATTGGCAAATCCCCATGCACGAAGATGATAAAAAAAACTGCGTTTGCAACCCCGGACGGCCTATACGAATTCAATGTTATGCCGTTCGGTCTATGCAATGCGCCCGCAACTTTTGAGCGCATGATTGACACCGTGCTGCGTGGCCTGAAATGAAAGACTTGCCTATGTTACCTCGATGACATTGTTGTCTTTTCATCGATGTTTCCTCAACATCTGCAATGCTTGGACGAGGTCCTGACTTGTCCTGCGGGCGCTGGTCTTCAAATTAACACCAAAAAGTGCCGTTTCTCCAGCAGATCTATCAAGGTACTCGTTCATGTGAGCAAGGACGGAATTCGTCCAGACCCTGATAAAACTGCTGCAGTGCTTCGCTTCCCTCGCCCTGACAAACCAAAAGATTTGCGAAGTTTCCTTGGTCTCGCCTCTTACTTTCGGCGATTCATACAAAACTTTGCCTCCATAGCCGCACCACTTCATGAGCTACTCGCTTCCGGTATGCCCTTTCAGGGGTCTCAGGAATGTGAATCGGCTTTTGACAGGTTGAAGAGTGCCCTCACGACCGACCCTGTACTTGCTCATTTTCACGATGATGCACCGACCTTCCTGCACACAGACGCTAGCGGCCGCGGTTTAGGAGCCGTGCTCCTGCAACGTGACAACTCTTCGCGAGAGCGAGTCGTTGCATACGCCAGCCGCGTCCTCTCCGCAGCCGAGAGGAAATACACGATCACCGAGCAGGAGTGCCTTGCTATCGTTTGGTCAGTAGAGAAATTTCGTCCATATCTGCATGGCCGCCATTTCACCATTGTGACCGACCACCATGCTTTATGTTGGCTTTCAACACTCAAGAACTTGTCGGGACGCCTCGGACGCTGGATTCTACGCCTCCAAGAATATGATTTTGAGATCGTGTACAAGAGTGGCAGGAAGCATAGTGACGCCGATGCTCTTTCTTGCTGCCCACTACCAGCGACTCCACTCGGGGTTTCCGCCATCAATTTGCACAACACGCCCTCGGAGTCCACGTCTACGGTGGTTTCCTCTCTCGCCTCTATGGACCAGCTGCCTTCGGACGACCCGCACGATTTTTCTTCTCGACATTTGGCTGACCCATACTGTCGACGTATTATAGGCTACCTCACTGGCAGTTCCCGTCCACCTAATGCAAGGCTCTGTCGCCAACTCTCGCAATTTAAGCTGGACAACTCGGTGCTGTACCGCAAAATTTACCATCTTGATGGTCAGTGCTGGGTTCCCGTTCTACCCCGATCGCTTCGGTCTGAAGTCCTCAGGGCACTTCATGACCATCCGACTGCTGGTCACCTTGATTACCATAAAACCTACGATCGCCTTCGAAGTCGGTTTTATTGGCCAGGCATTACCACTAGTGTCGCTCGGTACGTCGGGTCCTGCACTACCTGCCAATATAGAAAACTACCAACATCTGCTCCCGCCGGTACACTACAGCCTCTTCCGTGCCCAGCCACACCATTCGAAATTGTAGGCGTCGATCTTTATGGCCCCCTCCCAGTCAGTGCTGCTGGAAACCGTTGGATAGTAACAGCCATTGACCATTTGACGCGCTACGCTGAGACGGCATCCGTTACTACTGGTTCAGCTTCTGAGATTGCCGATTTCATCCTCCGAGCCATTATACTGCGTCATGGTTCTCCACTTGTGTTGCTCAGTGACCGTGGAAGGGCCTTTCTTTCACAACTAGTGAACGAACTTCTTCACGCCTCCGGCACAACTCACAAGGCTGCCTCTAGTTATCATCCCAAGACTAACGGCCTCACTGAGCGATTCCACCGCAGTCTTGCTGACATGATCGCCGCCTATATTCAACCAGACCACAAAAACTGGGACGTTGTTCTACCATTCGTCACTTTCGTCTACAATACGGCCATTCAGCGAACAACCGGCTACTCGCCATTTTACCTAGTTTATGGACGCTCCCCTACTTCTTTCCTGGACGTCTCCTTCTTTACCTGCAAAGCGAATTCATCTCCATCCTCTTCAGAGGAATACGTTTCACGACTCGCACAGTGCCGCCAACGAGCTCGTAAACACTGAAGCCCGCCAGCAAGACAGAAAGCTAGTTTATGATGAATCGCATCGTGATGTATCCTTCCAACCTGGAGACGAAGTGCTCCTTTTGACGCCTGTTCGCCCACCTGGTTTGTGTGACTAATTTCAGCCTCGGTTTATCGGGCCGTACACAGTTCTTGAAGAGACTTCACCAGCGAATTATCGCGTGACGCCAGCAGTAGCCCCAGCAGATCGCCCTTATCGAACTACAGAGGTCGTCCATGTCTCCCGTATGAAGCCCTTCATGCGACGTTCTTTGTCCCCTTGACTTGCCGCGGCCAGGCTGGCCGCTTTCACGGGGGGGGGGGGGGAATTGATGTGGGCATTTAATATACGCATCCTCTTCACCGGTACATTATCATCATTATCATGTGTGGCTCATGCATCCTCATCATTGTCGCGTGGCATCATCATCTTGGCTCATTCATCGTAGCTGTCGGCTGCCGGTTCCTCGGGCCTAATAAAAGGTAATCCAAACCAAGACTTCATATATATATATATATATATATATATATATATATATATATATATATATATATATATATATATATATAGAGAGAGAGAGAGAGAGAGAGAGAGAGAGAAAGAGAGAGCGTACTGCAGACAGTTATGTCTGCAGTACGCAGATATAACATCGTACTGCAGGTTACATGTTACAGGTCCAGGTTCGTTGCATGCGCCGAGAGGAACCAACTTTTCGGGTGCACTACGTTGCGCTACGGCAAGTTGTAAATCAGTGGGCACACATAATGTGTTTGCCTATTTTGTGTTTTCTTAATTCTATAAATATTATATACATGCTATCGTCGTGCACAAAGAGGAAAACCTGATTGATTTGTGGGATTTAACCTCCCAAAACCACCATTTGATTATGAGAGACGCCGTAGTGGAGGGCTCCGGAAATTTTGAACAAAGAGGAAACCTTAAACGGCTTTACTGACGCAAAGCCGCCGTGTCTTGGAAGAAGTCTTGTGAATTTCTTGTCGCCCAAGGCGCGCAATCTGCGGGTTTCTTCGCCTTTACGCTGTTCAAGTCACTAAAAGGAATTAAAAAATGGCAGTCATGCACCAGAGCCTTAACGTCGCACGTTCTACCACATGCAATGTTGCCGAGTCACGCGAGCAATTCATGAATGAAATGAAAAAAAAAACTTTATTTCAGTCCTGCAGGACGCGCTTAGCGCGTAGCGGGCGTCTCCCACGTAGGGACCGACAGGGAGTACCTGGCGGCCGCTTCGTGGGCCTGCTTAACTTTGTTTTTGCAGTGCTCGCATGAAAAAAAAGCGGCATTCGCAAATATTAGTACGCATTACTATAGTTGCTTGGAATGGCCTTTGCCTTTAAGTTGTCTTAGGCTAATGCATAAAATACTCCACAGGTATTCCTTTTTTCAATATAGTCCTGACTTTATTTTGCAGTTCCTGCATGCTCTTTAAATACTCGCACCTTTATATTGCCGCACCCTAAACAGAGAACGAAGACGATGTGCGCGCCAACAGCTTCGTGAAAAGGGACACTGAAGAAGACGACGCCACAATATGTGCTGCTGGTTTAACCTCAGTAATCATATTCCCCTAGTCTAGAAAATCTAAAGGTATTGACTAGCATTAACCACCAGCTTCTTGGCCGATCCCCCTTAGTGGGTGAGAGCCACAAAAAAAGGAACAAGCAAGCAAGCAAGCAAGCAATACCTCTTAAGTGACGAACTGAAACGTTGTTGCAGTCCTTTGGAGGTCAGGCAAGTCAGAATATTCTGATGTCTTTCTCATCACCCGGCCAAGGGCACTCCCCTTGGCTGGCCTCACTACCGGTCAAGGATTGGCCGCTCGATACCTTCCTACGTAGTGGAGATAGCTACGTCCCTGTGGCTCTGGTTCCTACAAATGGGGGTTCCATTCCAATGAAGAATCCGAAGGTGATACAAGTGGAGCTTCAGAAAGCCTCGTCGCTTTTCCAGAAGATTACTGAGGTCCGCCAGTTTGGCCGAGGGGGTATCCTGTGCTGCTCTGCAGACCAGGATTGCGTCCGAGAGCTTCTGAATTGCTCTGAATTTGCTGCACAGCCGGTGAGCCCGTTTATTCCCGCTCATCTTGCATGTACGAAGGGCATAGTTCGTGGGGTGGATACGAGTCTGGCACCTCAAGAAATTCTTGACTTATTTGTTGTAGCTGGGGCAGTTTCAGTCTATCGATGCACCCGAACGACTGATAAAACAAAATCGTCTACTGAATCAGTTATAGTAACTTTTGCAGGAAGAGTTAGGCCAACAGAAATTAAGGCATGGCCACTAATCTACAAAGTAGAACCACTTTCCCCGAAACCTTTGCAGTGCTCAAAATGTTGGTGATTCGGCCGCAGCATGAAAGGATGCAGATCACAGGCTAGATGTCGTCTATGCGAAGAGAGTCATGAGAGCTGCGATTGCAAATCTGATGACCATAAGTGCTGCTTGTGTAATAGAGCGCACCCTGCAGACTCTGCTGAATGTGGCGCAAAAGAAAGAGAAATGGGTGCTCTAGAAATCACAGAACGCAGTCGTTGCTCTAGGAGGAAGGCGGTAGCAGAAATGCATGAAAGATCGAAAGGTTACGCAGGCATAACATCCCGGCACACAGCGGTAAGGGATGCATCGCTCGCAAAGTCGATAACTGAGGCTATTGAAAAGTCCACTGAAAAGGCAATGCAGCGTCTGGCAGCTACTCTTTTTGAAGCCTTGGCTGATATGTTAACACAACATCTGACACAAATCATTGGTACAGTTTCTGTGCAAAATCGGGATTCGCACGCTCTGTTGATTTCAAGGGGTACAGAAGAGGAAAATCAGACAGTCAATCATAGATCTATCTCTCCGAAAGCAGGACCTTCAAAAAATAGAGTTCAGGCTGAGTCAGAACCTGTGACAGATGATTCAGGAGACTTTACAGATATGGACACAGAATCTCTAAGAACTTTGAAACGTAACAGATCTCCCCCTTCTAAAAAGTCTTCTCAGAACCCAAAATCCAAGAAATACTTGTCAAAGAAAGACTTCTCTGAAAACCTTTCAAAAAATGATTTCTTGAAAAAAGATATTCTGGATCAGGCAGTTTCTTCTGCCAATATAACATCAAAATAGGTTCCCTAAAATTCTGCAGTGGAACTGCCGGTCTATTTGGTCGGCAACTACACATTTACAATATATTTCTTCGCAAATTTCTCCCGACATAATTGCCATTCAGGAAACCTGGCTTGCTACTGGTAAAAAATTTTACATGAAAATTATCGATTAATCCGGCTGGATCGGCCGAGTAGAGGTGGCGGTCTGGCTTTCTTAATATCAACTAAATTTAGTCACAGAGCCAAGATATCGTATCAGTGTATGGATACGAATTACGAAATTCTGGTGTTAGACATAACACTACCAGGCTGCTCGCCTTTCTCTTTTGCAAATGTATACTTTCCTGCAGGAGTTCAAGACACGAGATGCCTTGATATCATGGTAGCTTCACGCAGAAAAGAAATAGTACTGTGTGGTGATTTCAATTCACACCATGTGTCTTGAGGCTTCAAATCTGATGTATGCGGAAGGCGTTTGTGGAAATGGACGCTTGATAATAACCTTTCCTGCTTGAACTCACACGTTGCTACATTTGTAAGAGGTAACTCTAAATCGACTATTGATTTAACATTTTCCAGCTACACTTTAAGCATATCCTCGCGGAATATATTAGATTGTGCTACAAACAGCGACCACCTTCACATTACGTTTGAAATTATGTTCCCGAGGTTTAGTTTGGCAGGGAAAGTTGGCTCATTCGTAAATTATGCTAAATTACAAAAAGACTTAAAATCTACGTTAACTTTTCGTGAGAAAATGCAGGAAGACCTTAGGGCTATCAGTCTATGTGTGGTGTTGAAACGATCATTAAAAAATTCAACGTTCACTGTAAACTCGAACACAGCGGGATCTTTTAGCCCGTGGTGGAATCTAGAATGTGTCAGGGGGTATAGAAAGCGAAAAGCAGCTTGGAAAAAGCTGTTAATTAACCAATGCCCCAAAAATTGGAGTGATTATTAATTCATGGCGGCCGATTTTAAGCGTCCAGTGCGCAAAGCAAAAGAAGACTGTGATATGAATAAATTTAATTATCTGTCTAAGTCTAAAACTAAGAAAATGCTTTACAGGTTTTTACATGCGAGAAAAATGATTCCACAAACAGAAAGCAGTCATTCCACCATTATGTCTCCTCGCGAACTCTCTGATTTCTTGGAAAATATTGCTAAAGGCTTGCAAACCAGGTTTACGACAATTATGCCAAAGTCTAAGGTGAAAATAAGGGTGGATTGTGATTTCCAGGAGGTATCTTTAGCTGAACTGGCGGATGTGATGAGGAGCTTACCGCCCGCTGCTCCCGGATCTGATGGGGTGACCTCCACAATGATTGAAGTGCTATACGAAATATCCCCACATGAAATCCGTAATTTAGTCAATTATTCACTGAAAAATTCTTGGATTCCGGCAGATTGGAAGCCTTCCAAAATAATTCCGATACTTAAGAAACAGGGAATGGAGTTTACTCTGGATAACATAAGGCCTATTTCATTGACATCTAACCTGGTCAAGCTTGTAGAGATAGTCTTAATTGCCCGTATAATAAACAACATCAGTTAACATACAATACTAAACCCCAGACAAATTTGCTTTAGATAGGGATACTCCATTTGGTGTACACATGTGGATTTGGAAAGTCGCATACAGCTGGCTCGGCATCGCCACGAATACTGTGCACAGTCACTCTAGACTTAGCCAAAGCGTACGACAAAGTGGAATATCGTATACTAATCCAGCAGATGCAAGACTATTGCTTTCCAAAATATATAACAGCATGAATTACAGAGTTCGTGAAAGACAGAGAATTTTATTGCTTCTTGGATGGATGCTTTTCTAAAAAATATAAGCAAACACGAGGTGTACCTCAGGGCTCAGTATTATCCCCGGTGTTATTCAACATATTACTAAGTTCCATTCCAACTCATTGGGATGTCCAAATTTACGTATATGCAGATGATATTGCTTTTTTCGCAACAAGCAGTGATCTGCACTCATTGTATCAGGCATTACAGAATTACATGAACATGCTAGAAGGATGGCTTGACAATATCCATATGTCATTGAACGTCAAAAAAGTGCGCTTCTGCCATTCTCTTTTAAGGATCGTGTCAACATTTCCCTGATGTATCTTACCGAGCTCATTCCCCAGGTCGATTTCCCGAAATACCTAGGCATCGTTTATAATAGGACGCTAAATGGGAAAAGCCATATAGACGAGGTTGGCTGTAAAGCGTCACGTGCCTTGGGGTGGTTACGCAAATTAGGAAACAGAAAAATAGGATTGCGTAGGAGTACATTGATAATGATTTACAAAATGTATGTGCGGCCTATTGTGAAATTCGGGTGTGTATTATTTTTAGGCAGCGCGGCACACAAGATGAGACAATTAATATTATTAGAAAGAGAAGCTTTGCGCTTGTGTCTTGGACTCCCGAAATTTGCAGCAAATAATGTTTTGCATGTGGAAGCGCGCCTTCCACCTTTGTTAACTCGGTTCAGAATACTTACAGTTCAAACTTTCTTAAAAATATACAATTCGCCTCTGCGACAAGCTTCACACGTTTTTATTCAAGAACCAACCGCATTCTTTGGAACACAATGGTCTAGACTACACTCCCCTCAGATTAGGTTCGTCCAAGCGTTGCTAGAGCCTCTCAATTTAAATATTTAACAGATTGGCATAACAAAGACGCCTAATTCAAAACTTGAAATTAAATTTGATGATATTTTCCCCTTTAGTGCGAAACAACTGCCCCTTCAATATTTATATATTCGGTTAAACGATTACTTGACTCATCTGTCCATAAACAACATTATTGTGACGAATGCACTCGTATTGAACGAAAAGGCTGAAATAGGCATCTTCTGTACTTCTCTCGACTGGTCTTTCTCAGTTCGATTACCAGATTACACGCCTATATTCATCGCTGAATTATTTGCTATAATTCTAGCGCTTTGTAAACTTCCTGCAAGCGAATCAGAAGCGGTCATACTTACCAATTTTCTCTCAGTATGCACTGCACTATCTAGAGCAAAAAATTTGACATTATTGAGTATGATTAGCAGTTTATTACCAGAACACCTGAAAAAATTTCACTTGCTATGGATACCTGGCCACTACGGGATTTATCCAAATGAGATAACAGACTCATTAGCCAAAGCATCTTTCGCCTATGTAACATCGCCTACGTAACATTTCGCCTACGTAACAGCACTCAGATATAAAAAGGCTTGTTTGCACAAAGAAATAGAAAAATTATCATTGGATAAAGTCAGAGACTTCGTACATCTAAAATATTGCTGGAACAAACATTGGTGTGTATCTCGGCAGTTAGAAATAACAATCACCAGATTACGATGCAGAATTCCGCATCTGAATTACTACCTACATAAATCTTGACTAACAGCATCTCCGTTGTGCCTCTTTTGCAAGGAATCGGAATCAATAGATCATTTCTTTTTGTCCTGTTAACGTTTCGCTTATCAAAGGAAAAGATACCTGGTCGAACCAATTGAGAAGCTAGGTTTAAAAATAAACGTGGAACTAATTTTATACTTCGGAGGGAGTACATTAGGTTATAGCCACAGGAAGGTTTTCTCTGCTGTGTGCGAGTACATAAGGGCAACAAAGAGATTACCCTGTTAGCCTATTGTTATTATTTATGGCTACGAGACTACCTGAATGTCTGACATAGCACACTTGATGATCCTGCCTCCCGGTTCTTTGCCGATCCCCCTTTGTGGGCGAGTGCCAGAAAAGATGAAGGTTCATCATCATCATAAAGTGACGAACAAGAAGTAAATATGTGTTGGGAGTAAGACAAAATCCAAGGAAAAAAGCCCAGTTAGGTATTCTGAATGAAATACACTTTTGTTTCAACCTAGACACACACGGACTTTTTTGTCACTTACTTTAGGTTCGATTATTGGACTCTTATGTTTCTATCACGTAGGACAGCAGCTGCCAAAGCTCTGGCAAAACAAATAAAAGGGTAGAATCCAAATAAAGTACTTTAAACTGCACATGCGTCGCATTTATTAAAATATTGGAAGAAACATTGTGAAATAGTCAGAATGAAAACACGTTCCCACTGCGCATATCTGAAGCAATGGAACGAGAAGCGCCAAAATTAAATGCAGCGATGGTGACAAAAAAAAAACTATGTTTTCCGTGAGAAATATATACTAGACAATGATGCGCAGAGATGCGCTGTTCGTTTCCGCGAAATATAGCGTGAAGGGAAGGCACTATATAATTATGATAATTGGCCGTGATGTTCTAGGTTGTTTGTTATAAAAAATTGTTTCGCACTCGTTTCGAAGCGATTTTAGCTTGGATGGTAACACAAATTAGATAGAATCATCCAAGATACAATCAATAACAATTCTAACATGTAATTTATTGCCGCTAACGTCACAGCATATCAAAATGAAAACAGAGTGCCGTGCTATTTGAAGTTCTTACGCCCCCTCCCTTTCTCTCCCTGTAGGTCGTGTTTACATGCTGTGCGTTCGAGAAGAAAGAAATGTTCGCTAGCTCCTCAGTTTCGTTATACAAAGGAGTGTTATTTCCTAGTAGGTATGCATCCGTTTCACGCCCACAATGAAACACCGCACATAGAAGAATTACAGGTATTTGTTAGTGCTCAAAGTAAGCGCTTGTGCAGTGTTGAAGTATTCGTAAAAAAAAACTACAAGGATACTGCCGGCCCTTAGTGCTCAAAGAAAGCGCTTCCCTACACTGTTATTCAGGGCCCGCTTAAAGTGCTGGGTATATAGCCAGGCAAACGGACATTTCTTATCTGCTTTCTGCATAAAGCCAGCATTTAAACGGGACCTGATAAAGAGGGTACTTTTCAAACGCTGCTAGTACATTTATCATTGCTGGTGAGTGCGCTAAACCTTCATCGATGTTGTCTTTCTTACCACTGATGTTATCGATGTTTTTGCAGTTTCTGTGCGGAGCGACCTATGGGCACAGGTGAACGAAAGCGAGATTAAAGTTACGCCGGTAAGCTCAACGGAGTCGAGTACAAACTATTGTAGGCAACTATAGAACAGGTGCTCGACATAGCCAATATTTCCGAACCCGTTGCTCGTACCACCTCTCTGAATATTACGCTGCTGCGTTGCCGGCTGGCTCCCTGTTGAGGCAGGTGACCTGTCCAGGACCGACAAATGTTGGCGAATTTCGAAGGTTTGGTGCTTGTCTTCACTGCAGTGTGAGCTCCAGCTCCAGAGATAGTGGGTTCAAGAAGAAGGTCAAGGAACCCTTGCTGCCGCCCCGGAGTTCTCGGCGAAGAGCGGAGAGTATCGAACGTGCTGCTTGTATTGAGCCATCCTTCTAACGATAAAAGCTTTTCCTCCCTTTCGGCCCGTCTCGTCCACTCACATATGGTGCAGTCGACGTCCGAAACCTGCTACAGCCACTTTTCTGCCAAGTAAGTCACCGTGCCTTCGACCAAACGTTGTTGAACACCAAACGAGCCGTAAGCCAAATCAGCACGGTGTGTTAACAACGATGTCGTTCATCAACTGGCGTGTTGCCACCGCCGAAGACCTCGCCGCCGTGAGTGTGCGGTTAATTCGAAATGATTTGCAACGCCGCAGCCTCTCCACCACCGGCAACAAGGAGGAACTTATCGACCGACTTTTCGATGATATCGCGAAAGATTCACTGCCAGCTCACGAACTCGAGCCAAGTGCGTTCGACATTTCAACGTCGCTAGCGGTCGTGCCAGCACCTACAGCGTCCTTCCCAGCCATGCCCTCCTTCACGTCAGACCCAGCAGAGAACATGCAACGTTTGGCGGCCTTTATTGTCCCTGGTCGTGACAAGAAAGGCCGCCAAACGTCGCATGTTGCATGACCATCAAATGTTGGATGGCCGCCAAACGTTGCAAGAAAGGCCAAGATGTCACTGGGTCGAGAAGTGGCTCCATGACGTGGCCCAGTGATGTTGCCCCCTCTGAAAAAGGCATCATCCCGATGCTTTAACTAAAGATGAAGGTACAACAATAATGTAAGAAAGTACAATGAAGGAATTACGATACAGCAATAATACACAACAAACGTTTAAATTTGTTAACCCGCATGAAATGGCTTGAGGCGCGTGATATGGACGACTTCAGGTCGCGATCGGTGACGTTGAGAGTTCATGATGCCGTCGGCGAACATCTCGTAATCAAGTGGGCCGAGACGTTGAACCACGCTGTACGGTCCTAAATACCGTCGCAGAAGCTTTTCACTGAGTCCACGTCGGCATATCGGCGTCCACACCCAAACACGTTCACCGAGATTGCAAGGGCGGCTGTCGGTAGTCTGTTGATTCTTGATACGGAGACGCGCGAGTTGTCGGGCTTCTTCAGCGCGTCGAAGGTACTCATTCACATCGAGGTTTTCTCCATCAATGACGTTAGGTAACATGGCATCGAGCGTCATTGCTGGGCTCTTTCCGTAGACCGATTTGTATGGAGATATCTGCGTCGTCTACTGCACTGCCGTGTTGTATGCGAAAGTCACGCACGGAAGAATGACATCCCACGTCTTGTGTTCGACATCGACCAAACGAAAGACCAATTCAAGACGTCACCAAAGACCAATTATCCAAACCAATATTATCTAAACCAAAGATCAATTCAAGACGTCAGATACTTTCGCACAGAGAAAAGCAACCGGAGACATTCCCTGCACCTTCTATTACACCGAATTCAGCACCACAGAAAACGCCAAAAAGACGCGGAAGCACTGCTTGCATATCGCAAAGACTCAGGCCTTTCGTCACAGTCTGTCAAAAAGCATGAAAGCAAGAAGCACCGGAAGTTCACCATTCACGAAAAAAATACAACCCCGACGACATCCGAGCTGCCGATGCAACAATGCGTTCCAACCTTGCTCAATTCCAGAAGAGTTCAAGCAGTATTGTCAGTATCCATGTGTAGCCCGCTCTGCCTGGAACGCAACAGTCAAGCTCGCCCACCAGAGCCGTCATAGAAATAACCGGAATGCTCAACCGGCCTTGAAGATTTAGTGGGATTGCAGAACTCCGTCGGGACGTGAAACTGTGAATTTGGCCATTATTTTGTTTAATGTCTTCTTCATTTTGTTGCAGTTCGTAACCAGTGCCATCTTTCGGGGGGAGGGGGAATACTGTGACGTAAGAAGGCAGAGATGGTTAGGAGAAGAAGATGAGGAAGAAGTGCTTTCGAATAAACTTGGGGTATGAGGCAGGCCACAGCTGCTATTCATCATAGCGTCATATACCGTCACCGGGTCCCGCGCAACGCGTTGGGAGTCTTACAGGCAGAGTAAGCTTCACCACTGTGGCGACGCGTCACAGCCCCTCGAAGCCCGCCTGTACTCTGCTTAGCAACTGGTGGGTGGCCGGTCGGCACTCGGGGTGGAACCCCGCACCTCCCATAATTGAAGCGGACGCGTACGTGCATTATATATATATATATATATATATATATATATATATATATATACATATATAGAATAACAGCTTCTTATAGGGCGTCCACATGCGCTCTTGTCATATCGCTCAAGAGCAAGCGGCCTATACAATTTTTGCAGGGCATTCAAGGTCATCGGCCAGGTACCAGACAAGTGAGGTAGGTGGTTTTCCCCCTCCCGCGCACTCGCGAAAGAGTTGGTACGCCACTGGTATGAAGTCATTTCAGCCAAGAATTGTTCCCCAGCATACAGAAGTGGACAACACTTGAGAGACGCTGTTTGTTGCAACTGCCATCGGAAGGCTCACCTTGCAAGTAAATGTGCTGCACTAAAGCACCCTTCTAACGACAAGCAGAGTCTCCAAAGCACCAACAGCATTTGTGGGCCACGTCGATGACACCCTGTACGGATCGGAATTCCGATGCGCCATGGTTACTGCTGAAGTTAACGGAGTGGGAGAATAAGTGCTATTTCTGACAGTGGCTCAAATATCACAATTGTTGCAGCAAGCCTAGCATCAAACTTTGAAATTGAGCCGTTGACCGAACCATCATTGCTCGTCGTCGGTGTAAACTCCATTGTGCCTGTAGGATCTGCCTTTTTACAAATTACCATTGGACCACTATCTGCAATCGTCCAAGCAGACATCCTTGAACGGAACGCCCTTTCCCTTATTCTAGGCGAAGATTGGTTTTACACTGCTCAAGCCGAACTCCACTTCAAACCTCCCAAATGACCTGTCATCTGCCAGCCATCTACCAACGTTGTCGTGCAGTGCATAGAAGAACTATTGCAAAAAGTTGCCAAATGCAGTAATTTTGTCGACGTCTGCATTGTCACGTTTTGAACCCTTGCGGTCATTAGCCTAGCCTCTCCAAGTCGAGTACACTCTAAGGCAAAAAGGTGTTAAAAGGGTGTGGTTCGTCCTTTTGGGGACTAATGGGGCTGCCACAACCATTCATTCTTTTAAAGACTAATGGTACCGGGTCTAATAGTTGGTCCCCACAGACGACCTCGAGGTACTAACATTTAGTCCTTATATTGACACCTTAGTGAGTAACCGTTAGTCCCACAATTCACCTCAAAGGACTAACACTTATTCCCCGCATTGGCACCTTATAGGAAAACTGTTAATTCCCACATATGCACCTTACCGGGCAACCGTTAGTCCTCAAATTTGCACCTTGCCGGACGAACGGTTGATCCACTCAAATACTTCAATTGGATGAACCTTTTGTTCCCAGCTCCAACATTGCTTTTGTTTATTTTCCGCCAGGCCTAATACTTTTCTCACCTGTTTTTCTGCGCAGTGAGCAACAAATTGCGCAGAAAAGAACACGAAAAAAAGTAGTTAGCTACCTATGTGTAACTGCTTTCACAGTCAAGGCAACAACAAAAGACAACAGTGAGGCATCGAAATCTTTTATTTTTCTACATACACATGAAGTTTCTCCATTCTTTTAAGTGAATTCATGGTGAAATGTGCAAGTCCAGTCTCGTTGTCAAATCTTGTTCATTCCTTGCGGAGCTCCTCCGACGGAAGCGATAGATGACAGGCATTGCAGACGCCAGCGCACGCAGCCTTCTGCCTGTTGTGCTCCCACGGCTGCACGTACAATAATATCGTAAAAATTGTTAGACACACGTGACAGGAGATGAAGATGCACGCATATGACAAGTACGTACACGTTTATATAAAAGCAAGCGTTAAAATATGACACACAAATAACTTTACCTTCACATCTCGCACAGTCCTTCTGAAGCTGCTCTGACGAAAGAGATGGATGACAGGCATCGCAGACGCCAGCGCACGCAGTTTTCAGCACGGTGTGTGCCCACGGCTTCACGATAAGTATGTAAAATAGTGAGCCACACGTGAAAGAGGATGAATACAAAGGCATATGAGAAATACATGCAAAGATAAATGAAAACATACGTGAGATATGACATGCAAATAATTTCACCGTGATGTCACACATCGTCAAAGACTCATTTCGATCCCCGTAGCGCAACAGCTTAGGAGCGGCGGCCGCAGCCACAACTCCATGAACCACCCTGCCGCTAACAAGTCGGCGAGTCCTAAGCAAGCAAGGTCATTCAGCTCGAGCAAGCGTACGCGAGACCAAACAAGGCGCTGCGCGCGGAGTGTCTGCCGCCAGCAAACTTCGAACAGGAGAGCGAGCGTACGCTTCGCCGCCGCCACGAACAGCGCCGAGCTGGTTTGGAGCTCGCACAAAGAAATCGACGGTAATGCGGCCCTTTTCCACAAACTCAAGCTAGTGCAGCGCGCAAACGCGAATCCGCCGCCACGGCCAACGGACGGTGCCAAGCTGGTTGCGACCGCCTGACGGGAAAGCCAAGCGTAATGGTGACTAATTTTCAGTGAGTTCCGACGCTAGCGAAAGCCCCGCCAGCCCGTGCTGGTGCACTTACAGCGCGCGACATACTACAACCAAGCTCATTACGAGAACCCGCAACGTGTTTTCGACGACTCCCAACACAGCAACGAGGTCTCAGCCCAATATCATCAGCCCGCAGCTCATTGCAGCGGCGAAGACAGGCGAGAACTCGATGAGCGAGCGTACGGGAGGCCGACAGCAATGTCGGCCAATTTCCAGGCAGTCGCAAAGCACAGGCGAACTGCAGAAGCCGATGCTTACCTTCGCGATGCATTTTGTGCGTGCGATATATAACCCTACCGAGCCCGTTGTCGGCAAGCGCGATCCGTATCGCACACGCGACAAGTAGAGTAGAATAAAGAATGATAACCTACTTGCTTAAGAATCCAGTGCTGATTTCTGCCCTTAGTCGGACTGAAGTATATATCCATTAGGCCTGCTGTCTTTTCGGCCGCCATATTGGCCTTCCCAACTGTTGCTGTCGTGTGTTGGTCGTGACTATCTTGAAGCTAGAGATATACGGCGCGGCGTGGTGACGTGTCGAGACTTGCTCCAGACTTCATGGGTGCAGTGAAACGCAAAAGCAGCCACCCACGCTCATCCAAGCGTAGCCATAAGCACCACGTCGTACGTCCTAGATCGTCGAATCCAGGAGGCCGTGGTCGAGCACTCCGAGCGTGGCGCAACGTGAACCGTCGCGAGCAAAGTATGGGGAAAGACTGAGCCAGCAGAGGAGGAGAAGGACGGTAGTCACATTGGCAACGCTTTTCGCACTGCCTGCAGTCCCCGGGTGGTTCATCCCTTTGGAGCGTGTTTGGAGACTAAGTGGTTTCGCGCGGGACGCTTTCCTCTGTGGTTGCTCCTCAATGGTCTATCCGTTCATCGCGCGCGCCAATTGGGCCCCGTTTCTCCTTTTTCGGGTGATTTTGCCTGAGAGTGTTTGAGCCTGACGAGAATGAAGCCCTGTGGAGCCAGCTCAACAAAACTGCTCTAGTTCATCTCCAAACGTCATGTCCCACAAGCCCACTCAAGACAAGCTCTTCAAGCCCATTTCCTTCAGAAATGACACGTTCATCGCCACTCCAGAACGCTTATATTCCGGAAATGCTACCCTTTTGTAAAACCTTTGTGCACGAACGAGCCCTCACAGCACAGCTACAGAAATTTGCTTGGACTGCATCCTAGTGAAGCGTACGGCACGGACCTTGCCACTGACTATTCGCCGTCTGAGAATGACGATAAAACGGACACTGTAACTGCTCAACACTCTAAGTGTGACATAAAAAGTGCACAAGGAAAGAAAGCATTCGCGCAGGCAGTGCGATCAGCTGATCTTCTGCCTGCAGGGGTGACCTGCCACCAGTCCGTCACCATCCCAAAGACATTTCAGCCCTTAAAGCTCTGCGCAGAGCAACTCAACAGCATTAATTTTGCACAGCCTTGTGAAGATGCTGCCGTGCTGTCAAACTGTTGCGGGTTACTGACAGTGGCTCGGCCAACACCTGCCCCTGGGCACGCGTCACTTGCAGTCCATGGCACAGTGGTGTCCTCCACGAAACAATCGCTTGCATACATGCCACAGCAAGTTCCTCTCTCAACTATTTTCTGTGCATTTGAATTTTGCCCACAAATGTGAAAGCCAACCCCTGCCGACGTGCCCCATAAAGTACATGGAGACTGCAAGGAGAAAAAGTGGTCAACGCCATCACCCAATTCCTTGAAGTCCACTTCCAAGTTTTCCTTTTCGAACGTTGATGAGACAGCCTTGAAGTCTGAAAAGAGTGGCAGGACATTTGGCTCTTCCAACCCCAAGAAACGGCGCAAGAAGCACAGACACAAAAAAGACTGGCAGATGCACAGTCCGAAGTATAATTCCAAAAAGCAAGCACAAACTGAACCCCCAAACAAGAAATTGAAGATTTCGAGCAATATTAAAGCGAAGTCATCAGCACAGAGCAGCAAGGAAGACCAGTTCGCACACGAGACGAAACCTCCAACCTGTCCTGTCATGACAGCTGCTCCAATTCGGACGAGTCCCCTTCAGACGAACATGTCCCAGCTCATGACCCCGCTGATCTTGTAGACGTACACACCTTACCTTGATGCGCACATGAAGCCTCAGCCCAAATTCCAAGTTGACGACCCCAGCATCATCGTATGCAACCTCGACATCTGCAGTATTTCGACCTATCGACACAAGAATTTCTTTTTTCAAGTGGACTTGGACTTCTGAAGGGAGGCAAGATGCCAGATTAGTTTTTTTTCTTTCTTCAAGTTACTTGGACTTCTGGGTAGGGTGGGATGTAAGCTCAGCTCCAGAGATAGTGGGTTCAAAAGGAAGGTCAAGCAACCCTAGGGGTCGCCCCGCAGTTCCAGGCGAAGGGCGGAGAGCGTCGAACGCGCTGCTTGTATTGAGTCTTCCTTCTAACGATTAAAAGCTTTTTTCTCCCGCTTGGCCTGGGTGGTCCGCTCACATCAGATTGCGAGGACCAGTGAATTCCCGGTAATCCAACAGGCAGCAGTGTCTCAAAAACTTGAAAAATATGAGAAAAAATGCCAGGCCAGCGCGGAAGGCGCAGCATAGTCAAAACTGAAGCTAGAAGAGCAGCCTGTCAGAGCCTTTTCAAAACACTCATTGGGTAACTACTGAAAGTACACTTGCTTGATACCAACTAGGGCAATTATAATAAACTTTTAGGTAGTAGGCGAGCATTCGCTATTCTATTTTTTGTCATTCATCTGAGAAGCGTGGTATCCGCTAAACACTTGTAAAGAATTTCGAGTCAATTGTTTATGAAGTGGTTGACGACGATGGGGAATCATGGCATAAGTGGGTATGCGTCACAGTTAATAGAGGAACAATAACAAGCTTTTGTAATGAATTAGAGTGCTGGACGACCCACTCGTTACGCTATTCGCATTGTGCGACGAATGGTGTTTCTTTCGCAATTTTAAAATGGTTTGTAAGCCAGAATAACACGATTCTTTTCCGGACATCAAGCCTGCCTGAGTCAAGCTTGGCAACAAATCACAAGCACTAGCGTATTGGGCTGCCACTCAGCAGACCCAGGTTTCGAGCCCCGCTGTGTCCTTGGTGCTAGATTTTGTTTTTTTCTAATTTTGCGCGATGTGGTTACGGGCGCCGGCGACGGCGGCGGTGGTGACGGACAACTGCGCGTCACCCGAGTTGTTCTCATAACAGTTTTCACAGGAAAACGGAATCCGGATTGTGCGTGGTCAATTCAGGGCCCACATGCTTGCAATAGGGACCGCATTCACGGCCAGGTATGTGAGAAGGTACCCCCCCCCCCCCCCGGAAGTTTTGGTCAAGGGATATTTGCGCTGTGTTTGTAGTGCCAGCTTATTCCACGTACAAAAATGCGCAAGTTCTTGTACAGCAAAAGTGCTTAACAATTTAGAGTGTAATGTACTCCACTCTTGGAGAGCATAAAAGCAATCCTCTAGCCTAAACAAGAGCTAGTGTATGTAGAAATAGTGGGCAACAATTTAGAGTACTTGGTACTCTCTTATGTGAGAGCTCAAAGTCATCCCCTTGGTCTCACGCTTGACGAGATCAACAAGATGCGACCTGTTTACAAATATTTATTGTCACAAACGTCAATAACGTTCAACAGAACATTTTCTTTTTAGACATGCAACAACGATGATCATAAACATGCATACTAAATGACGTTGAAAGAGCATGTACATTCGAGAGTTCATACAGACACAACACAACCATAAAAATATTTCAAGGTAAACAAGAGACACAATAAACATGAATATATACATTTTTCATATTTACGTGTTGTCATGCCATTTCTGCTGGCGCATCGACACATCAGCCTACCATTACCAGGCTGGCCGAAAGACAAGTTTCACTCGTCCGTCACAGACCGACACAAAAGGACAAAACCGGTGCTGAAGGAATTCCTCTTCACTGAGGAAGAAGAGCTCCTGCGACAAAACAGACAGCATCTCCGAGTACAAGCGCTCCAGGATGGGGAAGAGCGCGCGGCGGCGGCGGCCCGCTGCAACCGCCTCGCAGTGGTTGCGCCACAGGCAGAAAGAGCCGGCAACAATGAGAAGACAAGCGAAGCGGCCTCGCGAACAACGCCCAGAAAAAAACGAAGCGTTTTACTCGGAGGCAGCGCAATGCAGCACGTACGGCTATCTAAAAACGCGAGCAGTGACACAATGCCTCAGAAAATGCTGATCTGTTTCCCGAAGGGAGCTGTTCAGGCATGTTGCTGACTGACCTATTCCCAACCTTTCAAGGTGGTCGAGAGTGGGAAGCACACCCCATGCCAGGTGCAACATGAAGTCGCGGAGGTGTCCAGGCAGAAAATAAGCCGTTAACGTGCTCCAAGGCATCCGACTAGAACGAGCACGGCGGGCTGGGGGAACCAACGGAAGCAACAAAGCAGCAGATGTGTCAACTATGTAGTTGTTCAACACATTTATGCCTGGATAGGTCGACTGAACATGACGAAAAAATGCAAAAAGTTGTTGCATAAAACGAAGGAAGTGTTATTGACTGTGGCCCCCTGTTAAGGTGCACATTAGGTATTAAATGCCGAAGGTGAGTACCCAGAAAGTAATATGCAAGCGTTCGTGCGGGAGATTCCAACCCTTGCACTAGGCTCAAAAGGAAACGCAGTGCCAGCAGCGGACAGCGTATGGACACTGAGAGAGACAGAGAGAATTAACTTTATTTAAGGTACTGAAGGGGACTGGGCCCCCCTTACGGGGGCCAGCCCGGTGGCTCCGCCCATGTGGGGACTGGGAGTCGGAGCTCGCCAGCCACCTTTTGGGCCTTCTGGACGGCCTGGTGTTGAAGGGCCCTGTCGGGGCTCCTGAGGTGGTTGAACCAGTCGTCCTCGGTGGCAGGGGACTCGAAGCTAGCGTTTAGCACGGGACACTGCCACAGCATGTGACTTAAATCGCTCCTTGAATTTTGGCATTTGGGGCATTTCTGGCCTTATATCTGGGAGGTATTTGCTGCCGATACAGAGGCTGGGTAACTGTGCGTTTGCAGCAGTCGAAGCGTTAATTGTTGTGCTTTATTTAGTGCTAAGTGAGGTGAGGGTAATTCCTTTCTAAATAACTTATAGTGCGTGCAAATTTCGTGATATGATAGAAGTGGCTCCCGGTGCGTGTTGGTGTCCCCGGCCAGTAGCCGGACTGCGACCCCCCGCGGCATGTAAGATCACGCGCGAGGTTACGGGCCAGCTCATTACCATTGGGGACCCCTGGTTCAACGTTGATCCCTTCATGATCCGGGAACTAGTGGATGTGCTTGTCTACAGTTATTTGAACAGATGCTAGAACTCTTAATGCCGCCTGGCAAAGTGTACCGCGGCGGTATGCCAGTGCAGCGGGTTTGGAGTCGGTAAATATTCTGTCGCGCTGAGGGAGTGCTAGAGCAAGAGCAAGGGCCACTTGTTTAGCCTCGCAGGCTTTCTGTGTTTTTACGGTAAGAGCATTAAGAGCTGTTCTGTCTGGGGCGACCGCCGCCACTGCAAAAAAAGGTTTGTCCACGTATTTAGCGGCGTCTACGAAAACCACGTCTGTCGCGTGTAGGTTGGCCGCTTTTAGTAAGGCTTTAGCTCGTGCCGTTCTTAGAGTCTGATTGTGTAGCACTGTGATTTCAGCGTGAAGGTGTTGCGGTAACGATTCTGGTTCGTTGACTTGATTTGATTATGGACACTGAAGGGAAAGCAAAGCCACCCTGAGAACGCTGCTGTCCCAGTGCCACACTAGAGACCAACTCAGTGCTGACTGACCAGAAAAAGAACACAAAGCAGACTGCAGTGATCACACGATACGTAAAGACGGTTGCACGACGTGAGGAAAGTACGAAATGCCACCGCACCTTTGTTTTAGAAAAAGTGGGTAACGAGTTAGAGTACAAGATACACTATTATGGGAGAGCACATAACCGTCCCGTGGGCGTACATAACATAGTCAGTCCATACTTTACAGCGTATTTACAAGCAAGAGTTCCTTTAGTAGTCATCTCACCAAAAACTAGTCTTGGTAGATCTGATCCTGCGACATCCGAGTTTTCACTGATAAGCGCGCAACACCAAGACGGTGGATAATTTATTCTCGTGTTGGTGGCAATTTATATAACTCTGAAGGTTATAGCAGAGCCAGGTTTGCATAATTTTTACTAAATATTTCGTTTCCACCTGAGATGATCTCTTGCAGGATAATTAAAGGGGCTAGAGAAACTTATTCAGAGACGTGCAGTCATATATATCACTCCTAACCAGGTCAGATTTGAATTTTTTCCTCGTTGCCTCTTTCTGTGCAGCGGCTGTGACTGACACTCAGACAAAACACATTCATGTGGCTCGTGTTGGCCACCTAAAAGCGCGTGTGTTGCTCAAGTGCACGGCCTCGAGAAATGTAGCTTTTTGGTAGGCCTAGCAAAATAAAGCTTGTACCATGATTTCTCGAGCAAGAGGCCACATAGATCAAACGTGCCTACGAGAAAACAAAATGCTGCCAACGCGTCGTAACACATAACGGCAAACTGGACAGAAACAGCGGACACGATTCTCAGAGCCAAGTTGCTTCGTACTTAAGACAAACTTTTCAAGCCGTAAAGACAGTGGCGAGACACGAGGTTGTTTCTAGGTCAACGAGCGTCCAGCACGAATGCCCGACAAGGAGGGACCACATGCTGGGAAGAAAACCTCAGAAACAACGTACAAGCTAAGAAGGAGTGCGTTCGTTAACCACATCTCATAAAAGAGCTTGGAAGTTGTTGTGAGGGAGAAGTGTTCACTTTTAGAAGTGTACGTGGTAGTGACCGCGTTGGTGCGAATGCACGCCGTCGTGGTTGCGGCCAGGAGTTAATGTGTTTTTGCTCACAGTTAACCCTCGCGTGTGGGGACACAGCTTCACTCTCACCAAACCTCGCGGGACTCATTCGCTGAAGCCCATTAAAAGACGCCGCAAAAAAAAAAAAAGGATTTGAAGTCACCTGAGCGAGCTCGGGAGAGACTCGCCCTGTTCCCTGGCCACCCCTTCTTCAGCACCACTTTGTGAGCTGGCTATTGTTTAGCGAATATAATTGCGAGCTTTCTTATAGACAGGCGTGGTTTGCCTCTCTGTACAAAGGGTGCACGATTTTCCACCCTCTTTGGTTACTCACGAAAAATGGTTACTCACAAACCGTGCACCTTAAAAATATCATGCGGATTACCAGCGACTAATGCTGCAGAAAAAATTTCTACTCTAGACAACATTGATAACTTCGTTTTCAACAATATTAATCTAAATAAATTTTGCTGCGATATTAATTAAATGGACAGTCTCAGGTAGTGTTTTGCCGTCGCCGCCGCCGTCATTCAGTGTATGTGAGTACGTATCTATGTATATGAACACAAGAAAGAAAAAAGGCGCCCACGCTCAGTGACCAGCTCGCCATGATTCGCCAACGCGCGCTTATTTCCCACGCGTACATCGCACCGCAAATGGGGGGGGGGGGATTATATGCTTGTGGCACGCAGTTATGTTTTGGTGGGAAGAACCATGTGACTTCGGCTGTCGCCGGAACGGTTTCGTTAGTGGCCCCGCCACGGCGGTCTAGTGGCTAAGGTATACTCGGCTGCTGACCAGCAGGTCGCGGGATCAAATCCCGGCTGTGGTGGCTGCATTTCCGATAAAGGCGGAAATGTTGTAGGCCCGTGTGCTCAGATTTGGGTGCACGTTAAAGAACCCCAGGTGGTCAAAATTTCCGGAGCCCTCCACAACGGCGTCTCTCATAATCATATGGTGGTTTTGGGACGCTAAACCCCACAAATCAATCAATCGGTTTCGTTAGTGTTCGGGCCCACAAAGGTAACTTCGGTCGCTGCACAGGCCCCGTTTGCGAAAAGAGCGCACTGTTCATACACAGCGAGGTATAGCAACTAGGATACTTGTTAGTTTGCACTAATCTGTAGCTGTGATTATGTTTCGTGTGTCGTTTTCGTTTAAATAGCGCGTTACGTGTCGAGTCGTAACCGTTGTTAGTTCGCTCTCATGCTGTGTGCGTTACTTTCGTGCGTGATTTGTGCGTGAGAAGTGCTGAGCACCTTTCGATCTGCTTGCCATTTTACGCGTTATATTCCAAGTTCTTGTTATCACATTCATTCCCTCGCCCTCGCGGTGAAACTGTTAGTTTTTATGCAATTTACGTAATTCTGCGTGAATGGAAACTGAACCACGAAGCGAATTTTAGGTGCAATCTCTTTTATAATTTATCTCCTTTCCCACCACGGCTGCCTCTCAACAGCTTATTAAATTCAGATACCAGCTCTCTCCGTTGTGAAACCTTGTGTGTCCTAATGGTTTTCACTTCATTTACTCCTCAATTTCCCTCCCTATGTGTAGTGTAGCAAAATGGAGGCAGTGTATTTAGCTTCCGCGCCTCCCTTGTACTTCTTCTCTTTTCTTTTTTCGCGATACCCGTTTTAGCTCGCTAGCTTTAAGGTATTAGTTACATTTTAACTGTGAGGACCGAGTACCATGCAAATGCGTATATTTTCGAGATAGATGCTTCATTTTATTGCACGTTTTTCTGAATGATGTTCACGAAATTCCTTCTTTGTTAGGGTACACTTATGTTTTTCTTCAGCCTTATTGTTGTTCACTCGGCGGTAGAAACTTGTACAGAGGCGAAAAAAAAACGCGCCACATGAAACGCTCTCAGTTTCAAAAGCATACATCACTGCCTAAGAAGTCATGAAAGTCGTAAGCAATCTTGACATCAAAATGAACAATTATGTGGAGCCTTCACACTTATTCTTGGTTGGGAGAAAAAGGAGAAAAGAAACCCATTTGCACACGTACTCTATAGTTCACGACGAGTACGCCTAGGCCATATACGGAACGTCAATAGGCGAGAACGGCCGAGAATGGCACAGCCTGCTCCTTCAGGAGTAGAGGCTGCAGATATATTCTTGAGTGCCCAATAAAGCCCGCTAGATTAGAAGCGACAATGGCAGTCATTCCATCTCGGTGTGCAGAGTGTTACGCAGCGAGAGAGAGAGAAGGAGAGATGATGTCGGTTAGTTTCGAGAGCAATGAAAGGGTAAGGCTCGGAGAGGAGAAAATCTTTGGGAAAGGGTGACAGTACAGTGAGGCTCAATTAGGAATGCGGCTTTCGGGTAAGGCATTCGTGTCCTCTCAAAACTATTTCGAGAATTCAGAGATCGTATTACCCACTTCGTTGTGCGAACAGGGTGGGTGGCGTCTTTTCGCGTATTAGTCAAAAATAATTTTATTGTATACAGCACAGATAAGATATTTAAACATAGTGGTTTAATTCTGTGGAAGATTGTTGGTAATGTTATACCAGTTTTTCGCACACCTCTTTTGACGCTAATATAGTTGGCTGAAATACATATAACGAAATGTTTTCCGAAAACTCACAATGCTTACGCGAGCAAGTGATTTCGATCACTACAGTTAAGATTTAACCATATTGAAAGCTTTATCTGTCATTATCTCGGAACCACTGAGTTAGGTCGTGCCCACAACATCAATTTATTTCTCGAAATATCGCAAGAGATGACATTTCAATTAGAGCTACAGCACATGCCGTCATTACGACCCTTATTTAGTCCTGAATCCGGTTATCTCACCATGATTAACGCGACTGAAAACTATGATACGTCAAGAAATGGGAACAAAAAATATCCATGAACGCGGTGTGGGGTCCTCGTGAGTAATTTGGGGAGCACTTTCTTGTACAAGCAGCTGACAAAACTGAGCCAACCGAATACTGTGACAATTCCCATTTATATACCCGGCACTGTATAGTTTCCTTATTACCTGGCATTCTATTCTTCCCCTTTCCCTAAATATATTTTGCTGCTTTTCATTCAGTTATGAATAAATACATTGTGTGCAGCCTCAGGAATACCATATATAAAACAAAGTCTCCACAAGGGCCAGTTTATTTTTTTCATTTATTTAACATACCTTACAGGCTCACGTTAGAGCATAGGGTAAGGGGGGCTTACAGAAAAAAAAGAAAGAAAAATGAGAACGTATACAGTTCAAATATACAAATAAGTGCAACATAATAGCGACACTAATAACAGTAATATAACAAGAAAAATACAGTCACCAAGTATATGCAGCTCCATACAAATGTCTATGAAATGATGCTAGATGTAGTGTGAGAGTAGTTTCTCGCGGAACGCGTTGTTGTTAGTGACTGAAACTATCTCGTCGGGAAGATCATTCCACAGTGAGATTGCTTGTGGCAAAGCAGATGAGTTGAACGCGCGTGTTCTGCCAAAAATACGCTTAAAGCTGCGCTGATTTCGCATGCGTGCAGACATGCGATCCGGTGTGTGTAGAGGGAAAGCGCATAGATTTGTGCTATTAATGTACTTGTGAAACAACACGAGGGCTATCTTTCGGCAGATATCCAATGGTTGTAAACCGATCTCACGTTTAATTTGAGATACACTGCTGTGACATTGGTATTTCTGAGTGATGAAGCGGGCTGCTCTGTTTTGAATGGCTTCGATCATCTATATTAAATAGTTTTGATAAGGTGACCAAACTGGTGAGGCATATTCCAATTGTGGACGTACGAATGTTAATTGGGCTATTTTTTGGACGCTCGATGTGGAGTAATGGAGAAAGTCGTAATGGAGAAAGTTGCTGGCACATCGCATTAAAAATACCAAATTTGCTATGTTACCTAAATTGATCTATTCTATTGGGATATATGACAACACAAAACTCTCTCTGTCTTTGTGCGTTCAAGTTTTGTTGATCTGTCTACGTACAACACGATTTATTGAAGGCTGTAGGCGCCCCGCCACGGTGGTCTAGTGGGAAAGGTACTCGGCTGCTGACCCGCTGGTTGCGAGATTGAATCCCGGCTGCAGCAGCTGCATTTTCGATGGAGGCGAAAATGCTGTAGGCCCGTGTGCTCATATTTGGGCGCACGTTGAAGAACCCTAGGTGGTCGAAAGTTCCGGAGCCCTCCACTAATGCACCTCTCATAATCATATGGTGGTTTTGGGACGTTAAACCCCACGGATCATAAACGCTGTAGGCGAAACTCGCCTTGCCAAAAATGCAGTCATGATGGCGCTTTGTTCCTGCATTTCAATGAAAGACATTGCTTCAACATGTATTGTGGTGATACAGGTCAAGATACACACAGTAATAATCACGAGCATTCTGCTGTGCTAATCGATGGCTCTTTGTTTCATGAACGAGTTACCGCAGTCAATTATTCATACGAGACACATAACCTGGAACTACTTGAATCGGAAACATTCCTGTGTGTGCATGCGTTAAGTGTGGGACGCATATTCTTTCATCCCAGCAGCCCATTTACATAAGAAATTTGAAGTAAATCTCTCGCCCTTGACCGACTATTAATAAATGTTTGAATAGCTGGTTCGTAGAAACACACTTCAGATAAAAGTAGGCAGTGGCAGATCCATTGATAATCAGTCTTAGTTGAACATTTCATGCACAAAACTATGAATTCTTGCGCTTAATTTTTGCAAATATAAAATGTATAGAAAATTAAAAAATAGGTACCTCAATGTGGTTATTGACAGCGTTCCACCAGTCAACATTTAAATTGCGTCTGTATTCATACATTTACCAATGTGAATGTTTGAGAGAGTTATTAATTCATAACTAGCAACAGCGCAAAATAGCTCCTAGAATTTTTTGAAAAAGTTTTTCCACTTGGTACTGTTGAGTGTTCATACACTTGCATTTGAAATACATTTTTCTCATATAGGTTCAATTCCTTATTCCCTACCTATGTTATATTGAGTGACAACAGTCTTTAATCATTGCACTCTTGTCACTAAACAACACTTTCTGCACCATTTTCATTAGTCTTTGAGCCTACAGTGCAGAAAGCATGTCAGATACATGAAAGCTTCCATTCTGCTTTTATGCTTGTGTTTTTCTGTCAGCTGCTTCATAACATCCAGCACAATCTCTGCGAAAATCGCCTCGTGTTGTGAGGGCAAAATTTTCATCTCGCCGATGCACTCAAACCTCCCCAAAGTTCACTTGATGTTTGCTAGGACACGAAATATTCATTGGACTGTG
This sequence comes from Rhipicephalus annulatus, assembly GCA_013436015.1. Lineage (NCBI taxonomy): Eukaryota > Metazoa > Arthropoda > Arachnida > Ixodida > Ixodidae > Rhipicephalus > Rhipicephalus annulatus. Next base: position 410,626 of record WOVY01014603.1, on the reverse strand, counting down.
ATCAGCCCGCAGCGATAATTACGAGGCTTTTTTATCCTCTAATCAACAGTCACAATTATTCTATTTAGGAGATACCTCTACGTGTTCTCTGCATCACCTAGTAAATCATTTTATTTTTGGTTCATTGACATTGGTAACATGAATAGGATGTGGGTGCTCCCGCTGTAACACCTTGTTTATTTACAGAGCCCCGTCTCTTTGAAAGACTTTCAGGATGTAAGCTAAAAGGCGGCTTTCAAATGATGGCTCCACACAGAAACGTTTTGTGAGTATAAATCATGGTTGAAGCAACGAGTCTGTAAGTTCAAAGGCAGCAGCGCTCGCTTTGACATTGGTGCGAGATTGAACAGATATAAAAGCGCTGAATTAATACCACCCAGCACCAGGGGCGGATATATCGACTCATTTCAGGTGGGGGGGGGGGTCACCTAGCAGAAAAACTCCCTATTACATAAATAATGGTGATGTGTCCTCAGAATGGTTCCACTCATTTGTCCTCATTGGTGATGAGAGGTGAACTCGGTATATTGAAGTGGGGGGGTGAAGGGTGCAGACACAAATTTGGGGGGAGGGTGAAATCTCCCCTACCGCCACCTCCATTTGGATCCGCCACTGCCCAGCACAAAAGTTTGAGTGTTATAGAGCCACGCTTATTGCAGAATCATCTGTCTGCCGTGACTCCCGTGGACATTCAGGCTCTGATAATGGGCTTGACTGTTATCAAGAGAACAGAAAAGAGAAAAACAATCTTTCAGTAGCTGCCTGGAAATCGCAGCGCGAAAGCACCGCGAATAGTTCCCACGAAAAGAATGTGAAAAAGAAATGACGTGAGTTATTTATCGAGGGCTACCACAACCCCCTATATTGTTCGAACAATCTTACTAAGGACATAGAATGTACTGCAATAAATCAAATGCCACCTAAGTAGCTTTCCTTCAGCAATGCATACCAATAAAATTGGAGTTTGGGCGAGTTGGTTCACGTACATTACACAGGAAAGTAGAAATACACTTAAGCGATGAAAGAAAATGACAGAGTTAAGACAGGAAGGCAAGGTACTTCCTAGTCTTCCTATGCACATTTCTGATACGTTTCTTTCTTAACATTCTTAGATTATTTAGATAGGCCCTGAACTAGGAGAACCACTTAAGTTAAAATTCGTGGCGCAAGGTTGCCAAAGAGAAGAACGAGAAGAGACAGAAAGAGCGCCACAATACGTTCTTCCTAATGCCCTCCAATACAATAACGTTTCTACTACTACTACTTCGATATGCTCACGGCCTTTATTGGTTTTTTTTTCTCCAAATCAATAAGGGTCTCCGTATGTTTTAAATTATTTTTTGGCATGGTAGGCATTTTTGCGAAGCCACACATTCTGTCTGTAGGTTCCTTTGCTACTTTTGGTATAAAAGTGTAGCGAAGATGAAAACGTGACACTCATTTCTACATGAAAAATACTTGTCGAAACACCTTGGAGATGATGATGCTACAATCGCGTTCAACAAGGAGTATTTATCGCTCAAATGAATTGTTATCAGCAAAGTTGTCTTTGCTGATAACAATTGCAGCAAAGTTGGCTGGTAGTAAATCTTTGATCTTGAAACAAAAAATGAAGAATTCTTCGAATAAGCTTGAAAAGACATTTAAGATGCTTGTTATCGAAATCAACAACACTTGTTGAAAATTACGCCGTTTGCTTTGTCTTTGTCTTACGTTTCTTTCCAATTCCACCTGTTTCGGGCACCATCCCTGCTTCCGCACTATCAGAAGCCGAGTCACGACAGATAAAAAAGTGCGCCAGATTTTGTGCAGGCAGCCAGCGCGAAAGATGTGCCAACAGTGCCGATAAGTTTTCGCGTCCCTTCTCCTCCCTTTTCCTTTTTATCGAAGACGAAATGATTTGTTGCGACACCTTTTCCCGGCGCCACTCTTTCGATTGCGCTCCCGCACGCTTTTCCCATTGAGCAGTTTTCTTCTCCCTCGCTCCCCTCAGGAAACAGGGCTCGTTCAGCCCGCCTTCCGGCACGACTCGCTCTCTAATGATTGGTCGCCCAAGTCGCGGTCACGTGGCAGTGGTAGCGCGCTTCCATAAAAGGCAGCTGTCGCGCGGGCGCCAAACTCGGAGCGCCCTGCACGGCACGCCGTCCATCGTTCACTCTGCTCTTCTATGTCATCACCAACTGCATCCCGAAGCACCAGTAGTTTCAGTGATTCATAACTTGCAAACGTACGGGACCTAGCCTGAAGTTTTGCAGCTTTGGCATCTCCAATTGCTCGCTCCTATAAAGAAAGTAGTCAGTAAAAAAAATTAGAATATCGCGTTGTTGCAACAGCCAACTGGCAAACAGCTGGTCTAGCTGAGAGAGGTGACCTCATAGAATAACTGAATACAGGCATAGAGGTTGAAACCGGCCCCGGTCAACGTTGTCACCACTCCGGCAGCTATGGCGTCTTCTGTCATCATGCTACTTCTCGTCAGCGTCGCAGTGTGCTCGCACTTCAACGTGAGTGGGTCTCCTCCTTCTAACATGAACGCCTACACACTCTCGAAGCAAGTAATTTAAGGCGTACGATTAGCACAATTTATCATATGCGATGGCACAGATATACTTCAGGAGAATTTAGGACGCAATATCTGAAATAACTCTACCACACTCTTTAAAATTATACTTAATCTTTCCTTGGAGATTATGCTACCACAACAACTAGTATAATTCCTACAAATACAAACCACACAGCGGCAAACATGGAAGCGAAGGTAAATCACATCGATGCATACCCTTCAATTAAAAATTTCTCCAATGCTTTTAGGTACGTGCTCAATGACAATAAGCATGAATTTAACCGGAGAACTTAAAAAGCTGCAAAATCATCAAAATGAACCAGCACCAGTTAGTTTATTTGCCTTCCAGAATTTACAATATGTTCATTTCTCCAGTTTGTTCTAGTGAAAGAGTAACTTTGTCTTTCCAAACAAATAGATGCAGTTTAACATCACTAACAACTTTCACTTGTGCACTCTTAATCCACGATTGTCACATCATCGATTTGTACTTGTAAAGTGTTGCAAACGAATATTTTTGTCGGTGCTGTGGTACGTGTCATACAAAATAAATATCATTTTGAAAACCAATGATAATAAAAGAAATATATGCAAGGCGTATATTTTCGGGTGCTATGAGCCTTGACGGTAAATGAAAATATTCCATAGCTTATAATTTTGTAATATGGAAAGGTTTCACAAAGGGTTCTCCACGGTGTAACAAAACAAAGAGCAGTGGGCAATGCGCCATTTTTCAGAAAAAAAAGAACTAACGCACCTACTTGTTCAACATCGATGATTTGAGATTTTTCTGACATTTTTCGCTTTCATAACAGTGGCGCCACATCTGCGCTCTTTTTGGCACATTTTCGGAGGTACTTCTGACGAAATAGGCTCAGATTTAGTGTCTTTGTACACCAAATATTTTGTGCTGATTTAGGTCGCCTGAGTCCTCGAGCAACTTTTATTTTTATCTTTGCTGCTTATGTATGTATGTTCTTATCTTATTGCTCGCATTCGTTGTTTCTGTTCTCAGAAGGGCCATACGCCTGCCTGGACTATGTTTGAGATATAACGGTATTTTAGAGGGAATTAATGTCGGCTGCTCTGTAGAGCCTCACAATAAAGATTAATTCAAATAAATATCTTGCTATTACGAGTCGAGGTGCAACTCGCCATGGTAATCTCATGGTTGTTCTACTCGACTTTTGATAGAGGCGAAAATGCTAGCGGCCAGTGTGTTTATGTCTAGGTGTGTGTTTAAGATCGTCTAGTGATCGAAACTTCTGGAGGTATTTACTAAGCGGTGGTTCTCATAGTCGTATCTTGATTTTGGGACGCAAACATTTGATATATCTATAATTATTGTCACCGTCATCACTATCAGCATCATAATCTTCGTTTTGAAAGTCCATCGTTGTAGAAGCTGCTAAAATGAAGTATCAAAGAAAATAAAAACGATCTTGAGAAGAGCGTGCGAACAAAGGCAACATATTTTTCGACTCACCCACCAACGCTTTTTCTCACACCCACAGCGATCCACTCGAGGTGTGTGCTAAGATGGCGTTGTCACTGTGACCTTACAAAAGCCATCACGGTGGAGGCGCCACCAAACGTTTTCCCGGACTGTCACTATGTTCGTACGAAACGATTCGTACAATATTTTGTAAGATATCTTACAGCAACGCAACTTTAAAAGAACAGTTAGCTGCTGTGTTGTATGCGTTAACGACTTGAAATCCCGCGGAAAATAATATATATAGACTGACCAGACGAAGATTGATACCAGGACAATGCTGGAACTAGCAGCTCAATTAGATCATATATAGAGTATTTTTTCGAATTCAAAAGACTGCGATTTGGCATTACAAACATACAAAAAAACATCAGAGGCTCATCACACATAAAACTACTCGTGCATAAATTTAAACAAAGATTTGTGGAACGGTCTTTTCATCCACTCTTGTTAGTTAGAGAGTGATCGGGACTGTGTCCGGTTGTTCGCGTGCTTGCTCTGGGCCCCAGTGCGACCAGTGCTCTGAGCCCCAGTGTCACAAATGGGTACGAGTTTCCATACGCTGTGCGGTAGTGTTGCGGACAGTGGGCGGTCACTGTCGGAGTGAGAGAAACACCAAGTCTCCGAAGCGCCACCTCCTCTAAGCGGGTAAGCCCACTATCAAGACCAGAACCCACGGCGGTACGAGTGCTCGTGTCGGAGAATTTCCTTTTGACACAGAAGTTTTCTGCAGTTGTCTTCTGGGACTTGTGGCAGAGGGCAAATTATGGCAAACGAGTGACTGAAATCTTACTCTAAAAACATGTAATCAAGTTGCATAGTTTCGCCGCACACTGAACGCTCATTTTATGTCTGAAGTGTTTCCACTGAGTACATTAACAAAACCTGGCATCGATGTGAACCGGATGGAAACTTCCAACAGGAACTGAGCAGCTGACTACTACCGGCCACTATGATTAATTAATATCTGCTCCGTGCTTCGAATAATGAAGGTTCAATCAATATCCAGACTTTTTAGAATTACTTTGATCAATCGTATCACTAGAGCGCAACCAGACTTACACGTAACGAGTTGCAGGTAATCGAATATTAGTAATTTATTACATTGTACAGTTTTTGTAACGCTTCAATCACTACTTTTAAGTAGCAACGATTCCTGTGATGCAATAAATTCTCCCTCTAATCGTATATGTAACTACAAATGAAAAGTTGTTAGGATTGCACAGGTTAAATCAATTACCAGGCTTCTTTGGACTCCTCCCATCAATCATATCACTACAGTGCAACCAGACTTCCAGGCAGCATGTCGTGCGTGACAACTTATTAGTAATCGATTACATTTCACTTTAATTTTGTTATGCTTAAAATAGTACTTATGAAAAAAACGATAATTGTGATGCAATAATATTTTTCGGTAATCTTATTGGTAATTAAAATCAAAATGTATTGAGTTACTCGGATGTTCTCAATTATTTGCCAACTAAAAATTTCTTCCGACTTTTTTCATACTATAGCACTTTTGTCAAGCGTCTGTAACGACAAAGAGTGGCATCACAACTCGGGCGCATGTATCAAAGGGCCCCGCAATCACGAACTGGCACGCAAAGTGTTCGTACGGCACAGCACCGCTCTTCAGCCCCGTGTCAAACTTTACAGCGAACGCAGTATCCATGAAACGCTGGAAAATGACCAACTCAAACTTCGAGAGACAAGTTCTGCTTAAATTGAGCAAGGTATAAAGGACCAAAAACATAAAATTTATCAATGCAGGACACCCATTTAATATTAGCATGGCATGAATAGTGAAGCCCCGAAAAAGGGAGTCGTGAAGATTGGTACGAGCCTATGCTTACGTAGAATTACTTTGCCAAACTTCAAGCTGCCTTTTCACGTTTGACAAGGTGGCATGTACTTTGAAAATAGCCTTTAACAAAAGTTTGAGGTACTTACGTTCAGCTACAAATTTTTTCAATGTGATTTACTGATGGCCTTGCTATCCATGCCGCAATATGCCTGTATACATGTGCTAACACAATAGAATGAAGGAAAGGAATGTATATTTAAGGGCTTGTTTTTGTCCGACTGAATAATGATAAATATTACATGATGAGATTTTCTATATTTTCCGTTGCATCATTGTTTGTGAGTTATTTGAATAATAATAAACATAATAAAATGAATTGTATAAAACGTAACGCTGGACGTAATCGATTATACTCTACAGTATCTTCAAAATTTTTTTCTTTAGGCTCTAACTGTATTTGTAACTGGTTCTTTTTTTACGCTGAAGCAATTGTAGTTGTTATCGTTAAATTTTTTTAGTATTGTGTACAAGTCAAGAGTGCAATTTAGAAAGCACAGCGTGGTTCCCGATTTCGTTATAGCGCCTGCGTGGTAATTTGTAACTGAAGGCAAAAACAACACATAGCTTCAATTCATGGTTTCCGGATTCATTTCATATGCTTTGCAGTTTATTCGAATATGCCACTGCTTTTTTCTGTTTATGAATAATTTGTTGCGCATTTATATTCTCGACAAAGTATTGTAAAGCACAAAGTGTTCACGCGACATTTAATTCTCCTAAGCTTTTCATACCCCTAAAGTTGTAGTAACAGTGTCTTGTTATCTCTTTTGATCATATTATCTCTATTGAAGTATGGCGTAAACGTTGCGAAAGTGTGTTGAAACAAAAAAAAGGTGCACAAAAAATTCAAGCACTGGCAGAGCCTGCCAGAGGTCCTCGAGGTGGATGGCAAATGTGAAAATTAAGCTTCGTAAATCCAACAAACCTTGACAGTTGAACTTCCAGGAAACCACTATGATATCCTCTATCGATTCTGTGTGTACCATTTCGTTACACAGGCGGAATTTGCTGCAATGTACTTACCAAGCTTACCCTACATAAATGTACTTCGCTTAGTCTCTGGCCATTCGTAACAGCAACAATAGTGATAACGGCACTGATGATAAATTGATTTGTAGTTGCGGGTGCCGCTTATACGCAATACAAGCGTCGTAAACAAGCACAGCGCTCAAACCCTAGTTCTCGCGACGGCTCTCAACAAGTGACAAACACAAATCACAAAAGCTTCTGCTGAATGCATGCGGTCATTGCAAAGCCATAATTGCGTCACGAAAGGACATCTTATCGGCGCCACTTCTGAGGCCTGTCGGTGTGAGATGCTTATTGGCACACTATAACGTGATGTTAAACCGCCTTTGAGCAACATATTGATCATGATTCTTTCTTTTAACGGTGAAAGTCTTGGATGCCTGATCAGACACAAGAATCATTCGTTGGCGTCCTATGTCGGCCGCGTCAACGCGAGTCATGCAGGAAGTCGTCATGACTTATGACGTTAACATTAACGTCATCTGGATGTCGCGAAACTGAACCACCAAATTTTTTGATGATCGTGGCTATGTAACGTCGTCGCTTCGTCAGAGGTTGGCCGATAACAGATGCAGTGTAAAAGCACCTTGGGCTGCACAAGCCTGTCGGAAAAGGCTGTGGCAGAATCAGTGCGTCAATTGGGAAGAAAAAGCAAAACGAGTAGGTGGACTTCACCTTATGGTCGTCAAGGCTTAATATCTAAAAGAGGCGATGATTTTTTAACGAAAAAAATGAAATGAAAATTCGCTCTTGCACCTGATTGAAATATATTTGAGCATTTCTCAACTACAAACTTACGCTGAAAGTTAGTGGAAGCTCAAAAATAGAAATCGCATTTTTATTGCCAAGCTACTAAATCGTGTACTTTTTATTATGATTTCAACTTGTTTAGCAGTGTTAAACGATTATTGTAAAATTATGATGCCCCAAACGAACTCGACACTTTCTTCAGATGTTATTCAGCAAGATTTTTGTGTACAATACCCTCTCTCATCATATTTGGCCAACAATATGGTGAGTTAACAAAAACTATCTTGATTATCTAGATCGAAGGTACAAAGTAAAATTCAAGTCCTAATGCACGGTTGATGCCTTTGATGGTACAAAATCGTGTTTTACCATCATAGTGTAAGATCCCTACGTGGGACTAGTCCGGCAGGGCTGACTCTCCTCCTAATATAAATCGTGTTCCATCATCATCGTTGTCGTCATCATCCTCATTATGAGCGTAAAGTTAATCTGTGTTCTCTCCCAATCGAATGAAAAAAAGTAATAACGAAAAACAGCACCTGCCGTTACCTTCCGCAAACACTTATTCAGCGTAAATCAGCTTCCATGTTTTCGTTTGTGTTAGCGAAGGCAGTTTCTTTCCAGATGCAATTCCTCTCAAGCTTTTAATCACGAACATAAGGGCCTCAGGATTAATCAGATTTTCTCATCTCATATTTGAGAACGCGCATGTGGCTCTGTTGTTTTTGGTGCGCTTGAGGCACGCCTAATAAGTTTGATTGTTTCTAGGCAAAAATTTCAAGCGCAATTTGCATTAGCATGTGGGGGCATGTCGGTAAAACAAACTTTTCGTTGTGGCCGTTCACGAGCATGTTTCAATTTCACGTAGAAAATGACCATCGATTGCTACGTTGAAACACGTTGCTGGGCTCGTTGGTTTGCATTCATGAATTGTGAGCCAGCGGGACAGACAAAGACGTAGACAACGTCATTTTCTTTGAAAACACTTAAATCCCGGTTAAGGAACATGATAAGATGACAAGGGAGATTGTGGAGGCTTATGGTACTGAGAGAATAGAAAAATTGTGCCTTAGTCAAACTTCTCTATCAATATTCTTTGAAAAGAGTCCCAGTATTTTGTGTATATAGATCCAACAGACAGTCTTGCCGTAGAATATACAGGAGATTTCATTAGAAGGTATTGTAATGTATATGGGAAGATAACTTGCCGTGGGCAGGTACCGAACCGGCGACCTCCGAATAAAGCGCTTGCCGAGCATCGGCCACGTTATTTGAAGCTCGCAGGCTCGGTTCTTGTTCTTGGCAAGTGGTCATTTATTCTAGTTATTTGTTTCTTCACATCTACGTTACAATTACTTTTCATAATATTACTTATACTTTCCTTGCCATGATTGTCTGTTTGATCTTGTTAGTATTGTGTCTAACAAAAAAAGGAGTCCTTCAATGCGCAGAATCGTGTTTTGTCGTGGTATAATTATTTTTTACGTCGTGATACTATGTACTCGAACTCGGTTCAGTGATGTGAACTACATATTCACGAGAAAGAGACATTCTGAAGTATTTACCAATTATTGGAGCACTAGTATAAGGTTGCTGCTTTACAATGGTTTCCTTAGTGTATACTTGTACAGATCAACTGACCTATTTTTGGTGTGATGGCGATGGAGAGGTGGGGGGCTGAGAGTGTGTGTGTGCATTGTAAATGATTTGTTTAGACGATAACTCGTCAAATTACTATCACAGTGCACGGTGTCTACACCAGAAAACAGATATCTATTCTTGCGATTTCAGCACAATCAACTTCCAAATGTCATTTACTAAAATATGACGGTGGCCATCTAGAGAACTCATCACGCTCTAACGCAACCTGCACGGTTCTTTATCAGCTCATATAACACAGTCATTTGTTCTTCGCGAGAAATATTCTATACCAAAAGCAGGAGCGGCTGTGCCAACTACTCGGGTATAGCCAGACAACCTGCCGATGCACATTGCGAAACCTTCGCCGTTACATCATGCTACTATTACGATAAATGACTCAGATGCCCCCTCAGATGTTTCTCAAACGACTTTGCTGATGAGCTGCTTATGCAGGTAAGACACTGACCAATACTACGCTTTTATATGTCCGGGTTTCTTTTTCCCATAATCTCCTGGGACCCCTGAAGGCCTCTTCGCTGCACATTTGAACTAAACCATTACCATGAAGACCTATTTGCTTCGATGCATCTCCATCAGCTCTTCGCTTGCAAACTGCAGTCTTCGCTTCCCTGTTCTGTTGTACAAGGCTACTTGCTAGCGAAAACAAGAAATAAAAGCAGTTACTATGGCTATACGCTTGATCGATAAGCGCAAAGCCAATTTTCCGGCGTCTGATTTTTAACCCAGATCGGTACATCTCGGCGCCCAGCCCAGTGTCTCGTTCATACAAAAGGTTCGCTCAAGAAATGAATGTGTTTCAGCATAAAAGCAACACGTGAGCTGCCTGCGCACGTTCAGGCAATATCCACGACGAAGGAAGGCTGAGTCGAATTGAAGCACAGTGCAGTCATGAGAACCTCTCATGCGTTTCGATGCATTTTGCAACAATACATCAAAAATGCTGCAAAAAAAAAACGGTCGCTACTTTGCACTCTGTGTTGCTCTGGGTTTCCTTTACATCTGTTTAAGCCCTGTTATAGTGTGCCTCATGCAGCCTATTATTAAAAAGAAAGATTAAACCACTTAACATTGTGGCATGTTTTTCCCCCCACCCACTGCAATGTTAGTTATACGCAGTGTTTCTTGTAGAACTGACATATTTGATTGGACTTTATATATAGATTTGCTATAAGGAATTCAGTTTTAATGCTTTGTGTGTGAAACATTCAATGGGGGTCGAGGTTAACAGCACAAAAACGAAGACAGAGTAAAGGAAGGACATAACACGAGCGCTAACTTGTCACTGAAAAATATATTGAATAAACACTAAACACTAAACACTATATTTTTTCGCGCACTCTCTCACAAGCCAAGAAAACTGAATACGCTTAATGTAGACATGAAGCAACTTATTGTAGACATGAAGCAACTTAGTTTTCAATACAACTCAAGATGGCCTATTTGTTTTTTTTGTTTCTTTTTATGGGCCACACAAAAAAGCAAATAATGATGAACATTTGAGATGACGAAATGCGAAAAAGAACAGCTTGCACTTTTAACGTTGTTGAAAACTGCAATTGCCAATTGGCACACAAAAAGTGACTAGCGAACGTTTGTTAAAATTGTAAATGACTCATCATACAGCAGGTACTAAAACGATTTCTCCGTACATCCAACTGTTCTGAGTGTAACCGCACGTAGTCTCTCCTGTGTGAAATATCGCGGAGTGTCGTGGTATTCATTATTCTTGACCTAACCGTTTTAATTTTTTCTGCACTAGACATCGAAAAATGGAGAAGGGAATTAAATTTTCATTCTTCTTGAACTCTTTTCAGCAAACTGCATTCAAATCGAATTATGTGTAAGAAAACAACAGTTCACCTAAATAAATCAGTTTTGAAAGATCGACCTTAGACGTTTATGCTTAAAATTTGATATTTCGAAACTCTAATCTTATACTTGCATTCATTTATTTCATTTTTTAGTTTACTTTTCAAAGTTACGTTTACATTTCATTCTGCAACATTATTTAGCCGCTAATATTGTATAATACACGGCACCTTTGTTACTCTGCTTTTTTTTTCTTTTGATCTATTGTCACCGACTCCGCTCTACAATTTAACGATGATTGAAAATACGGGAATAAAGTGAATATCTCACTCTCAGTAGCACCCTATTGAATCCTGACGACACGTCGCACTGTAGAGAAAGAGAGAGATAACTGGAATAAGAATAGACAAGAACAATACGCGGACTATAAGATATCTCATGTGCTACCCTGCATTGAGGAAGGAGTAATGGGAGAAATAAAAGCAAGAAATAGTCAGGGAGAGATAAAGGCAATGCGGTTGTATGATTAGAAACACACACACAAACAACTACTGACACACCAAAGTGTGATAATTATTTAGCAAGGCAGGTAGTTCACGCGTGTACTCCTTAGACAGGATCATAGGTAGCCCCTCGCAAGCATATCTCAGATAAAATTTTTTGTCACCAAGTAAAAACATTAACCCATGCCTTCAAATCGGTGTAATACAAATAATTGTTGCCATATTGTCACGTGGCCAGCATTTTGACGTCAAAGTTTGCGATTTGGCTCCTCGATGCGCTTCATACTGTAACTGTATATTTGCGTTGTATTGTAGCAAAACAGCCATTTGGGCTAGTTGGTAACAATTTATTCTAAACACAAAAATTGGGGCGCAGAAAGGTACAGAGACAAGAGAAGAAAACGACAACACAGGTGTGCCTGCGTTCTCATTCTCCTCTTTTGTCCCTATTCTGTAGAGCGTGTATATTTGAACCTTTTGCGTGTATATTCGCGTCTTTGCGTTATTTTATGGGCTTAGTTTGAGGCAGTTTCCACCATTTCTTTCGCTGGTGGCGAGCACACGACATAAGCTGAGGCATGTTGATATTGCGAAATCGGACGTCTCGAGACTGCACCCATCCACACAAAACCTCGCCTGCAGCAAATCCTACTTTTTTCACAATGCAACATGGCTGCTTGTTTTGCTATCAAGTTTTGTTTAATGTGCTGCCTCGTTAAATCTCCTTCTCAGTTATGTCCCTACTTCTGTGCGTATAGAATCAGTAGGCTCTAGTCCCGGAAATTAAAAATCTCACTACTCTTTCGCTGTCCTAAGTGCCCCTCGCTGAACGGTAGGGATGCAAGCGAGAGGTACTCGCGAAAGCGCAGAAAATTGGTTTCTGAAAAAAAAGAGATGAAAAACCATAAGATAATTACTAACCACCTTTTCGTTTCTGCCCTTTAGGTTATACTAAAACAACAAAATCTTGCGCGATTTCTTGTCGTGTCTACGAGGGTGCGTAGATTGCGAGGTCACAAGATGAAGCTGAATTTAGAGCTATAATTTTTGGTAGTTCATTTTTTTGTAGTATATTTAGGCTTTTACTTTGTGTGAGTCTCTTGAAGACAGGTCGTTAGGCTTCTCATTATAAAGTTAGCTCCACACAAAGCAGGCTAAAACATCGCGATAAAATATGAACAACGACTTTGCCTAGCGAGCATAGGACGTGGTGTCTAGGAGCTTGGTTTCATTCATTTCCTACCATGGATCAAACGACCGAGCCCTGACTAGATGTGGAAACACCGAAAGAACGTCATTCACGGATAATTAAGGCTCTCCTTTTTTGGCGACTCTTAACACAGTAGCCTCCTTCCTTGCACATGCACGAAGAAGCATTAGTAATTCTAAGGTCTAGACCATCTGAGCAGAGTAAATAAATTAACCCATGTGCAAGGATTTAGGAGTATACAACTCCTCAAAATCAGCTAGAATGAATCGTATGATATATGCAAAATAATGTTCCGCATGCAAGGATAGCTAACCAACTGTTTCTTTTATTTCTCAGTACAAACTAGATGGGTTCCGTCTCAATCCTTTCTACCTATATATATATATATATATATATATATATATATATATATATATATATATATATATATATATATATATATATATATGTATATTTATATGAGATATAACAGACAGTAATGCCAAGGAATGTACAGGGGAAGTTATTAAAACCAACGGAATGTAAATAAGTAGAAAGAAAAGTGGATGAAAAAATTACCAACTGTGAGCAGGAATCGAACCTACGACCTTCGAATTACGCGTTCGATGCTCTAACCACTGAGCTATCACAGCGGCCCCCCCTCCATCCACTTTTTTTGGGTTTATCTGTGAATTTAGAAGTAGGAGTGACAGTCAGCGCCATCTATAAGCCAAACGACGAGTGTGAAAACACTCTTATGCGCATGTTTGGCGTCACGTAGCACGTGAACTTATTATGAGCGGGCAGCTGATTAATTGTCCCTCTTATACAACCTAACCACAACAAGTCTGCCAGTACGAGACCCTCGTTCAATGAAATAAGGGAAAGAAGTGTATACCTAAGAGCTCGTTTTTCCGTGCTTTAACACAATATTAATGAGATATAACAGACAGTAATGCCAAGGAATGTACAGGGGAAGTAATTAAAACCAATGGAATGTAAATAAGTAGAAAGAAAAGTGGATGAAAAGATTACCAACTGTGAGCAGGAATCGAACCTACGACCTTTGAATTCGAAGAGCATCGAACGCGTAATTCGAAGGTCGTAGGTTCGATTCCTGCTCACAGTTGGTAATTTTTTCATCCACTTTTCTTCCTACTTATTTACATTCCATTGGTTTTAATAACTTCCCCTGTACATTCCTTGGCATTACTGTCTGTTATATCTCATTAATATTGTTTTAAAACACGGAAAAACGAGCCCTTAGGTATACACTTCTTTCCCTTATATATATATATATATATATATATATATATATATATATATATATATATATATATATATATATATACAACTCTCTAATTATTATAGAAACTGTAATGCATTTATGCTTAATTCCACCATATTCACGACTTCAGTTCAGGAAGTTCTTTTTTTATTATGAATAATGCCAGAAAATTCCCGTGAAAATTAGTGGCATGTTAGGGTTGTTGGTGAGGCGTAGTTAAATATACAGGTCAGTGACTAAAGATGCCCAAAGCAGCGTACGCACGAGCCTTGCAAATCAACTCTACGAGTGCCTTCAGACTCTCTTCCCTTCAAGCACTGCAGGTCTAAACAAATAACAACGTACAGCTTTAGAAGAACCGCTTTTTTTTTTTTACAGAGATGCTTCGAGTCATGCGCTCTGACTTGCGAGAGCAAGGATGCCCGTGCTCTAAGATAAGCCAGAGCAGGGGCACTGAGAATCAATTTCTGACCACGTGGTGTTCTTTAGGATTCACCCAAGGCGTAGATCACGAATATTTTGCACACTGCCTTCGGTGGGTTACAAACATGGCGGTCAGGCATGCAACCCGAAACATCGTCTAATGCGTTATTTTCATTTTATTGTTGATTTTATTTTAATCCTATACTATGTATTCAGCCGTATATATTCATATGTATTCATATGTGTCCATATGTATTATTAACTACAATTCAGACAAAAACACACAGAAGAGAACATGAGCGCATGCGCACTACAAAAAAGTTACCTTACGGTTATCTGCTGTTGAAATATGTCCCTGTTGTCGATAACAATATTCATAAAAACGGAGCAAGATTTTTTGCTTTTACTTTCACGAACAAGCTCGAATCTTGGAGTAATAAATTGCAACAAATTTATGACGTGACTGAAGTTGTGCCGGGACGTCCCTGAGTTCGAAAGTGAGAACTGATGGGTTGAAAAACAGACACAAAGACAGAAAATTCGAAGACATTGAGAAGATGACCTCAAACCATATACTCTCGTTCACTTACCGACACTCTGGTCAGAAAGAAAACGGAGCAGTATTCATGCCTACTCAGGACCTCTCTGACCGTTGTTCATTTGTGCACCTTCCCTACATTCTCGTGTGAAGCTGGGCAACGTTCGTGATTGACCAACGTGTCGTTTGGCTACTTCTGATATTTGTACTCCTTTTTTTTAAAGTCTCGCTTCTTTGACTGAAGGAAATCACTTACCTCGCTTCTGCTTTTCCATTCACGTTTATTTTAGCACACTGTCCTTTTCCTTCGTTTCTTGTGTAACAAATAGGTGCAACTGCTGCTGCGCTAGACATCTTTAACAGAAAGAAATGAAACGCATAAATCATAAGAAGATAAAAGCTTTGTCTTTTCAAGTCATTGCTTCTTCAAAGAAGTGTTAATCAATTAGTAACAAATTCTGGTGCCATTGATCTGTTGAAAAAAAAGGGGGGGTGCTTGGTGTATGTTAGCCTGACGTAATGCGTTTGTCGCTCCCTTTTTTCTTTTTTATTTCTTGCATTCCTTCTTTTTTTCCCTCTTACTTTATTTCTATTGTCTTAAAATCACGCACACTCCTTCTAAGATTTTTTCTACATGCTTCAAGTTGCACATTCAACGACGTGCTTGGCAGGGCAACATTCCAGTTACAACAGTCAGCAATGGGAGATACGCACTAATATTAAGGCAACAATGAAACGTGTGCAAAGTTATTTATATAAAAGAGTAAATTTTAATATTAGGAACGGCTGATCTCCGATAATCTTTGTGATCAACGGAGTATCAATTATAAGAAAACGGCACGCACAAACACGCACATGACCAGTGCACTTTCGAGTGTTTCATTTCTGCATGCTCAGCGACGCCGAGTTTTTGGCATACGATGTCAAATTTCGTAAGTTACATAAAAGCTTTCACAGATGCAAGATGATCAAGAAAAAAAATTGTTAAATGAACTTAAGCGTCATGTGTAAGAGAAGAGAGATATGACGGCACGTAGAGGTAGCCATCTCATTCCGTCAGTTTATTTAAAACTTGTGAACTTATTCTACAATGCTAATGCTTGCTGCGTGTAACTCCATATTGTAAACGTCCAGGGACCATGGAAGTTGGATCATGAATAATTTACTTCCGAAGGAGATCTCTAGGACTTTTTAAATTTTTGTAATTAAATCGTATTAGTACGTCTCCGCAGTGTAGAATGGGTACTTAAAGCGACAAAAGTTTCAAGTCCTTCTTAAACTGTGCTACAGCTTTGAGCAACGTTTGTGTGATTGAATGATGAAGTGGTTCGTTTGTGTAAGGGTTTATTTTCTCGTCTGGAAATCACTCACAAGGTTACAGACTTGTTTCTCTTTCTGCCTACAAAACGTCTACTTTTACTAGCCGCTATACATTAGCGGCTGAATTGGTGCTCTGCTAAGGCAGAACACAAGAGTTCAGTTTGCAGCCTCAGCTACCAACTTTAAGTGGAAGCAAAGCAGTTGATTGATTGATTGATTGATTGATTGGTTGATTGATTTGTGGGGTATAACATCCCAAAAACACCATAGGATTATGAGTGACGCCGTAGTGGAGGGCTCCGGAAATTTCGACCACCTGGGTTCTTTAACGTGCCCCCAAATCTGAGCACACGGGCCTACAACATTTCCGCCTCCATCGGAAACGTAGCCGCCGCAGTGGAAGCAAAACGGGAAAGCACATCTGCAGATGTGCTTTCCCATGTATTAACAGGTCAGTGCAAACTAAACAAGTATCGATGGTCACAATATACCTGGAGTGTTCGACTATGGCGGGCCTCATAATATTATTGGGTTACCACATGTAAAACTACGCTTTTTTAACGGCGCTGCTCTCTAAGCGGGGCGAAACCACATCGGGCGTTGAGAGAAAACTATCACTGCTATGGACGGCCTCTGCCTGTCCTGTTTTAATGGCAATGAGAGGTCGTGTCTTTGAGAAACACGTAGAAGGGAAAATGTAGGAGGACAAAAAGGAGATAGTAAGGACAAGAAATAAAAGAACATTTTTTTTGCATGGTGGGATTCACAGCAGAGTAAGCATGGCCCAAAGACGAGTATTACGGCGGC
The DNA here is from genome assembly GCA_013436015.1 of Rhipicephalus annulatus. Taxonomy (NCBI): domain Eukaryota; kingdom Metazoa; phylum Arthropoda; class Arachnida; order Ixodida; family Ixodidae; genus Rhipicephalus; species Rhipicephalus annulatus. Next base: position 393,386 of record WOVY01014603.1, on the reverse strand, counting down.
TTGGCTGTCGAAGCAATGTAGCTAAACGGGCACTTGGAGAAATCGTACATTTGTTTCGCTAAGGGTGAGACAATTAGGTAATTGCCTCAATCGGAAAGAAAAAAAAGAGAAACAGAGAGAAAGACAGAGCAAATATTGGTGTACATTCAGTAAATTCCCATTTGTGTTCGGTGAAAGCCTCCTCAGGGATGTTAAGTTTGTTCCACTTTTCTGACCTTCAAGCTCTTGACGTTTTAAACCACCGCATGCGCATTCAAACATTTTTCATCTGGCGCTAGGTATCAGGGAATGCCACATTCTGGGGGCGCTTCTCCCCAGCGCTTGCCGTTGAATATTCACAGGGCCGCTTTGGAGCCATCCGACTAACCCAAATGCTGCAGAAAAATGTCTGACGAAAAGATTGCCACGTACGCCACTGTGTCATGACGGGATTGCTGAGATAGTGGGTGGGGTGCAGGCGAATGGATGATCGGACGCCGATAGTGTGTCATCACGTGAAAGCTGAAAGAGTATAAGGGGGAGAAGCCACAGCTGTGCCGGTAAAACTGTTGTTATTCGTTGCTGCGCCATCACGTGATAGCTGATAGACTGTGAAGCGGAGATGCCACAGCTGGTTTCGTTCCAGGGCATGAACGAACGCCACCAGTATGAGCCATTAAAGGCTACGCCATCTTCAATGACATTCATTATCATCATCAATACTTTCGCGCTGCTCGACTGACAGCTCAACGCACATGCTAGTCAAAACGAGGTCTTGCGCTTGGTGGTTCGGACGCTGGCAGCCGCCGCCACTCCACATAGGCCTTGTAGGAAATAAAGCGCCGAGATTTTTCACGTCTCTGTGCCTCCCGCTACAGGCTTTCGCCTTAAAAGAGAGAACCAAAAGAAGAAAAAGAGAGAGAGAAGGATAGCATATTATCATATTAACCAGTGAAACATGTTATCGATCAGATCAGTCCAGCACTAACACACATATTCAATCTCTGTATTTCGACAGGGGTTTTTCCTTCGAAAATGCAAACGGCACGCGTAATAGCTCTCTACAAAAAGGGGAACAAGCATAACGTTGCAAATTATCGACCGATATCTATTCTCCCCGTATTTTCTAAAGGTTTCGAAAAAATTATTTTTAGTCGCTTATCCTGTTTTTGCACCAAATATGTCCTGACAAAATCACAATATGGCTTCCAAAAACATAAGTCTACAGAACTCGCCCTACTGGATCAAAAAGAATATATTCTACAACAATTTGAACAAAAAAATAAAGTGGTCGGAATTTTTGTGGATTTCACACAAGCATTTGACTACATTCACCACGGCATTTTATTTGAAAAATTAAACCATTATGGCATTCGCGGGCTCCCACTCATGTTACTTAAAAGCTATCTGGCGCATAGATGTCAATTTGTTTCGATAAATGATTTAGTATCAGATAAGAAAAATATAATTTCAGGGGTACCACAAGGGAGCATTCTTGGCCCTTTATTATTCACTTTATATATTAATGACATAGTCCATATCTCCCCAGAAGTTAAGTTTATTATCTATGCAGATGACACGAGTATATTTGTCACCTCATCATCAGATGTTATTCTTTCTAATAAAGCTAATGACGTCTTACAGAAGTTAGACAACTGGACAAGTAACAATAAGTTAAAAATAAATGCAACTAAAACAAAAGCGGTAGTTTTTCATTCGAAAGGTCAACAAGTGACTTTGAAGAATAATATTGTATTTAGAGGCTCAGATATAGAAATAGTGAAGTCAGTGAAAGTACTTGGGGTACATTTCTCCAGTTCTTTGCAATGGGATGACCACGTAAATAATATTCAAATAAAATTAGGCCGGATAACTGGAATACTCAGCCGTATCCGGTACCTCATCCCCAATTCGGTGAAGTTATTGATATACAAATCGCTGTTTAGTTCTTATCTTAACTATTGCTATTTGGTTTGGGGAACAACTACAGAAACAAACTTAACAAAATTACTGAGAATACAGAAGAAAATACTGAGGCTGATAGACAACGCTACAGCTCTAGGACCTAGTGACCCACTGTTTAAAAAATATAAGATAATCAAAGTGAATGACCTATATCAATACAGACTACTACGAGAGTACTGCCTTAGCTGCAAACGCGCAAACTTTTTGTTTACGGAAATGGCGAATCTTTGCTTAAAGGAAAAGGCGTATGAAACAAGAAATACAGAAATGTGGAACGTTCCGTACTTTCGCACTAATTATGGTTTTCAGATGCTTCGATGTACTCTACCGCGAATTCTGAATACTTATATTAGCAAAGGTATAGATGTGTCTCATTTAAGTGTCGCAGAATTAGCGGCTCTTTTTGTTCTATAAACTATGTAGCAAACTATGTTATATGTTCTATAAACTATGTATTTATTCAGGTGCAGAAGATTGCTGCAAGTTCCTTTGTTGTGTAAGCTATGTATCAACTACGTTTTCAGGTTTCCTTCCTTTATGGCATGATCTTTACGTAAAACAATGTGAAAGTGTATGATATTGTGATGTCCTTCATCTGCTGCCATTGTTCACAAAGGGGGCGGAGGATCCCTCAAGCCGTCATTACGGCTTTTCCCTCCGCCTCCTGTTACACTGTACTGTGACGAAGCAAATAAAGCAATCATATATCATATAGTTATGTATGGTATAACAGAGCCAGTAAGTTGGAAGGAAAAGTGAGGGAAAGCAGGTAAAAGGAGGAGAGAGAGGGCAGAGCATGGCATAGCTATTTATACTAAAATACAGCAAGAGGACGAGAAAAGAAGTGTGGGTTGAGGAGTAGTGATGTGAAAGTGACGAAGAAAAAATGGAAAAGCGGACGGCCACTAGTTTCAACGTTTCCTCTGTGTTGGCATCACTGCTGCGTAGCTGCCCCGGTTTTTTCGGTTAAAGAGCTCGTTTCGCAAAAATTTCAGTGACGGCGTAGCTGTCAGCGTCATTAGTTGAGATTGAGAATTCGGTGATGTCCATGAGGGAAAACTCAAGATAGTTTTAAATAAAGTGCTAATAAAAATTAGACCCGTGCGAGAAATAAACTTAGGCCTTCTGCGTCACATGTAGGTGTTCCACCACGGATCCATGCCAGCGCTCAAAACTGATCCATTAAAACTCGCCATAAGACCGTAATGTGATAGGATGAGTCCCAGTGAAGCATTTAATACCGCGTGGCACAATCGGTTAATTGCACCAGTGCTGAGAAAATATGTGGGTGCTGTAAAGTGCCCGACCAATGAAAAGTATGCAGCTGTACGTGTGCGCGTGGTGCCTCATGGGCACGTACGGGTACACCCCAAACTTGGAAAAAAAAATGAAGTGGGCACTTCGCAAGTGAACTTGCAGTGAGCATTTGGGCACAGCATGAAACGGTCAATTGTATGCGCACAATGTTCCTTTTTCTGAAACCAGGGTGAAGGTCATGCGATCGAGTGCCGATTTCGCTATAGTATGCTAATCTTGACGACAAAACTCAAGATGCTTCCAAGCTGTTGTTTGGCTTTTTTCACCTACACTTCTGCCTGACAGCCAAAGCACGCTTTACAGGCACTTCTCCCTACAGCGAGTTCAACGATTTTAACAAATTTCGGTTTGTTGTTTGGTTTGTTTCTCTGTCAATAAGTCCCACGTCGATGAGCCCAAAGTATAACTTGTAAGTGACCTGGGTGGTGGAGAGGGATGGAGTGTATGATGTGCGACATTTGTGCCGAGATACTGCTGCTTAACACACAATGTATTGAGCGGAAGCAACCAATGCGTATCTGACCCTGAGTAGAAGAGAACGCGAATCGCGTGTCACCTACATCGCACATGCGTTCCAGGGGCATAGCCGCCGGACCAGTGGGGTGTACGTGTCTCGCCATTTCTCTGGCCTCTCGACTGCGTTGCTGCTCGTGCAAACGGCGCAAAGACGACGCGAAGAAGCTAGACGTCAGCTCGTCCACTCACGAGCCTTTTAGTATTTTGTTACTATCGCGACAACCGTAATACTTCAATAGCTATATCTGAACTTTGACGTCCCTAAGCCACGATATGATCAGGAGAGACACCGTAGTAGAGGGATCCGGAAATTTTGACAATCAAGGTGTTCTTTTCCATGCACTAATATCTCACAGTACAGGGGCCTCTGGCATTTTATTCTCCATCGAAATGGGACCGCATCGCCTGGGACCGAACCCGCGGACATGCCCTTAAGAAGAGGTTTTTGAAGTAGACGTGCTGCTCGCGTGCTCATGTACTTCGATAAATATTGGCTCTTGCCAGAAAGTATTCGTAAGCTAGATGATTTATATTAATTTAGAGCAAAGCGCAGCAAACACAGGCAAATAGGCATATTATATCTTTTTTAAACCTGGTATGACTTTCAGGTATAGACTTAGGACCTTCGCTTTTAAAAAATAAACTCTGACATGTGTCGTGTAATAATTATCTCTGCAGCCCAAGCCGCCATTGTGTATCGAGAGAATATAAGTCGAAATAATCGATCACAACGTTCTAAAGTCAACTGAACACATAGATAAAATTGTGAGGATAATTTAAGGTGAGATGATTCTAGCTGCAGTAAAAATTCGCTGAGATGGTGACCCGTTGGACAAAGTACCTTGCTGGGTACACAATAAATTGACCCTCCAAAACTATTGAAGTAGTTTTCTAATGGTCTCAATAAGAAAAGCTTACTGCCATCGAGTAGACTGCCGACGACATCGTTAAAATCCTTCAACTAGGAGCTGAATTGCAGGGATTTGTCGCACACTTCGAGCACTTTCTGTTTCCTCGTGCCATAGGGAGCGCGCTGGAAGCTGCGCAAGGAAAGGGTGACAAGCGGTCACTTTTTAAGAGCACTTCATTACCAAGAACATTTGGTCTTCTTCTTTTTTTTTCTGACGCGCGACCTACTTGCAGAGTTGTCTTGAGTGCACATGCTGACACGACATGGCACTGTGCCTCCATCACGCAACAATGCAGGTCATGATGCCAAAATCAGCCAATAGCCATTGACTTTGGGTTTATGGTGCAATCATTTAGGTTTATGGCATCACTCATCGAAAGAAGCGGGCAAAATTTTCAGCTCGCTGGGAAATGTTTTTTTTTATTCCAGGCCACGTGCTGCGATATATAATGTTTGACTCGCGTGTTCTCAAGAACCTCGGCAGCCGTCGGCACCGTCTTGGAAGCATGCTCGAAGGAAGGTGTTGCAGTGCGCTTTCAAACACCTTGTTATTTAAGTACTACAGGCAGTCGAAATAAATATGAGAGCCTTTTTTGACGCCCTCTGCCTATAGTTGATTTATATTGCAGCCTGAAGAAATCGCAGCAGGGAGCAGCCACCGCCCCGCTCACAGTCTCCTATTGTCATGTGTAGATGTAACCTCGCCTCTAAAAGTCCCTATCATAATTCCCACTTACAATAGGGCAGTATGACCGAAGCACAAATTTGTACTCTTTTGTCTCATAGCAAAAAAAAACAAGCTCGAAAGAAACTCCGAACTCCTTTCTAATATACAAAGAAATCTTGTTTGAAAAAAGAAAAAGAAAACGTGAGGCTGGTGATTATGAAGGAGAAGGTAAAATAAACTCCATTTATGACTGCAGAACACAATCAGTCACCTCCCGAAGAGATGTAATATTACTTTAGCAATAAAATGTGCACACAAGAATTAAACAAAAATAAAACGGGCGTGATGGATTTATTATAAAGCTGAATGACGTAGGTATCATTACATTTTCTCTCTGTAGCGACATGCCATTCATAAATAGTAGGAGAAATTGAAAGACAAGTGCACGGCGCATTGCCATTGGTAGAGTGCGTCTAACGCCATTCGGGCCACGAATCCATTGAGAGGTACATGGCAAGGATAATATGTCTAGTGATCCCAACACAAAAAAGGAACGTGTCGCTTATACTTTCGAACGACAAATATATGTCAGCACGACGAAATTACGCCAATCTCATCCTGCATGGTGACACTATTCTTTTATTTGAACTGATGAACAACTTGGCAAGTCATTTTTCTAAGCGAACGTATACCTGCCGCTCATCCCTTAACTTTTTGAGACGTTTCTTTTGCGCGTGACAGGATGACGCACTCTTTTCAACAATGGGAATAGGTGGCTGCATAAATGCCTATTTCCTTTCTCTACAGAGAATGATAAATACGACGCAAGCTTTTTGGTGACAGTGGTCATAGCGACTCACCAGTGGCACCAAGAGGTGAAAGGGCATAGACAGCGTTGCAGCGAACAGGGGCTAAGCAACACACACTCACACCTCGTGCCGGGTTGCTGATGAGGCTGCACAGAACGAAGCTTCTCCTAGGGATTATATTTGGTAGTTATCTCTTACAACAGCGCACACTACGATTTAGAGTAGGACAAAATGGTTGACGGGCGTTATAAATGATACTGATATCTATTATACGCGTTTTTTTTTGTTTGAGCGACAATGTGGTTCCGTGTAACCACATTTACGAAACCCGTTTCGAGACTTTTCTCATGATAGTGCCTATCCATTAGGCTGCTACTACAACATTAGTATTTGTTCTTGTCTAGCTTCTTTAGGTAACGAGTGCATCGTCACTTGTAATAATTTGTGCTTCTATTTGGTCTAAGACCACAAATAAATCAGTTGTGATATGTGTTCGTTTTGCAGTGCTTTGCTTAGGTTTTATTGCGACCAACGCAATTTGTTTTACTCAAGTGTGTTAGTCATGCAACCACAACCAATAGTTACCGAAGGTTGCCTCATAATAACCACTGCGCGATTCCAAAAACCTGATAGGTTCATATTAAAATAAACAAAGGAAACATTGCTATATACTGCTCCGCCTAAAACTTTTCTGCCAGGTGCCTGTTCTTAGGTAACGTAAGAAATAGTTATTTGAAGCAATGTCTGTAAGACAGCTTGCTTTTAAGGCATTCTACTTGCTCACTCACTCACTCATTTACTCAACCACTCACATACTTCCTAGTGCAGCAGGTGAAAAATGTGTTGGAGTTTGTAGCACTCTCCACTTTCATTTGCACGCGCAGATTAGCGAATAACGTGAAGGCCTCATAGAACTTAGTGCATGTTTGGTTGGGGTGGCTGCGTTTCATTTCATTGTCTTGTGTTTTAAGGGTTTATCGGCGCGGAGTTAATAAAATTCAAATCCTAGCTATACACAGCTTTGTTGTAATAGTTATGAGCCAAGCAGCCCCATTACTCCGTTGGACGCAGGAACGCTTGCTTCTGAACCATCCTGAAAAAGTACAGCTCTTTCCTGCAACCAACCTTGCTTGGTTTTAGACTAAGACCTTCAGACAATCATTGCGAAGTATTGCATTTTGTGCAGTGGTGGCATTTTTTGTCGAGTCGTCCTCACCAGGACAGGGTGTCGCTCGCAAAAAAAAAGAGGAAAATCCTGGAAGGATAGAAGTGAAAAACAGTTCCATAATCAAAACCTTTCAAGACCAGAATTCACCAGGAACGTTCACAAAGACATAGAGGGACATAACGTACTTTTTTTCAGCTATAGCTCGATACTGACCATCGGACTGAGACGCAGATCTCTTTTCGAGATTAGAACATGGGGAGGCCGAGATGGCGGTAGCGCCCTTTCATGCTCGGTGCCTCCAGAAAATATAGGTGCGCCGCGGGGGCTCAGTGCTGGGAACTGGTGCCTAACACTCCGACCCATCACATTGAAGCATCCAGTATGATCCAGCTCTCTCTCTCAGTGCAGCTGAAAGGTCGTGCACTAGCGCAGATAAGAGGAAAAAAGGAAAACGAAACACAGAGCAGTGCTTGCTGGTTCATGAAGTGCAATCGACTCGATTCTTCTAGCAATGGGCAGGCAAGGCCCGGAAACCGACGAAAGAACATGCAGAAGCTAAATAAGCAGCAAGCAGTGTATTCTTGGCTCCCAAAAAAACTGTATTCGAAGAATAATACAAGTGGACAAAATATTACATAAATAAAAGCATACTTCAGGCAGTTTGAGCCAGTACTAAAGCTTTCGTTAGAGGTATTTGTTTTGGGAAATAATATCGATTTTACCTAGCGCAGCCTGGTCTTCTAGAATTCGCGAAAGTTACAGAAAAAATTGCACGAAAGAAACGCATAGGGAGAGCTTATGTAAGTTCAATCATGTAGGCACACGAAGGAGAGCACAAGTACAGTACAGAAAAGTAACGCTACAGTTCACACAAAGTGCTGTCGTATGAAATTCGTATCGGCTGAAAATAAATTTCTCACGTAACAAAAAAACCAGCTTTAAAACGGGAAGGCACATAAAACTGGCCTAGTGTAAATTTTTACTCTTAAGATTTTTTTCTAGATATGAGTAACTTGAATACTGACACACCTCTCGCGATTTAATTTAGAAGAGCGGCGCCCGAAAAGCCGGGATCAGGACGAAATCACCGCCGAAGTTTTCGCCCTTAGCACACACTTTCCACTGGGGCCCGTTCACTATTCCCCTTTTTTTAATATTCAGCGCTTGTATGCAGTGCTATTCTTTTTCCCTGCACAATCTCAACTTTGTGTCTCATCTCTACTGATTACTCGAGGCACGAGTCTGTGTAACTCTCACAGTCAACGCGAAACAACCCAATTTACCCTCCTGCAATTCACATAGACCCTTTCAGATACCAGCTGGGACAAACTCTGAATGCGTTTAATTGATGAAACGTTATTTCAAAGCACTTAATATTTACTTGTCAGAAATATAATGCTCGTCTGTGCCTCGTATGGTAAGTATTGAAATTTAATTGTAATCAAGTATCTATTTATACTGAAGTCTTTCATGATCTTGTTTGGCATGAATAAATTAAATGTCAGTGTAAACATACAGAACAAATCTGTTTTCAACTATGCGTAATTTGAGCAAAGAAAAAAAATTACATTTTCTATGGCTCGCAGGACGTGGCACGTCGAACGACTCGTCAAACGTGGCAGTGAATTCATAAAAGAAATGCTATGCAGACGTACAGTGCCAAATGGACTTAAATGAAGCCAAGTTTATTACGAGGGAGGCTCAGTTCACCCAAAGTCTGATATATGTGTGCCTTTTTTAGCACCTAGTTCGCCGCGGTGGATTAGTGGCTAAGGTGCTCGGCGGATGAGCCGAAGGCTGCGGATTTGATGCCGGCCGTGGCGATCGCATTGGCGGAGGCATATTGGGTGTGTAGTCCCGTGTACTGGTGATGTCAGTGTACATCAAACAGCAGATGGTCGAAATTACCTGAGCCCTCCACTGCGATGCCTCTCATAATCATATCGTGATTTTGAGGCATCAAATCTTAATAGTATTATAATAATTTATTACTAACAATAATATTAATAGTTTGATAACCTACTTGAAAAGAAAAACAATATCAAGTGGTGTGCACAATGGTGTACGTAACGCCTCAAAGAGTTCAGATATATGCATTTTCTTCACGTTTCCCGACAAACCTTCTCCAGCCTTTTGGCAACGCTGAAAGTTCCTCAAAAGAAAGTTTTTTTTTGGTGGAGCTTTTATGACTTACAGGTTTCGGGTTTGGGAGTGGTGGCATAGTTTACCAAAAACCAGGTGCCAGTGATTGTGCGGAAGTGCGGATGTGTGTAAAAATAACGCCCTCGAAGGTGAGCTTGGGACGTATGCATATTTGTAAGCACCATTTTGCGATGATTGATAGTTAATGCTCCTTGGTCGTGGGCTTGTCAGCGATCGTTAGTTCATAAAAAAGTGCGCGGATATTCAAAATTGACTAATAACGAAACGAATAACGCTGTCATCGATTCTGTACTCGTATCGAAGTGTGCGCACTCGAAATACCAAATATTTTAGAAGAGTTTTAAATGCGAAGCAATTCTTAGCGAGCTTCGGTGACTTTGAGCGTATCTATCTATCTAGCCGCCTACGACATTTAGCTCTCCTAGTCGTTTCGATAAGGGTATAGATACCAAACATGGTATCGCATAATATGACTGTATCAAGAACAAATTTGACTGGTCATAACATGAAAATCATGACATGCATGTCATGAATGTCATGATTTACACTTAATGATCCTGCAGCTCTTGTGGTGGTTTCGTTCATATGGCATGGTGCAAAACTGGTATGGTATGCCATGATTGCATGGCGAACACAAGCTACAGACCTTAAAATGAAAATCATGGCATGCGTGTCATGTAACCACATGACTACGTGCCACGCTCATGATGCGCTCGTGGTCGTTTCGCTAGCGTCAAATATACCAAATTTTGTATTACACTACGTCATAGAGGACGAAGGTATGTGACTGGTGCAAACATGATAATTATCAGATGCGTGCCATGTGACAACTTGACTACAAGTCATGCTCAAGATGCGCTGGCGGCCGTTTCGCTCACTTCATTTATTCCAAATTTGGTATTACGGGACGTGAATGAATGACGAAGGCGTGTGACTGGTGCAAACATGATAATCATGAGATGCGTGTCATGTGAGAACATGAATACATGCCACAGTAAAGGCGCCACTATATTTTGACGTGACGCGGTGCGCGTGCTCGCTGGCGTGCATTTCGTGGCGTCACGCCGGCGTTGCGACGCCAGGCGCCGGTCCTGCCATACGCTCGCTGGCGCGCGCTGCAATGCGTTGCTTTGACGCATGTACGTTTCAGCGCGTACGGCGTCCCTCCGTCACGAATAGAGGGAGATGCAGTGTTGTCTGGGTAACGCATCGGCGCGAAACGCAGCATGTCGCATTTCGCACCGGTGGCCGTCGGGCCGCCCCGACGAACGCTGGTCGCGCCTGGCGTCTCAAAGTGCTCACGTTTATCTAACGTAGCGTCGCTGTGCCTAGCGTGCGCGCGCGTCAACGCTACATCGGAGTTTATTGGGCCCTTATTGATGCGCTCGCTGCCATTTTGCTAGCTCCACATATACCAAATTTGGTGTTACGTGACGTCAATGGATGACGAAATATAAGACTGGTGCAAACCCTGACACGCGTGCCATGTAAGAACATGGACTCATACTATGCTCATAGCGTGCTCGCGGCCGTTTCGCTAGTTCCACATATACTAAATTTGGTATCACGTGACGTGAATAGATGACGAAGGTAAATGACACATCCAAACATGATAATCCTGACATAGAAGTCATGTATGGCCTCATATACCTTCACCTCGTAACGAAGTGCTGATTTTAAAGTGAATTATTAACATTTTTCATTCTTGTTTCGCATATCTTTGATTTCCACTGTACGTGCAATCTGCCATTTTTCAAAATAATCAGCAACGACTAAAATCAGAAACGACTAGAAAAGATACTGTCTCTCTAAAAGGTATTTACCGCGAGCTTACAGGAGGTTTTCAGAGGCCTAGAATGGGAAGACGTAGGTATAAGAGTTGATTGAGAGTATTTCAGTAACTTGTGCTTCACTGACGACGTTGCATCGCTGAGTGACTCAGGGGTGTGAATTTCAAATCATGATTACTAAGTTCGACAAGGAGAGCAGAAAGGTAGATCTTAAAATTAATCTGAAGACACGAAAGTAATGTACAACAACATTGGAAGAGAACAACACTTTGAAATAGGTAATAGTGCACTTGAAGTAATAAATGTCTACGTCTACTTCAGACAGGTAGTTACCGCGGAGCCGAACCACGAGATTGAAGTAACTAGAAGAATAAGATTGGGGTGGAGCACATGCGGCAAGCCCTGTTAAATCATGACTAGTAGATGGCCACTATCTCTCAAGAGGAAGACACATAACAGCAGCTGCTTGCAGGTACTCAAGTATGGAGCTAAAACCTGGAGGCTTACAAAGATGGTTCAGCTTAAATTGAGGACAACGCAGTGAGCGATGGAAAGTAAAATTATATGTGTAACCTTGAGAGGCAAAAAAAGAACAGAGTGTATCAGTGAACAAACCAGAGTTCAGGGTATCATTGTTGAAATGAAGAAAAAGAAATGTGCATGAGCTGGGCGTGTAGCGCGTAGGCAGGACAGCCACTGATCATTAAGGATAACTGACTGGAATCCCAAAGAGGGCAAGCGGGCTAGGGGGAGACAGAAAGTTAGGTGGACACATGAGATTAGGAAGTTTGCGGGTATAAAGTAGCAGCAGCAAGCACAGGATTGAGTTGACTGGCGGAACATGAGAGAGGCATTTGACCTGCAGTTAACGTAGTCAGGCTGATGATGGTGATGATGATGATGATTTCTCAGACAGACAGACAGACAGACAGACAGACAGACAGACAGACAGACAGACAGACAGACAGACAGACAGACAGACAGACAGACAGATAGATAGATAGATAGATAGATAGATAGATAGATAGATAGAGATAGATAGATAGATAGATAGATAGATAGATAGATTGTAAACACCAATGACGTTTATGTTTCGCATCAACTTTGGCACCACCCGGTAAGTAATCGAGCTGCACCAAAAGGCAATTCGTCGAGAGGGTTGGCACATCCAAATGACACCTATACATACATTTGCCATTCAACTGGGACCCTGCCAATTTTGTATGCACACGGTCTCCGGAACGAATGGAGAAAGCAATGCAATAACAGCAACGCCGAGAAAAACGTGGGTGGAGAGAGACACAACCACTGAAAAACAATTCGTCCCGTATCTTCATGTTAATCTGCAAAAGTCGTCGAAAGACGATAGTCTTGCGTCTAGAAAGAGTGAACAAAACGTTTATTTGATGTTATGTTCAAGAAAATACGTGAATTGTATTCTGGAGGCGCTACGTTAGAGTGCCTCGAGAGAGAGAGAGAATAAACTTTATTGGGTTCCAGCATGCGGGATTCCCTCCGGCCGCGCAGGGCGTGGGGTTCACCCTATCTCACGTTACACTAGAAGTCCTAATGTCACGCGGGCCTAGACCTCAAGGCCTTCGTGCCCCGGCGCCGCTCGGGTTACTGAGGGTGTCCCCCTTTCGCCTTTGCAGCGCCAGTGCGACCTCGAGCTGCCGGACGGCCCTTCGCTGGTCTTCTGGGTCCGTAGACCCCACACGCTGTTCTACTTGCGGCGGTAACACCGGACCGTCCGCGCTGTCTGCGTCACATCCCCAGAGTATGTGAGCCAGGGTGGCTCTCGCGCTCGCGCACACACTGCACATTTCACTCACGTAGAGTTCGGGGCACACGTGTCGCGCTAGCGATGGGGTCAGCACAGTCTCGGTTTGGAGCTGGCGCAACCTCACCGCCTCCCACCGGGTAAGATCCCTGTGCGGAGGCGGGAAGCCACGCCGTTGCTCCCTGTACCACGCGAGGATGTCGCCGTAATCGAGCAGCTGCTCCTCGCCTTCTTCTTCGGTCGCCGTCGCGTCTTCGGAGGCGGGCGCGGCCGCGGTCCGGCACGTGGCGAGACCACGGGCCGCGGCATCCGCCTCCTCGTTGCGGTTCGGAGATCCTGGTATCAGGTCCCTACCCATGTGAGCCGGGAACCATTTTAGCGTCAGCCTCGACTTGGACTCGTCGCTTGCCAACGCCCTAGCAGCCGCCCCGCACACGGCTCCGCGCGAGAAGCTACGGATGGCCGTCTTGCTGTCACTGAGTATTGTCCGCACGCCCGGGGAGCGCGCCGCCAAGGCTATCGCCATCTCCTCGGCCTGGCTCGCGCTCCGCGTACGCACGCTGCATGACGTGACGATCTTGCCCGTCGTTGTGGCGACCGCCGCCGCCACGTAGGCGTCCTTGTTCTTGACTTTGGCCACGTCCACGTAGACGGCGCCCTCGTCGTTCTGATGTTGCAGCAGCAGCGCCCTGGCTCGCGCCGCTCGTCGTCCCTCGCTTTCGCCGGGACCCATGTTCTTTGGCAGCGGATACACCACCAGTCTTCGCATGGTTGACTCCGTGAGTGGAGACGTTTCGTGGTCTTGTTCCTCGGGGGAGGACAGGCCCACTCGTTCCAACAGCCGCCTGCCGACCGCGGTGCGGCCCAGGCGCGTCAATTGAGCAGTACGTTGGGCCTCGCCGATCTCCGAGAGCGTGTTGTGCGCTCCCAGAGATAGCAAGGCCGTCGTCTTGGTGCCGTTGAGCAGGCCCATGGCACCCGCATACGCCTTGCGGATGGCCGCGTCGATTCGCTTCCTCTCCGCTTCCGTCCACTTGTGAAAGGCCCCCGCGTATGCTGCGTGGCTAACTGCAAAGGCCTGCAGCAGTCGCAGGAGGCTCGCTTCTCGGATTCCTCGGGACCTCGACGTGACCCTCTTGACGAGTCTCGTCGCTATCCCGATCTTCGTTACTATGTGGTTGGCTGCCGTCCCGTTCGTGCGGTGGGCGTCCACGTACATGCCTAGTACTCGGAGGCTCTGGACGTGCGGGACCGGCGTGCCGTCGCTGGCTCGGACGACTATGTTGCGTTCCGCTTCTTCCGCGGCCCGCTTTCTCCATCTTCCCGGTGGTGGGAGCACCAATAACTGGGACTTCTGTGGCGAGCACTTCAGCCCCGTGTCTCTCAGCGTGGTCTCCACGGCGTCGATCGCTGCCTGCAGTCCGGCCTCGATGTCGCCGTCACTGCCGCCCGTCGCCCATATCGTGACGTCATCGGCATAGATGCAGTACCAGATCTTCGGTCCAAGCGCGTCAAGGCTCTTGGCGACGGCGATCATCACGATGTTGAATAGAAGCGGGGATATCACGGACCCTTGTGGGGTTCCGACGCTTCCTAGCTCCCTCTCTTCGAGTCGTTCGCCTCCCACCTCTAGCCTCGCCGTGCAGCGAGCGTGCAGCGGAGGCGAACGAGCTCATCAAGTGACGTCACACGTGAGACATGAGCGCCATTTGGCAGTTTTCTTAGAAAACAAAGCACGTGGCTCTGAGATGGGTGTGTGCGCCCGTCTCAGAGGTGATAAGGTGCAGAATGCAAGGTAACGGGGACGTGCCACCACCGTCTTGTCTTGCCAAAGCGTTGAAAATGCTCGCCTTTTTGTGCAAGCGTTGCGTGGTCACCGAAATGTGATAAGTACTACGGTAATTAAAATTATTTACGTATGCCTTTTCGAGTAAAAGACGCACATGCAGAATATATACGTGTTGTTATGGTGGCCCAGACATGCGCAATATTTGCTTTTTAATTCACAATTGCACAATTGTTGAATTTTAATTCAACATTGGTATGCGCTCCGGATCGGGTTGACCGTTTCAAGTACCCGATGCGGTTAAGAGGGGAAAAATAGACAAATGTACAGATAGACACATATACAGACCAAAATTTTTGCGTCGTAGGTCCTCAAGCAAAACTATCGCCTTTAAAAAATACAGCTAGCTTCGAAGCCGGATAAATCATCACCTCTTGAGAGGAGACCGAAGGGGACTCGAAACGTGGGGCCAGTTCCTAATATTTTAAAAACTATACAATTATTGTGGCTCTAAAGCCTCTTTACTAGTATAATTTACCCAGCTAGAGAGGTCTCAGTTATCTTACTCGAACGTGTTGTTCGGTAAGTTGGTTCACGCAGAAGAAGTGTAAAAAGGCAGTCCACATAGAAAAAAAGAAAGGGAAGGTATAGGGCGTCAGCTCGCAACTAACTTTATTTGGAAAAAAGCTCTTTTTTATACGCATGAAGAGATGTGCGTACTAACAGTTGCGCAGGACATGAGCGAACAATCCCAGGCTTAAGATATGATGAAAGCAAAACATGAAATAATTGCACTCCAGATTTACGCAGGGTGACATACATGTCACTGATACACACACACCGTTTAACATTGATAAAATACGCCTCGAGAAGTTCACGTGCCACAGTACTTTTTTTTTCCTTTCAAGTATGCGAATATTTGTAAAGTCCCGCTCACACTTGCTGGATTCCCAATGCATTGTAAATGCGCACGAATCTTATTTTTAATGGAACACTCATGCTCCTTATGTCAGTGACACGTCTGTCACCCTGCATCAATTTGAAGCGCGATTTTTTCAAGTTTTGGTTCTATGATTTCTTAAGCAAGAGATTTTTTGCAATGTCCTGCCGAACTGTAAATACATATATGTCTGCATGTATATAAAATGGAGCTTTTATCAAATTAAGTTAGTTACAAATTGATGCCCTATCTTGTCCTCTTCTTTTGTTTCTTTCATGTATGTTGCGACCTTAAGATTTTTTCAGATCTCTGTCAAGTATGTGTACTAATTAATCATTGCATTCACACATGACCAAATACGGGAATGTTTACAAACCTAAGTGCAAATTTTTTCAACATACAGCTAACTAAATGCCACCAATTATTATGAAATATTTTAGGATGCAGTATTTTTCCTCCCACATTATGGTATACTAAAAAAAGTGTGCACAGAGATTTTTTAGGCACATTGTAGCTCACCATAGGAAGCCTCGTGAAAAAAACGACATAATAAATAATTGCGTGCGGTCTCCGCGTAGTGTTCGAGCAGCGAAAATAAAAAAAAACGAGGAGCGCACAAACGCCTGCAATGTGGCTATTTTCTGGGTCAACGACACCCCCGATACAACGCTGCGTGCACTCTCAAGAGGTCCGAACCACATGCTGTGTGAACGTGGTAAACAGGCTGCTCTATAGAAAAATGCAAAAAAGAAGCAAAGCGTTCAGTGAGCTGAACAGAAGCCCGTAGCCGTCGATCGAGATTCGTAGGTTCTATGTGCTGGGTAAAAGATGGTAGCTTGTGAGGCAGCTTTACTGGCTGGGGTGCAGCCACCATTTCATGGGAACCTGTACAGGCTTAGAGACTTACGCGTTCTAGCAGAGTTCTACGCCCTCCCAACCAGCCTGTTTGCCGGCTCTAGTGTTGTAGACGCGTGCCGGAGGTGTGGAGCCCCGGGAGACTCATTCGTTGCACCTCATTAAGAAAGAGTGCTATGGGGAAAGCTTGGTCCACTTAGCGAAGCCCGCAACTTTCTTTCGTTCTACTTGTTTACTCGCTTGTATAGAGGGCAATCTATAGAGAGCCAGAAAGAACCCCTTTAGCTGCCGACTCTGTGGCTAAATAGGTGCCAAACGCTGGTGCACGTGAAACGAAGCCCATCGAAGGGCAGTCCACGTCGAGAAATTGACCTCTTCACCGCTCACGCTTATCATGCTCTCAGTGGTGCTTACTGTGAGCACCCGATTGCGGCGAGCTTTTGCTAGATCTGCAGCAGTGCGTTTTCATTAGGCCTCGTGGTCTCTCTCCGGCAATACCTAGTGCTCTTTCAGAGGCGTAAGGGTTAGGTCACTGCGTAATTCGCGAATTGGCCTTTGCAGCGATTGTTTAGCAGGCAGGAAGACTCTAGAGAGCAGGAAGCATGGAAGGAAGAAACAAAAGGCAGAAGACAGGTTGCTTAACCTTAAAGGTCTGGTTGGCTAACATACGATCGGTGAATGAAAAAGGAGCGTATAAAATTGATTAAGAGAAAGGAGGGAAGGAAAATATAATACGAATGGCTAGTGCGTACCATCACAAAGTGTTTTACAGACGGGTTTCATTGCCCCCAAGTTAGGCTGCTAACATTTGTGTTGTGCATCTTTAACAAAAAAATTGTACGTCTCAAAAGTTATGTGATATTCCTCAATTTACTTCTGATATCTCTCGTATTGTGCTAAATTATATTTTTTCGTTTGGATTTAATGCACAATGCACCCTTTTCTTTTAAACGATGTTGATTTTTTGTATTATGCCTCTCCATAAGATTTTGTACAGGACAATTAAATATGCACACGATGTTTTAGCTGCTATATGTATACTGATTATGGACCTACACTAGTCTCTGGCTACTGGCCCAACAGTTGTTTGTCCAAAAATGTTGTACTGATGAAAAATAAATAAAATGAAACAACGAACGGCGTTACTTTTTACACGTATACGCATAAAAAACGGTTCAGTTGCTGCTTAAGGTGTTTATGGCATTTTTATTTCACATCGCATTAAACGGAAACAAAAAAAGTTTTGACTCTACGGCCCAAGATGGCGGTGCCTATATGTCTTAAGTAAAATAGGCTATAGCCAAAGGCGTTCGCTCAAGCCCATCGTCCTCCAGAAGCACAAAAAACTCCTTCTGTGTCTTGTAGCCCAACGAGTGAAGTGAATGGGTTTTACAGCAGCGCCTGGGGAAGAAGAGCGCGACCGATCTACCAGTTGGAGAAGCGCATTATAGAAACCGTTTGCCTTTCTCAGGTAAAAAGAGTGAAGTGATATAACAAGTGGTCCATGCGAAAAGGCGGCACGCTAGTCCTTGCGATATCAACGGAAACAATGAATAGCCTAAGTAGGCTGGGCTCGTACCCAGCGTAGTTAAAGCCTGTATTTAAAAAAATGAAAGTCCTGTCTACCAGTCCAAGTGATTAGGTTGAGTTTGTCGACATATCTTTAGTAGCTCACAAACATGTTGTTGAGATATGACGCTATTTGCTAAAAATATGGCAATTATTAGGGTACAAGAATAAAAAAAACTATTAGCCTCTTATAGATCACCAGCTGTAGGAACTCAATTGTATCCAAAACACAGTGCAGAGTGTTGCTATATGTATGAACAGTGTTGTCTAAGCCTACAAATCAATATTCTCCCGGCAGGCGTATGAACGAGGACTGTGAAAAGACGATGAAGATGGATGGGACGACGGCCGCAGCATAATTAGTTATTTACGTGGTGGCGACATGTTAAGCGAAATAGTGTGCTCCGGAATATGACACATCCTATGGCGGAAAATGCTTGGCCAAATACTCAAGACAGCACTATATCACAACGCACGATTTCTCACTTTTGTGTATAGAACCACTTGATGCTATAGAGTAAGAGGTACGTGAAGGTCCCGTAATGCTATTAAGAATTTTCGCGTTTAATTCCTACGTCTGCACAGAGAGAGCTAGTGCTACCGCTTTTGTCAGGAAGTTCCATCTCTGCGAAACGGCGTACGTGTCGTGTCTGTGTCATGGCGTCATTGTGATAAAGTTGGCATACAAAAAGCGCGCACACACACACACACACACACACACACACACACACACACACACACACATACGAGAATTTCGTTCTATGGTAACAAGGATGCGTTAATTCTCACATCGGAAAACTAATTTTTGCTTAAGGAGACATGAGAAGAGGCAAGATTTAAAGGGGACGCACTCTTGCCTATGTGCAAAAAATGCTCCATATTAACCTTTGAAACCTCAATCGTTTTTTACTGCCGATTGTTTGCGAGAAACTTGTCGGGTATTTGTGGTACGTTCACTGCTAGTGTCGATAATCACAGATATGTGCAAGGTAATTTGTTATTTCCCGCTGTCATTCACTGTCGATAATTATTGCTCACGTCACTGTGTCACATATAGGCATAACGTCCAACACAGTCACACTAAAAAGAAGCAGGTTATGACAGTGGCTCTGACAACAAGGTTTATAGAATTACTCAAGTAAAATAAGGCAATGGAACTACGCCAAACCGCGGTAACTGATAAACGCCTACACTGCGGAAGCCGCCATGACAGGAGGATGACAATGTAGTCGGTAGGCTGATAGTGTAAAAACACCGCAAGCTTTTTATGAGAAAACAAGATATCCAAAGGATAAGCACTCGTTATGCCTATATTTACTTCTCTTTCAAAAATTCGCGCTGGTTTATGCCTCACTGGTTAGAACCAACTAACTCAGCAATGTCTTTTGATTGATTTGACTGATATATGCAGTTTAACGTCCCAAAACTATCACATGAGTATGAAAAATGCCGTAGTGGAAGGCTCCGGAAATATCAACCACCTGGAGTTCTTTGACGTGCACCTAAATTTGAGCACATGACCCTACAGCACTGATTTTCGGCGGGTTAAGTAATACTCAACTCTGTGGCTCTTGTGAAACCCATTCCGTGAACGAACATTAAAAACCTGCAATGTTTTTTTTTGTTAATGGTGAGATCATAACACGTAATATACATATCTAGTAAGAGGGGACTCCACCAATGTTCTCTCCTAAATGTTCAAGTTCTATTTCGGCTCCTTACTGAACATTCAGTTTTCGAAATATGATTAGGCCAAGAAACACTAATCGGAACGTTATTTCACTTTGCAAATCTTACAACATAAATCACTCTTGAACTAAAACATGAGTCATACCAAGCTAGAGCCAACAATAGCAACATGGCACGTGAGCACAGTTGGTAATGAGGTAACGCAAAAATGAGATAAAGCCGGAGTTTCTAACGTAGAGGTTAATCCATGCCGTATATATGCGGTATAGGACCCAGAGTGAAGGAAGTGTACAGGATAAGAAGTGAGAGAGAAGGACACAGTGAGAGAGAGAGCGCGCGAGTGTGTAAATGACAGTTCCCCATGAATGCCAGTGCGTACCGTCGCTTTGCGTGCTCGAAGCTGCAAAACAACCTGCTCTATCTCGGAAGTGTGCACAGCATTCCCATACACGTTGACGAGAATTCGTTCGCACTCCGTCGTGATTTACATACAGCTTGGATGGAAGCGTTTGCATATGTATGAGCGGGTGTCGTGGTGCATTCGAAATGGTCACCTTGACAACCTGCCTTTTTTTTCTGTGTGTGTGTGAATGTCTTCACCTATCGCGATTGCACGTTCGTGTCGTTTATCACTTATGTGTGCTTAGTTGGTAGCTGGTCTACTTCAGTAAAGGACGAGCTGAGGAAAACGCTTCTCGGGATCCCATATCTATGACGCAAGAGAAGGCGCACAGTGCGGTAGTATTCCACCATATACACGTTAGCGCGGAGGTTTGAACAGAATTCAATGACACAGCCTCTCTCATATGTGTTTTTTTCTCTTCTAGTTCCAGTTTAGTAGGAGTCTTGGTCCCTAAAATACTTCACCAGGTGAATAAAGCAGATTTGATGCGAACGTTCTAAGTAGGGTGAAGTTAATCTACCCGGACGAGTATAGCTATATGAGACTGCTTTAGACCATACATCACTCTATACAATGCCCATAGAGTTGATTTTCTACACAATTTGTTTAATATCTTCTTTGTTACGCAATGATGCTACCCCCATGCATAGAATGGTGCCATGATTGAACACCTAATAGATGCAACACGAAAATAATGGACAAATAATCAATGCTCTTCGGCGAGCTGCTTGCCTAATGAATGACTGATGTGGTGGACCATCGCTTTATTCAAAGCATAACCACTGCATTATCGCACATACAAGAAAAGCATAATGTTGTTTCGTAGTGCTCCATTATTTCACTGTGTTTGCAATTATCATTCTCATCTAACCCGCAGGTACCGAAAGATGGGCATCGTTTGTGGAGCTTCGTCAGTGGCCGCTTGTTCGGCCGTTAAATTTTCGGCACACTTGTAATGCTGATAGGATGGCTATTACTGAAGTCATCACCAACCCACGCTTTCTTTATGGCACAGTTTTACGTGATAAAAATGCATTACTTTTTATCAGACTCCTGCAAAACTAGACAAATCATCTTCATAAACCCTAATTAGGAAATTCAAAATACTTCACCCTAGTGCTAATGTCTGCGTTTGCAGAGGGAGCCTGTTTAAGTCCACAGGCATCGTAATGCGTTGCTCAAGCTTCTCTGTATAACCCGGTCTTGTGCTTATTGTGACAACGTAACACCCTCAAATTTCCTAATATTATTCAACCGCCTAGCTCTCTGTTCTCCCTTAATTCATTTTCTATTTTTCGGAATCTGTTTCATTACACTTTATGACCAGCGGTTCACTTTTCTTCTCGCTACATGTTTTGCAAATTTATACATCTTAATTTTATTTTCATGAAGACATGCTCACTGCCAGTCTGAAATAGAAGAGGTAAATTCAGTAAACTGCCAAGTATATTTTAGGGTTCGAGGCAGTATTTTCTCACTAATACTGCGTGTGCTCTCGATTTTTACAGGAAGTTCGTGGTGATGACTCAGGTGGCGGCGCTGCTGCTTCGTCATCGCCGTCGTCCAAGGCGACACGGACGCTGGACAAGATAAACGCCGGAGAGTACATCCGCGGCCTGAGCGGCCGTCACCTCGACAAAATAAGTGGCGGCGAGTTGCTGCGCTCTTCTGACGACGATGCCGAGCTCCTTCGGTCACTGATGCTACCGTACGCTCTACGAGGACTCTCTTCCCCTTCGCTTGGCTCCGGCCTTCGCCGCGGTTTGGACAAGATTGGTGGCGGCGAGTACATTCGCGCGATGGGCCCTTTCCCTCCTGGCGCTCGTCCGGCAAAAAGGCAAGCACCGTGCGTAACCTCAAGCTTAGAGTTCTCGCATCGTTATCGTAGGGTGTGTTTGCACACTCAACGGTGAATTTTCACTATCCCCGTCGTGTTCCGTGCGAAGTTCAAATCACGTCTCGTGTATAGTCCAAAAATGGCTCCTACCCTTCCACGTCTTACCCTTCTTCTCTCCTACTCTTGTTCTGCGCTCCCCGCTTACTTGATGTTCAGGACACATACAGCAGGAAAATAGCCGTTTTTCTTACCTTACGGCAGTGCTCAGCGGAACCTACGAGAGATAGGCTCCTAAAGAATTTGGTCACTTCATAAAACATCTGAATTAGTTGCTATCACGTTTATTCGTTCACCCTTGAGGCGAAGATGTGACTTTTTTACTTTGCTTACTGTTTCGCAGTTTTAGCAACCAACAAAACAACCTCTTCTTTGGTCTATGATGTTATGCCTGTTTCACTGTGGAGAGGTTGAGGCTCATATTACCTCGGCTACTCATTTTTATAAATTATGGAATGAAAATTGAAAGAAGTATACACAAAATAAATAATTAGCAGATAAAACATTCGCACGGTTCAATTCGTGTCAAGAATAAAAAAAATCAATCAAGGGGCCCAAAAAGAAATCGAAACTTTGAAGCACACATTAACACTGTTTGTGAATGGCCCGCAAGGTCGTACAGAAATATTTCGGGTATATTTCATCACCTTATATTTTGTGGAACCCGGGTCTCTTAGAGTGGGGGTCCACAGCGTAGCAACAAGCAGTGGAGCGAGCCGGTGTTGTTAGCAGAACACTTAGGCACAAATGGTGAACCATTGCTGCGAGGCTGCGGACAGACGACGTGCTATATTGTCAGCCTACATTAACCATATCAGCCCTGAATTTTTAACCAGCAGATATTTTTATTTCTCGTTTTTTTGGAGTTACTACAACCTAAAGAACAAAAGTATGTTTTCTGAGCACCGTGCCAATACATAAAAAATGGCTCTGTGTCCTAAATATAGAACACCAGGGTTTAGTGGTTCAAAAGCGAAAAATGGAGAATTTAAATACACCTATTCATTTAACTCTGTTTGTGCAAGTTATCGTTGTGAAATTAAAATACAGCAACCGCGTATTAGTTGCAGTGCCTAAACTATCCAACAGCAAGTCTTTGCGTTCGTGATACACAGCTCTTCATTGCACTTGAATGTCTATCATCTACACATGGAACACTTTGGAAGATCCGACATTATAAAAGATTGCCGTATCCTGCTTTTGCGGCGCAATAATGAATACCGCCCATGTTGGCCAGGGCAAGCTGATGCTGATGCTGATGCTGATGACCTCAGATGAATGGCGCTTACTCACAGGGGGGATGGGCCAAGAACCGGGCAGCAGTATACTAAAATGAAACTAAAATGAAATTAAAGCCAATCTGAAAAATTAGTTTTGATATAATACTGCCAATAAACAAAAATGTTTGCTGAGCAAGCGGTTAAACCATCTCTTGTTCTTGATAGACATCCCTACAAATTATAAACTAAAGATCTGAAAAGGTTAGCGTTCACTAGCACGGTAATCTTTTAGTTTCATTTATGTAGTCAAACACAGTGGAGCATATGTCACTGTGGCAGCAACCAAATGAAGGGCCGCCGAGTGATAAAAGTACTGGTACATTTACTTGTATTTCTAGCTTTTGTAGTGAGGCTACTAAAAATCTTTTTCTCTGATAAGAGTAACGACGACGGAAAAAAAGAAATTTTCAATTGTTTCAATATCATTGCAAAAAATGCACAGCGGTGACGCCTTGAGTCAAGCTTTGTTAAGGTAAAAATTTAGTTGTGGAACTGTAAAGCGCAATATGGTATAAGTGACCTCTAACTGGTGAGATACACACCACTGTTTATTCCAGCAATACCTTAAATGCTCAAAATCTTTAAACTGATCCAAATTACCTATTCCACTTTGCAAAACAAGCATTTCGGAACATGAAAATTGTCCACTGCTGCGGGTGATACGTCAGTGTTAGGAAAGACACGCTTTGTAAATAACAAGTTAGACATCTCATAAACAACATGAAAAAAATACAATAGCTACTGATCTAATAGTTAACCAGTAATGTGTCATTCATTCATTGGTTAAGCGCAATATGGTATAAGTGACCTCTAACTGGTGAGATACACACCACTGTTTATTCCAGCAATACCTTAAATGCTCAAAATCTTTAAACTGATCCAAATTACCTATTCCACTTTGCAAAACAAGCATTTCGGAACATGAAAATTGTCCACTGCTGCGGGTGATACGTCAGTGTTAGGAAAGACACGCTTTGTAAATAACAAGTTAGACATCTCATAAACAACATGAAAAAATACAATAGCTACTGATCTAATAGTTAACCAGTAATGTGTCATCCATTCATTGGTTATGGCGAGTGTCATCATTATCGCAATCTGGCTTTTTTTTCTACTTTTCAAACTCCTAAAAAGGGATGATGAAAAAAAATTACTACCTATGCTTGCTACTAGAAAAACCCCTACGAAAGTTGGGCTTAAACATGACACTTCCGGTGATTCTTTCATTTGGCGCAGTCGCATTTGGATTCAGCCTCAGGAGCGTTTTTACCGCTGTTACGAATTCCTTACGAAAATCTAAAAGAATGGAATGCTAAAAATAAGTAACTTCAGTTGTTTTATG
This sequence comes from Rhipicephalus annulatus, assembly GCA_013436015.1. NCBI lineage: Eukaryota > Metazoa > Arthropoda > Arachnida > Ixodida > Ixodidae > Rhipicephalus > Rhipicephalus annulatus. Next base: position 368,564 of record WOVY01014603.1, on the reverse strand, counting down.
TATCATTTTTTGTGTGTTTATTATGTTTTCTTTTCAAGGTTTTTTTTGTTTAGAATTTTAACACTTTTTTATTATTACCTAGATTACCTAATTAATTCAACCCTCTCTTTCAAGAAGTGAATTAATTTAAAAAGCAAGGCACCATTCCATTTATGGCCTATCCCCCTAGGTGCATTGCGTCAAGGTGTTGAGGAACCAACCAACTAACCAACCAAGCTTGCGCAGGTGCATTGAGGATAGTTCGGACACTTTTTTTCAACTTCTGACTTCATTGTGTGATATTTGGCAGTGAAATTGCGTCATATCTTTTTAAGAGGACGCCAGGGCCGAATGGGTTAACATTCTCTGCGTTCCAGGAAGGCCGCACTAAGGCCACTATTCCAGGAAAGAAAAATGTTAAAGCGTTCACGCATACCATTCACTAATGAGCTTCAACGTCATTAGGTGTCCAAAACTTGTTCTAATCATAGTTTATTAGACCTTTAGAAGTGCATAGATGCCTTATTGCCTTGAAGAACAAATCTTCACCACCAACAGCCTACGCAACTAAAGAAGTAGTCTTGTTGATACACTTGGCAATCTTCTCCGACTCTAGCTGTCCGGCTCATGACGTCTGCGTCAACTGCGTGACCATTGGTGCAAGTTGCTGTTCTGTAGACTTTAAGGAAAAAAATAGGTTCTAAAGTTTTACCCGACTAAAGACGTCAAAGTTTTGTGTAGGTAAGGTGGCGTATGTAAGTGAAAAAAAACATTCGATGGGCCACAGAACACGGGCCCGCATAGAGTGTGTGTGAGAGAGAGAGAAAGAGAAAGAGAGAGAGATTAAGGCGAAGGCTGGGTTGCTACCTAGCACTGGAGTGATGAAATACGGGCAACAAACAGTGTACCTAATGAAAGTATGCACCTCCTTTATCGAATAAAAGGCGCCAATTGTTATGGTTCTTTGAAAATGTCGTACTGTTCATTCATTCGTCAATGTCGACGGGTTCATGGTTAAAATAAACAAATGAAGAATATTCGTATGTCGCACACCATCCCCATTAACCTGAAGTCGGTCACAAAAGGTGGAGATCATTCGGAATCACTGAAGAATTAAATTTTGTGCTGAGGGTTCACTCACACTAAAACCCACCAACATTTTGCTCACTATAGACTCACTCAGATTCAGATTCGCTGAAACATTCTGTAACTGGGGTCATCCGGACTGAAACTTACCAAGGTGTCACCCGCCCAGACTATTTCATACTCGGAATCATGGTGCGATCTGAGTCCAAGTGAGTCTGAGTTAGTCGACTCATGAGTTAGTTTGCCAACCATCGTGAGTTTTTGATGTAGCATTCACACACCATCTGTTTAAGCTTCGCTTGTTAAAAAAGTGCAGAGAGCGCTTGGGCCATTTCTTTTCTTCTTTATTGTCTAATGTGACAAACGGTAAACGCTGCATGCAATCCCTGCTCTATTCATGTCTTTCGTGCACCTTGTAACTCGCAGGTTTGACTCCTTAAGCGGTTTGACCTTCGGCGGTGACCAGTCGGGGCTGCACAAGCGCGGCTACGGCCATGGCGAGTTCGACGAGATTGACCACGCCGGCTGGCCAGGATTCTACAAGCGAAACTTCGACGAAATCGACAGGAACGGATTCGAAGGCTTCACCAAGCGAAACTTCGACGAGATAGATAGAACAGGCTTCGAGGGCTTTTACAAACGTTCGGCTGCCCGGAAAAATTAAGCCTCACAATAATGAACGAGTTTCGACGTGCCAGCGCCCTTCCATCAGAATCGTGAAAATCCCTGCCACCACCGAAACCTCTGCATCAATTTGACGTCCTTTCATTGCGAGTAATGAATTTGCTATATTTCGACCAAACGTTACGTAGGTTCTAAGAGAACGTGCTCACGAGCAAGAAACTAATTTACGAGTCTACAAAATATGACATGTGGTAGTGTAGTTCCGTGGCATAATTTTGGTTAAGTGACCCTACCGACGTCCCTTGACACGGTTATTCGTGCAAGTTCCGTGACGAAACAGCGCTGATAAAGTAGATGTTGTTTTCGTCAACCATTTGTCGTCTACTAATTTGCCCGTGTAAAACATGTTTGCGCATTCTCAGTGGTCAGAGATTATGTCCTTTAACATGTCCTTCGAGAAGTACCCGGTTTCAAGTATAACGAATTCTTATAATGTATTGAGAAACGAGCACCCCGTGACGAGGCGGACGTGTTGGATCTTATGAGCGCACATGAATGAGGCTCACGTCGTGTGCAGAACCTATAGAAGCTCAAGAACAGGGTATGTGGTTAAAGAAAGTGGTGCAATATTTTTTGCTCTTACAGCGCTCGTTTGACACCATGCAAATAAAGATTGTTGAACTTTTGTGGTCTTGACTGCTTTTTTATTGCTGCTGAGTTCATTCCTTGTCAAACAGCACACATAAGTTATCTAAACATCATGTCGTTGAAGAGGACGCATGACGATATCTGCCAAGGCCTGCATTTAAGAATTTTTCTAACGCTTCAGTATTCAAAAGCCATAATTGCGGAAAATAGGCTGTCTGGGCACAAGATTAACTAAAGCAACTGGCACATGCCAAAGTGTTATTAATAAAGAAAAGCTTCACTGTTAATTCAGTCCCAGCATTCGCTCCATTTTGAGTGACGGAAGTGAGTGTGCCACCTGATCCAATTTGAATTTTTATTGTATTTAACTGGTAGAATGCATTTGTTGATACAATATTTTTTGAAAGAGCTAAATTTGTGTTTTATTAACACTTCATATTATATAGCACCATAAAAATCGGTTGAGATGTCATTCAACCACAATATTAAGTGTAACGTCTTTTTTGTTTTCTGCTTGTTAAAACAAGTCCAGATTCTGTTTGCTATGATGTGCTGTTCCCACTTACCACCGATGATCGACTGAATAATCCACCGGTGCATAAAGAGCGACATTTGTAGTCGTGCCAATGCTAGTGAGTGGTCGAACCGCTTTACCTGGATGAAAGCGGGGCACTTGAAGACAATTGTCAATACGACGTGTAGTAAGCATAACCACACACCGTTGCGAGACAGGACGCAAGAAGGTACAGAAAGGTGAACTCGACTCTAAACATACGAGAACTGTGACCAGTTTCACAGTCATAAACGCCAAACCTTTAAGTACGCCGACATCGTGATGTCCACACTTGGCACTTGGAAAAAACAACACAAGAAACAGAGTACGATAGAAAAACGCTAATCAACATCTCTACTCAAGTTTATTGAAAAAATGACACTTCTCTTATTTTCCTCGCAAGATTAAATGCGAGCTCGTAGTCGCTTATTCAACACAAATCAATGGCACGCTGATGTAAATGTTGACGCCCCCGTACCACAAGGCACTATCGATTGTTCCGAGCCAGAAACGAGGTCTGATTTACCACCCAGGGAAAAAATACGAGACGGGAGATATTGATGAACACAAGTGAATGCAGACGCCAAATGAGCCGTTCTTAAATTCATGCTTTTGTGGGTTGACTTAGTAAGTTCTTTATTTTGTGATCTGCGTTTAAACTTCACAACACCAGCGTATTTACACGCAGGAAGTTTTTGTACAAGAAATAGTCAATACTTCGTGCTCGTCGAATGGCAATAACGACCCTCATTCACGTGTTTGCATTGTAATTTACTTAGGCGCTTTACACATCTAAGTACAGGCTTAAACATACATATCCAGACCATCACTAATCTAAACTTAACTAAAACAGATTTATATTATTCTTACAAAAGCGTTTCTCTGGACCCATTGGCTCTTACTAACAATGCAGGACAAGTAAAGGACAAGGAGAGTGCTCGATGATTATGGTCCTTGCTTCAGTGATTTATCGCGTTTACTTATCTTTGTCACGGCTCATTTTGGTACATGGTGCATAAAAAAGTGAACAACCATGGTCATTACAATGTGTGGACAGGTGCCTATCCTTGTATCAGGCATTGTTTTGTTTGTGTCCCCGTACTTGATCACACAAAACGTTGCTTGCTGCTTCAGCTCATTTTCCGAAGCGAGACAGTCTCGCTTTGCCAGGAACCAAACATAAAAGCACCCATCTGCTTTTATATAGGCGCACCAGTACGTCCTCATTGTGGTCTAGAAGAAACCGTGGACTCCCCCCCCCCCCCCGCAGCGTGTCTCATATAACTATTCTCCATCTTTATGGACATGATAGAACTGTCAGAGCACTGCAACTTGATCAACAGGTGTAATGTACACGACATTAGATTTTGTACACGCAGCACTAAAAATGCTTCGGAGAACGGACGCAGACTAAAAGCACGGTATGCAAAAGTGGGCTCAGGCGAAAGCAAGAGGCTATATTATTCACAAAAGTTATTTTCTATAGGTGCGTTTTCCAGCCAATCACTTCGTTTTGCTTATGAGATGCTCTGTATCGTGAATGGCTGAAACATTCTCGACGAAAAAGTTTCAGCGTTAGGTGGTTTGCGACATTGGGCCCATGTATGTGAAATAAAAGACAAAGAAAGCAATGTCAGTACATATAATAATACAGATACGATGATCGAAGTAGCTCAAGAGCTTTCCAGAGAGCTGTGCATTATCCGCGGGTTAACCAGGATACCAATTGAAGAAATAGTCGTTGAGAAAATACAGACATTATAATAAAATAGGAAGTAAACAAAGCCTTCCAGCAAATAAAAAAGCCAATATCCCTGGCGAAGGATGAGGCACTACTGTTCTCATGAAATATGGTGAACCTATCAACGCCAAAGCGGTAAAAGAGCTCGTTTCGCAATGATCCTGATGTCGGCGTCAGTGTCGGTGTCTGTGTCGGCATCCACGACCACGTAATTTGTTGTGAGCGACAAGCTATCATGTTGTCCGTGACGGCAAAATCGATGCATATAAGTGTTTAATGAAAAAATAAGTGTTCCAGTGAGAATTCAGTTTAGGCCTTCTAAGTGGCGAGCTGCTGTGTTACAAAACAGAGCTACGCTATTTCGGTGACGCTCAACGTGAAGCTCAAGAGTCTTTCATGTATTGTGCTAGAAAAACTGGCCAGTAAAACTGGCTGGTATATAGATATGAAAATCTAGATGCTAAAAAGGTAACTAAAACTGTTGCGTGAAAAGACTGACTCGAAGAAATAGGTACCGATTATACTTACAACTAATTAGGTGAGCAGCGCTGCCGATACGAACAGCTCACACCAGGCTAAATTGTATCGTTCTACTCTTCGTCCTCTTGATCACGATGCCACTGGTACGCAGTACTAACGTATGTAGTAATTGGTGGAGAGTGCTGGGTAACGCATGAGAGCACCGGACAAGTACGGCGGAAGACAAACCCCTGGAGCTTCGCCAGAGCCGCAGAGTCGCAGGACCTCCGCCGCTACCAGTCATCATGAACCCTGACGGCGAATTCCAACCAGCTGCGCCTAATACCTATGGACACCATTACAAGGAACCAGGCCCGTTCTCTGGGAAACCTGAAAAGGACGTCGATGAATGGCTCAAGCACTATTGGCGGGTGAGTTTGTATAACCATTGGGAGACTACCGGCCAGCGCAACTACGTACCACTTTTTTATGAGGGAACCGCGTTGATGTGGTGCGAGAGTCATGAGGAAAATTTGACTACGCGGGAGAATTTCGTGGATGCAATCAAGCAGTGTTTTGGAGATCTGAACATGATAAAGAATCGTGTTGAGCAAACCCTGAGCCAACGTGCTCAAATCCCTGGGGAGCCATGTACGATGTATATTGAAGAAGTTCTCAAGCTTTGCAAGAGTGTGGAATCACTAATGACTAATAAAGATAAGGTCGGGCATCTTTTTAAGGGCATTGCGGAGGATATCTATCACTACCTTATAGGAAAGAATGACTTGCAGTCGGCCAATAGCATCATCCGGCATTGCCGAACATTTGAGGCCCGTAAAGCTCGGCGCGTTTCAGGAAAGTTTGGTAGACTCCCCAACGTGACAATGGTCGCAAGCATCGATGTAGTCCCTCCACCCAGTGATCTGGCGTCAAGAATACGAGAAATAGTGTGCGAAGAACTTTATCAGTGGGATGCCGTTGCACCATCGATAGCACATCGCCACACTCCTTATACGCCATGCGGCCCACCGCCTGAGTCCATCAACACTGCGGGCTTCATCGAGTCAAGGACGCCGGTACAGTTGCGTCGTCATGCCCATATGAAACGACTCCGTGCAGAGGTCATCTCCGATAGGGCAGCGTGGTAAGATTATCCCGCAGACCATATTCAACAGTGAATGGGGCATTAGGCACCTGTGTGTTTTCACTGCGGCGTTCGTGGACATATAGCCCGCTTCTGCTCAGAGTGGCATCGGTCACCTCTGCTGCAGTATCAACGTCCCCCAGCATCCTCCCGGTACGCAAGTACTTGGAAAGATTATCACTGGCCACCCAACGCCTACTACCGAACCGACGTCCGACAGACATTCCGGAGCGATTCGCTGGCTTCTGTGCGGAGTGTGACGCCACCAGCTTCCTCCCCCAGCATCGGTCACTTTCACCGGGTCGTCGGCGTTTCACTTCTCCTCCTCCACCGGGAAACTAGATGCCGCGGCCAATGGAGGTGAGGTCGTCGGACATTTTTCACTGCGTACAGATATTTCTCCGCCAGCTTCCATGCTACAAAATAGGATCAGTGTTCTTATATATGGTGTTTCCACGTCAGCGTTAGTCGACACAGGAGCAACTGTTTCCGTCATGAGCAGAAATTTTAAGACTCGTCTTGGCAAGAAAGTGATGTTCTCTTGGGGAAGCCAGATGGCGTTTCGTGCAGTGAGTGGAGAACAGTTGCGCCCAGTGGGAGTTTGTACTGCAACTGTTAGTTTCGGCACTGAATTGTTTAAGGCAGATTTTGCAGTTCTCATGACGTTATCCTGGGGTTAGACTTTCTGAAAGAATGTGGAGCCACTGTGGATTGCGCAGCTGGCGAAGTTATACTGTCTGGTATTCGTAAAGAGCCTACGCGATGCCAACAGACTATCGCAGTCATTGATGACAGTGCCTGTTGATGTTTGTGGTATTACAGCAGATAACCTTGTCGTAATAGTTCACCCAATCCAGCTGAGCTGTGCGAAGAAGGATGTGGTTGTGCCGCATTGCGTGATTTCTGCAAGAAGTGGCAAAGCCTTGGTGTGGGTGGTCAACTCCTCTTTCAAGCCAATTGTACTGCCTGGTGGAATGAGGCTGGCTGTGTTTGAATTTAACGTCAGGAGCAACGTTGACATTGCAGTCATTAGCAGCGAGAGGAAAAAGGAAAATGATGCTGATGTCGCTTGTCCAAGTGATGACATACTAATGGATATGGTGAATAAGTCGCTATCGCCAGAGAAAAGACAAGCGTTTGTTCGAATCCTGTCCAACCATGCATCCGTTTTTGATTTCGCACTGAATAGCCACAGAGTTTCTGCACCACCTTCACGCACTCGTCATGTAATTGATACTGGTCCCGCCCATCCCATTAGTCAGAGGCTATACAGGGTATCTCCGTCGGAGCGTAAAGTTGTTACTGAGCAGGTGGAAGAAATGCTGTCTAAGAAAGCTATACAAGAGTCGTCTAGCCCCTGGGCTGACCCAGTTATACTTATAAAAAATAAGGATGGGTCTTGGAGATTCTGTGTATATTACCGGCGGCTAAACTCAGTTACAAAAAAAAACGTTTATCCGCTTCCCCGCAATGACGACGTTATCAATTGTTTGCACTCGGCTTTGTACATTTTTGCCGTAGACTTAAGGTCGGGGTATTGGGAAATTCATATGCACTCTGCCGATAAAGAAAAAAAACGTCTTTTATAACTACCGATGGTTTATTTGAATTTGACGTCATGCCATTTGGTCTATGAAACGCTCCAGCCACGTTTGAGTGCTTTATGGACACAGTTCTCCGTGGCTTAAAATGGGTAGTATGTCTTTACTATCTTGATGACGTTGTAATCTTTGGCCACACGTTTGAATAACACAATCGTCAACTTGATGTTGTTCTCACGTGCCTTGAGAAAGCAGCACTTACCTTGAATTCCAAAAAGTGCCATTTTGGTGATCATGAAGCTCTAGTTCTTGGCCATCTCATAGACAAACTTGGCATTGGGCCTGATCCCCACAAAATCACCGCGGTCAGGACTTTCCCTGAACCACACTCGCTACGATAACTCCGAAGCTTCCCGGGCTTGTGTTCGTATTTCCGGCACTTTGTTTTATAGCTTCGCCGATGTTGCTGAGCCTCTGACTCATCTGCTCAACAGAGACGTATCCTTCAAGTGAACAAAAAAGTGCGAGTCATCGTTTTTGCAGCTGAAGCTTCTACTCACTTCTGGGCCTATTTTTTTGTCATTTCGACTCATCAGCCCCTACTGAGGTTCACAGTGACACAAGCGGAATCGGTATCGGCGCACTATTAGTTCAGCGTCACGGCACCGCCAAACATGTCATTGCCTACGCGAGCCGTTCTTTGATTAAAGCTGAGCGCAATTCCACTGTTACAGAGCAAGAATGTTCTGTTTTCGCTATGCACAAGTTTCGGCCGTAGATCTACGGCCGCCGATTCTCCATCGTCACAGACCACCACTCACTTTGTTGGCTCACTGGTCTACGAGATCCAACCAGTCGTCTTGCAGATGGGCGCTCCGTTTGCAAGAATATGACTTTGATGTTTGCTTCAAATGTGGCCGCCGTCACGCGGACGCTGACTGCCTATCGCGACTTCCCCTTCCCATGGCTGAATGCGACGCCGACAATTTAGACGACTGTCTAGCCACTCTTGACTAACGTTTACCTTATTTGGAAGCGTTCAGTACAGAACAACGTCAAGGCCATAATATGGCTCCTTTTATCTCATCTGCCATCGATAAGCCGCATGAGAGCCCATGCGTCATGCAGGATGACATTCTTTACAAGCGCTGCAAAAGGGGCCCGCCTACTTTTGGTTGTCAACAAATAATTGCGACCCAACGTGCTGCAAGCTATGCACGACGACCCAACATCTGGGCATATGGGGTTCGCCAAGACCTATCACCGCGCACTGAAACGTTTCTACTGGCCCTGCATGCGCCAGGCCACAGCTAAATACGTGACCAGCTGTGAGCATTGTCAACGCTTCAAGAGTCCAACAAGTGCGCCGCCAGGATTTTTCCATCCCATACCGCCTCCTTGTATTCCCTTTGAGGTCGTCGGTACTGACTTGATGGGCCCTTTTTCACGATCTATCACTGAGAACTGCTGGATTATAGTCTGTGTAGACCACCTCACTCGGTATGCTGAAACCACAGCAATCTCTGCCGCAACAGCCGATCACGTTTGTGACTTCCTGGTACGCTACATCAACCTCCGGCATGAGACCCCTCATGCCATCATCAGCGACCGTGGCCGGCAGTTTGTAGCCGACGTCGTAGAAGAGTTGATTCGCCGGTCTGCTTCCCAGTTTCGTCACGCCCCTTCATACCATCCACAGACTAACGGGTTGACTGAGCGTGTCAACAGGACGCTCATTAACATGCTCGCTATGTGCGTTGCTTCCAAGCATAAAATTTGAGATGAAGTTTTACCTTTTATGACCTACGCCTACAACACTGCGCAACAAGAGACCACTGGCTTTAGCCCGTTTTTACCTTCTCTACATCCGTGAGCCACGTACTGCCCTCGAAACAATTCTTCCGTTTTCAGAGCAAGAAAACCCATTCCTTGCAGAGACACTCTGTCGCGCAGAGGAGGCCCGGCACATCGCGCGTCTCCGGACTTTCGCGGCCCAAAACCGTTCAAAGGCTCGCTACGATAAGCGACATCGACATGTGTCGTACAGCGAAGGTGATATGGTGTGGCTGTGGACTCCATAACGAAAGAGTGGTTTGTATCAAAAGTCTCTGGCCTGCTATGCAGGCCTCTTCGTCGTTTTGTCGCGCCTTAGCGACGTTACGTATGTGATATCACGCCTCGCATGTTCTGGCCATAGCTGCAGGAAAATGGACGTCGTACATGTCACCCGGTTGAAGCCATACCACGTGTGACACTGACTAACTTGCCCGGTGGGCATCATCTGCAACGGGGGAAACGATACGGGACTTTCGTTGAAGTGGGGTAGAGGAAAAAGAAATGAATGTGTTCTGTGCCAGGCCTGACTTCTTCAACCATTGATCGTCCCACCTATACAATAAAGATCTCTCACCCGTAACGATAGCATCTCAGAAGCACGGCACCATCAAGGCTGTGTCACTTATAAAAGAATGTGTCTATCAGCACAAATATAGACCCCAGATCTGAAAGATGAGATTGAAGTTACTCGAACAATAAGAATGGAAACAACTGCATTCGGCCGGCAATGTTAAAATAATAATGTTAGTTCACCGTAATCACTCTACAGGGAGGTATATAACAGCTGCATCACGCTGGTAGTTGTCTACGGAGCACAAACCTGGGGGGTTAAAAAGAGGGTTTAGCTTAAATTTAGGACGGCGTAGCGAAAAGCAGAAAGGAAATCGATAGGTGTAATCGTATGTGTCAGAAATAGAGCAGGAGGGCGTGAAGAATCAAACGGGTGTTAAGGCCGTCTTATTGAAATAAAGAAAAATGAAACGGAATTATACAGAGCATGTAATCACAAAGTAAGACAGTGGCCACACTGCGGCCACGTAGCTTTCCTACTAAGGTACTCGGCTACTGACCAGCATGTCACGGGATCGAATCCCGACTGCGGTGGCTGCATTTTCAGTGGAGGCGGAAACGCTCTGGGCCCGTGTGCTCAGATTTGGGTGCACGACAAAAAACCCCGGGTGGTCGAAATTTACAGGACCCTCCACTACGTCGTCTCTCATAATCACATGGTGGTTTTGGGAAGGTAAACACCACATATCAATCAATCTATCTATCTATCTATCAAGGTAAGAAAGTGGCTGCTCGTTAAAAGAAACATAGCGGATTCCAAGAGAACTGTGGGAAGCACAAGGAGCTGGCATTCTCCTATCATGTATGGCAGTTCACCAGTACCCCTCCGGAGGAAGGCATATAACAGCTGCATAATGCAAACTTATCTACGAAGCAAGGAGAGAAAATGAGGATAGATGAAGTTTCCGGTGTTCACGCGGCAGCAGAAAGCATAGAACACGATTATTCGGTAAAATATAGTAAAGGGCATTGCCCTGAATTGGGCATGGTCATGGTAATGGTGTTATTGTTTACTCTTCTAATAACTTGGCCATATATCTCTATTATATTGTACAAAACACTCGACACTTTATACACATATTCACGATGTCGATGTGTGTGTATAGGACGGTTCTTTGAGGAGACAAATTGGGTTTGAAGGAAATTACACATTAGACGCCAGCTAGACTACAGCTTTCACCAGATAGAAAAGTTCGAGTGTTCAGAGCAAACTTGTGTATTAGGAGCAGTTGGCACTCCCTTCGTCTGTCCGAATAGAGCACCCTCTGCAAAGATAGCCCCCACTGCAGGGTGCCACAAGATTTCGGGCACTACGAGTATCAGTTTTATTAACGCCGTCCAATCTGGCCCGTGTCAGCTCTGCAAACAGTAACGCGACGCCGACAGTAGCCCTCTCTCTCTCTCCGACAAAGTTCAGTTAGTACGAGATACGACTACACGTGAGCCTGGGTGTTGTACTGAAGCATGAAGGATACATTTTTGTGCGACTGCAGTATACCGGTGTCCTTCCGATGCTTATCTCGTATTTTAGCATCGCCTGTAGTGTGTACGTCTAGATTTTTTTAATTAGCACAAAGTTCTTTTGCTTTTTATGTTTCTTTTTAGTCTGAAGATCTTGAGAAGCAGCGAGAGCAACCAGTGGGGAATTACTGTTGACATTTCGCCGTGTCACTTCAAATGTATTTAAGATAGCATGTATGCAGTGAACATGTGCAAAAAAGAAACACAACATGAGCCATCTACAACATGTGGAAATGTTGTGTAAGCAGCATCGACATGTTGTCATTCTGTGACTTCGCTATTTGACGTACAAAAAGCTTGTCTGTTCTAGCCATTAAAAAGCCGCCGATTGCTAAGTCGTCCTCTTAGAGCCTGCTGCATGTTACATACGGACTTCATCAAATGCGTCGAATTAAAAGAATAAAAAAAATAAAAAGTAGAAGCTCTCGTGCGTCGTCAGTTATAGTCCCATCTTTACACTGAATGTTTTTTTTTCTGAACTCTGACGAACACCCGAGTTTCGCATAACTTGTATTTAGTGGTTCTTTCACTAAGATGTTGGCATGAGCTTTCGGCTAGTGTTTTAAGATAAAAGAAGTTTTTTTCATGAGAGCTAAAAAGCAATAATTCATCCAAAAAGCAAAATATGTGAAGCTTGCCCAATCATTCAGTCGCTGCAATGCATTGGCGAGAGCCTGTCTCTCTGGGGGAAATCGACGATAGCGGTAGACTAGGTGTTTGATATTTTCGTCGGTGCCGCAAACGCCGCCTGCCGCACTTTCAGTCCTTCCGATTAACGAGGAACATTCTTTCGTGAAAGCACACACATGGTAATACACACAAATAGGAGGGGAGTGGGGTACCATAGGCGGTACACAACGTATACACTGCTCCACACACAAATAAGACATACATGGAAACCCACAAATAGAAACAACAAATAGAAACGCAAGTGGACACCAGCGCTTTATCGCATACCTTTAGTGGGAGACGCTGTATTTTAAATGCGAAGCATTCCTTAGCTAACTTTGGCGACTTTTAGCGTATCTATCTATCTATCTATCTATCTATCTATCTATCTATCTATCTATCTATCTATCTATCTATCTATCTATCGATCTATCTATCTATCTATCTATCTATCTATCTATCTATCTATCTATCTATCTATCTATCTATCTATCTATCCATCTGTCTATCTATCTATCTATCTATCTATCTATCTATCTATCTATCTATCTATCTATCTATCTATCTATCTATCTATCTATCTATCTATCTATCTATCTATCTATCTATCTATCTAGCCGACTACGTCATTTAGCGCTCCTGGCCGTCTTAATAATGGTATCAATACCAAAATTGGTATGGCATTACATGACTGAAATGTGAGCATAACTAACAAGTCAAAACACAAAAATCATAACATGTATGTTATCAATATTATGATTTACATTTACTTCATGGTCTTGCTGCCCTTGCGGTGGCTTTGTTCACATGGCATTTTGTAAAACTGCTATGATATGACGTGAGTGCACAGCGAACATAAGTGACGTACTTTAATGTGAAAAAAATGACAGATCCCACGTTCAGTGGGAATCGATGATATGCGAAGCACGAATGAGAAATGTTGATGTGCCAGTTTAACATAAGCACAACGTTACGAGATGGAGGTAAACGATGATGCACATGACCCGTGTCATGATTATCATGTTTGGATGTGTCGTTCACTTTGGTCATCTAGACATGACCCAAATTTTGTATATATGGAACTAGTGAAACGGCCGCGAGCACACTATGAGCGTGGTATGTTGTCATGTTCTTACATTACACTCGCATCAGGATTATTACGTTTGCACCAGTCATATATTTCGTCATCCATTGTCTTCACGTAACAACAAATAAGGTATATTTGGAGCTAGCAAAACGGCCGCGAGCGTATCATCAAGGGCCCAGTATACTCCAATGTAGCGTTGACGCGCGCGCACGCTGAGCACTGAGCCGCTCCGTTACCAAAACGCGAGCACTCAATAGCCTGATGCCAGGCTCGACTGGTGTGCTGCGACAAGCTGCATTTCACGCCGATGCGTTACTCAGACAACACTGAGTCTCCCTCTTTTCGTGACGGAGAACGCCGGACGCACAGAAACGCGCATACGTCAAAGTAACGCAGTGCGGCGCGCGCCTGCGAGTATATGGCAGGACCGGTGCCTGGAGTGGAAATGCCGGCGTGACGTGACGAAATGAACGCCGGCGAGCATGCGCACCACGTCACGTTGAAATGTATTAGAACCTTGACTGTGGCATGTAGTCATGTTCTCACATGACACGCATCTCATGATTATCGTGTTTGTACCAGTCACATACCTTCGTCATGCATTGGCGTCATGTAATACCAAATTTGGAATATGTGAAGCTAGCGAAACGGCCGCCAGCGCATCACCAATGTGGCATGTAGTCATGTTCTTACATCACATGCATGTCGTGGTTATCATGTTTGGACGTGTCATTTACCTATGTCGTCCATTCGCGTCGCGTAATACCGAGTTTGGCACATGTGAAGCTAGCGAAACAGCGGCGAACGCATCATGAGCATAGCATGTAGTGATGCTGTTACATGACACGCATCCTATGCTTATCATGTTTGCACCAGTATCATACCTTCGTCATCCATTCACGTCCCATAGTACGAAATTGGGTATAAGTGAAGGTGGTGAAACGGCTGCCAACACATCATAAGCTTGGCATGTAGTCATGTTGTTACATGACACGCATCCCATGATTATCATGTTTGCACTTGTCGCATACCTCAGTCATCCGTTAACGTACTGTAATACCAAATTTGGTATATGATTGATTGATTGATATGTGGGGTTTAACGTCCCAAAACCACAATATGATTATGAGAGACGCCGTAGTGGAGGGCTCCGGAAATTTAGACCACCTGGGGTTCTTTAACGTGCACCCAAATCTGAGCACACGGGCCTACAACATTTCCGCCTCCATCGGAAATGCAGCCGCCGCAGCCGGGATTCGAACCCGCGCCCTGCGGGTCAGCAGCCGAGTACTTTAGCCACTAGACCACCGCGGCGGGGCCAAATTTGGTATATGTGACGCTAGCGAAATGGCCGCGAGCGCATCATGAGCGTGCCATGTAGTCATGTTCTTACATGTCACGCATGTCACGATTTCCATGTTAGGGTCTGTTGCTTGTGTTCGCCATGCAACATGCCATACAATACCTGTTTTGCAACAAGCCATGTGAACGAAACCACCGGAACAGCTGCAGGAGAATGAAATGTAAATCATGACATTCATGACATACAGGTCATATTTTTGTGTTTCGACTAGTTAAATATGTTCTTCATACAGTCATGCTATGCCATACCAACTTTGGCATCAGTACCACTATCCGAACGGCCAGGAGAGCTAATGGTCCTAGGCGGATAGATAGATAGATAGATAGATAGATAGATAGATAGATAGATAGATAGATAGATAGATAGATAGATAGATAGATAGATAGATAGATAGATAGATAGATACGTTCGAAGTGGCCGAGGTTTGCCAAGAATTGCTTCGAAGTTAGTAATGACATGCATGTCACAATATTCGTGTCGTGTAAGAACATGACTACACAT
The DNA here is from genome assembly GCA_013436015.1 of Rhipicephalus annulatus. Lineage (NCBI taxonomy): Eukaryota > Metazoa > Arthropoda > Arachnida > Ixodida > Ixodidae > Rhipicephalus > Rhipicephalus annulatus. Next base: position 353,242 of record WOVY01014603.1, on the reverse strand, counting down.
TACGCTCATGATGCGCTCGCGCCCGTTTCGCCAGCTTTACAAATACCAAATTTGGTATCAGGTGGCGTGAATAGACGACGAAGGTAAATTACAAGTCCAAACATGATAATCACAATTTGCATTTCATGTAAAACATGAATACACGCAACGCTCAAAGCGTGCTCGTGGCCGTTGGACTAGCTCCTCATATACGAAATGAGGTATTACGTGACGTAAAAGGACGGCAAAGGTGGCACGTCCAAACATGATAATCTTGATATGCGTGTCGTGTAAAATATTACTACGTGCTACGCTCATACCGTGCTCGCAGACATTCCGCTAGCTCCACATATACGAAATTCGGAATCAAATGACGTGAATATACTACGAGGGTAAATGACACGTCCAAACATGATAATCACGGCATGCGTGTATTGTAAAACTTGACTACATGCTACGCTTATTGCGTGTTCGTGGCTGTTTCGCTAGCTCCACATCTCACGTCACGTGATACTAAATTCGGTATTACGTGACGTGAGTAGGTGATGAAGGTAAATGAAAAACTCACACATGATAATCATTGCATGGAAGTCATGCACGGCATAATTTACATCCGCCTCGAAACCTTGTGCTGATTTTAAAGTGACATATCAACCTTCCTCCTTCCTGCTTCGCATTCATCGATTCTCACAGCACGTGGGATATGCAAATTTTTTCTTCATCTTTACTTATTATTTTCTTCGCCTTTCTTTCTTTCATTTTTGTGGCTTTATCTCTTTGCGCACCTCCTTCATGCTATCTTTATTCTTTCTTTCTCTATACTGCACTACCTACTCTTTCCCCCATTTGTAACCTTCACATCACTCCTTCTCCTCCTCTATGTTCTTTCTCATCCCTTTCCATGTCATACTGTACTGATAATGCTCAACTCCACCCTCTACTCTCCTCCTTTTCTTCACCCTAACATCAGTAGTCCTCGAGCCTGATTTCCTTTCTAACCTACTTTTGGTGCTTACGACACATAGCTGCTATGCTCAAAGCTGCTTGACCAGTACCTTCTTTCTGGTGCACATGCCCGCCGAGTTAGCTGTCTAGGACACCGGCCTTGCACCGTGCTTATACAGCTACGCCATTAAAAAATGACTATGCACTCAGATGGGTTTACCTGTTGCCCACTCTAAAGAAGCCAGCGAATATATTTGCGAGAACACTTTGTCTACATAAAAATATTAAACCATATCACGAAACGCTGAATAAGTTACCCACTGAAATTAATAAAACTTCGCACGATGCATAATGAGAGAAAAGATAGTGTGACAAGGGCACTCTACCTTTTACTACTACATCTGTACGATGGCTATGATGCTATGCTGATGCACTAGAGTTGGGGGGTCCACCCTAGCAGTGGTGATCGCTATTCGATGTGTGCGGTATGCTTGCTGAAGGTCATGTCTATTTAAGCCTATAAACGTAGACGTAGATGATGTAATTCATCTACATGTTTTTCACTCAGTGTAGATGAAATACCATTCGTCACAGAAGCTCTTCTATGTCAGGAGTGATACCTTTGGACTTAACGAAATTGGGGCGATTTTGTAGGTGAAATTTGCAATAATTCTTTAGCTGTACTCAAGAATCGGCCCCAAAGCCTGTATTAAGTGCGTTTGTAAGCAATGCGTGTAACTTGCAAATGTATTTTCAGTGACACGGACGAGTTGTGTAAATTGGCTACGCAATCAGCGTCGTCTCATGATACCAGTAGAGAGTTTCATAGCTGCTTATTCTGCATCTGCAAACTATGTAGCAGTTTATTCCGCATGTAGCAGCTCTAAGGAACAGGGCAGAAGTACCGTTAAATCGAGCTTCGTCGAAGAAGCTGCAAATATGTTGTTTGTACAGCAATAATTTACAGCAGTGACCATATAGAAAAAAAATATTTACAGGAATTTCATCCCGTGGCAGTAAGGCAAAACAGCCAAAGTATTGACTTCAACATGTAACTGAATCGACACTAAACTGTTATGCATCATCAATACAGTGATTCGTTTGCAATCGCGTTCGTCTATAACGCAGCACAGTAGTAATAGTCAGCCATATCAATCCTATAACTCCATAGTGGTGACCTACCAAACCTGCGAACAAGATAGAGAGAAAGAATATAGGAAAGGTAGGAAGAAAGTAAACTTCATGCAAAGTATAAATATAAGTAATGATGAAGATTGCGTCCTCTCGTTTTCCCTAGTTGTCGATTATTTGTCATGGCAAAGGGCTTGCAGCCTCCCAATAGGATCTAGATCTGACCTTGTAGCCATCTGCGAACCTAACCAAGAGACTTCTTCCCACGAACGGACGCGATCAATATGGTCACTGTGTTCACACTATTCCCTACGGGGCCCTTTAATTACCTAGCACAGTGTGGCCTGCTGCCCGCTTACTCTATACGCATCGCTTGTCGTCGTGGCGCGTCTCCGTGCAGATCCAGCACTTCTGCGTTTGGGCTTTTGGGCTCTTTGAGGGAGGTTCTTTCCTCTATATCCAGCCGTCCCTATGCGCAGACTCAAGCGTGCTCAAGCGCACACGTACCTATCAGAGCATTCACCTGCGACCACTGTAGATCCCCGCCATGACCATCTTTCACTCTTAGTCTCTCTCTCTCTCTCTTTCTCTCGCTCACACACACACACACACACACACACACACACACACACACACACACACACACACACACACACACACACACACCTACGTGAAAAGAGAGACGACACATTGGGGCCCGTACCCACTCACGCGGATGACTGCTGCACGCATCGAACTCACTGTGGAAGGGTATGGCCCAATCAGAGCTGGTGCCATTTGTCTACATTATGTGGCAGCTGAGATCCACGGGAAGCCTACAGGAGCCACAGGAAGCCAGACATTAGTTCTGACTTCACGCGTTCCTTTGCCTTAAGTCTACCCTCGTATGTATGATGTGGCGGAAATGACAAGTTTTGTCTACCGACGAGAAGCTTCTCTTTGGACAGTTCAAATTCCCGCGCTGTAGAAGAAGTGATGTTGAACCTGCAGCTTACAGACGCAACTTCGAAAGCCGACTGAAGATAGATCACAGCAAATAAAGGCTCACTCTAGCGATATGCCATTGTGTTCTAAGACAACCCTGAATTGTATCCCTCCAATTTCTTTATCAATATGTTAGGCAATCGTTATTACTTATTAAGGCCAAGCACATATAGTTCCTAAATACAGTAGTTTCTGCAGTACAAAGGAGTATGTAGGATTATTCATTAATCGACCAACAAAGAAACAATAAAAAGGCATTACCAGTGAGGTGGTATGAAGAGACGAATATAATCGTGATGCAGTAAGCTTGACAACGCTCATGTGTGCGTAAATGTACGCGCAGTTGCTGATGATCACAATATGACAGGGAAATAAAGTTCAAGAACTTTCATATGCTGGCTAAGGATGTGCGTCATATTCAACTTATGTTTTTTTAACAGTTATTGTAGGGTGTGCGAGGCTTCTCATTCCGAAATCCACGATGATGTAGGCTTGCAAGGTGACAACAATAACAATCTAGCCTTGCTAAACACAAGAACGAAAGGAAGCCGAAAAAATTAAGCCAAGCTTTGTGTTTTGAACGTGACGAATGGTTAAGTATAAGATAGCATTACAAATTATTTTTAATGCTAACCTATATGAAGTACTTGGTCATATATGTCACTTTTAGAATAAACATGCGGACTTTCTGGCAAATATGGAAATTGAGTGTATTATTTTACATAGGAAATCCATCGCATAGACAAATAAGAAAAAAAATTAGTTTAGGAAGGTTTCTTAATAAAGTCAAGGGCCTATGTTGGAAATTTATGTATGCCTATTTCCTCGGAAAGCTGCTATAGGCTCTTCGGAGTGCCAAATGTCAGTGCTATTAGGCGATAATTTTATTTTTATTTTTGATGTTAAAATAAAGGAATACATTCAAAGATCACATGCAGCAATAAACCTAAACATTTTTATGATGTTTTGAGTGCACTGACGCCATGAATGTAAGGCACGCCTTCGTGGAATATTCCCCGTGAATTTGAGCGTTTTTTGGTTTCATGTCGTACATACAAATTGATTTACACTGCTAATATTTTAATTTACCCCATTAACATTAAGGTGCTCTGAACAGGGCATTGATCCGCTTTTCTCGGGTTTCGCAACGCAACTCCTTGGCCGCTATTCTACAACAGCGGATACGCATCAGTGTTTATAGGTCCTAGATAACCGCACACTGGACCCCCGCGAATGCTTTCATGAAGGCTTTCCCTCATTCGAAAGAACAGGGGATCCCTCTGTTTTGTTTTTCTGAACATTAGCAACTGGGAACGTGCGAACCAGCATCTTTTCCTGTGAGTGTGCTATTGTGCACGGCTATTCGGAGAGACAGCAGCTGGCACAATCAAGAAACTATTTATTAAAGCGTTTCATAAAGTTCACATTACCATTCCTCAATTACCAGGTTAATTAGCCCACAAGGTTCGTCCTGTCAGGGACAACGGATACGTGACTCGGCAGAGCGTACAACCCAGCCATAATAGGTTCCAATATTATTTAAAAAAGCAATTGTTAGCCTATATGCGCTAATCACAAAAGATCGTTTTACATTCGCCAGGAAGGTCCTTTCGGTAAACACGAACTAGGACTGTCATCTTGTGAGGCTGTACAGCCGCCCGCAGAACAAGCAAATGGCCTAAAAGTATCGCCGCATACTATCACAACCTCGAACTCTGAATCGCTAATGCCGATTCATTTATGTGAGTACGGCGTGAGCTGACAGTATATTATCTTGTGATTGGGCAGGTCAAGAAATATTACTTTGTGACATCTGCATTATTTCTAGCTAGCTGTTGATACTATACCAATATACTGCCGAGCTGAACCGATAGTAAAGTGAATATTGTTTACTGAGTGTTTCCAGATGGGGATATGTCTAAGTGTAGGCCAATATCATATCATCTCAAATGTAGCGCCTTTTTATTTCCGTATTTTCGAACTTCTACAATGTAATTTGTGTGGCAGTTCACTAACCAGCACGTCTTGCGTTCCATCAACGTACATCTAGAGCGATTGTGCACTTAAGTGTACACCACAGCTGTCAGCTCTGTAAGCAAACTATAGGAAGGGTGATCCACTATGAACAGTGACTGATTCGTCAGTAAACATTCTGGTTCTTTTTTATGTATTATTATTATTATTATTATTATTATTATTATTATTATTATTATTATTATTATTATTATTATTATATTATTATTATTATTATTATTATTGCTCACAGTTAAGGCTGGGGGGGTGCATATCCTCAGTGCACGTTTCGGCCCACATTTTGCGGGTGAGATAATGACGTCTTTGCGAGGCTGAGGCATGCTCCTCCGTTCTAAGCGGTTCTTGACGAAAAAGAAAAAGTCACAGAATCAAACATGAATGGCTGGATACATTTTCATCAGTGTGGCTTATTAGCTCCAGCTAGCCTCACACTCCTGCTTTGAAGAGCGCGAATACTCTCTCTGTTTGGGTCGGCGAAGTACTTGCAAGATGTAGAGCTATCAGAAGCCATCAGGACTCTTACGAAAAGCCAGATTGCTCTCATCTGACGACTTCGCGTCGTATGTAATCCTATTTTGTTCTTGCTTGATCATCTACTCATTGCATGCTTAATCAGGTCCTGGTTAAATACTGGCTATATCCATGAAAGCAGACAAAAATGCCTGGTTTCCTGGTTTCATCTAACACTTTCAGTGGAACTGATTAAGAGTACAATAGGTAAGTAACAGGGCTAAAAGGTGGCTGAGTTAGAGCCTGTTTATTGTTAAGAATAAAAAACCAGGCAGGCAGAGCAGTGCTGACGCGTTGTCACACAATAAAATAATCACTTATTCAAGGTCATTTTGTTTTCGCGAATCAAAGGTGCGTTTGGATATCTTTACAATGACGAATGCTCGGACGCTCTTCAGTGAAGTCGCACAGAACGACCCCATTCCAGGAAGATTGACCATTTCCTAATGTAATATCATAGCAAGAAGGGCTGTATTGAATAGCACTCGTTAGCAAACAACATTCTTTTGGTGGATAAATGTATGTAGTCCTTCAATCGTCGGTATTGGCTAACGGCAGCTTACTGTGGTCAGCAGCAGTGAATAGGTGAAGTAGACCTCATCGTTTGCTTAAAAAGTGAGCTGAGCCAACAAAAAAAATGTTTTTTTCCAAGAAAAAAAACGAAATAGAAAGAATTCATGAATATTGGAACACCGAGAATTAGCCCTTGTGATGTGCAAAGTGCTCGCTGCAGCCCAGCTTCACAGCAAGAAGCTCGCACTGTTCTGCAAAAAGGCAAATTGAGCCCATTGAAGGCACGATAAAGGAGGTAAGCCCCTTCGTTCTTTCTATTGTGCTCTCGGTTCAGCAAGCCTTGAATGCTCTTTTCGCTATAGGGGAATACAACAATCAGCGCTCGAGGAATCGAGGCACAAAACGATTCTGTATAGACGCTGCCACCTGAACTCTGCGCACTGGTAGATAGGAAACTCCTATTCCTCGTTTTTCCGCGTGTTTCTCCTTTTCGTAGCTGGGCTCTCGACCGAATGGGCGGCAGTACATGTGCCACGGGGAGATACGTTTCAAGAAGGGATTTTTCTTTTCTACTGGCGGACTGCTTTTTTGCGGAACAAAAGAACGCAGTTGCAAGAAGGGGCGCAGACGAATCACATGACATGCCAGCCCGAGCCGCATGATTAAGAATCACAACGGCAAACAACAAAAAAGTGAGCGAACTTTTCTATTCGGCGCATGCACAACGCTTATGTGAATAAAATTGCCAGTTGGCTTATCTGCACTCTACATGACTGTCTGCACGCCTCCTACTGGCAAACTTAATTTTAATTCATGAAGCTTGACACTCGCTAAAATATATGCATTTTACTTTCCCAGCAAACTCGTATGAAATTACGAATCAGTAGACGCGCGTATGTTACTACTAAGCCCGGTAGCTATAGCGACTCTTGGGTGCCCGTCACGCAACTCGTGCTCCCGTCGATTCGCACCAGGCTACAATGACGCCCATACAAAGTGCTGTTTTAGATGCGGAGCATCTAATACTCGAGGATTGTAGTGCGGCGCCTTCCGCAAGCTTCCTCCGCCTTCTTCCACCATCTGTGCATCCCTTCCTCCTCTACACACCGCGCGCGCTTCACTCCTCCACCATCTGTGCACCCTTCCTCCTCTACACACCGCGTGCGCTTCTCCTCTTCACGAACATTCGCTAGCTGTATAATGTAGCGCGCATGCGCCGTCACGCTTCGAAAACATCGGCAGCTGACGCGCGCGCATGCGCCGTCGCGCTTCGAGAACATCGGCAGCTGACGCGCGCGCATGCGCCGTTGCGCTTCTCCCCCTTCTCGAACATTCGACAGCTGACGCGCGCATGCACCGTCACCCACCAACTGGTCCGCGCCCGCTTCTCCCCTTCGAGAACATTCTACAATTCTCCTGATTCTCCAGTGGACGCGCATGCGCCGTCGCGCTTCGAGAACATTCAACAGCTGACAGTGCATGCGCCGTCGCGCTGTATATATACTCAAGGTCGGCGCTCGCTCGCTCAGTTGCCGCTCGTCGGTTGGTTTGTACGGCGCATCGACGTCCAAGGTCGCGGTGAAATGAATTCCAACGAATCCACAAACACAATGATCGACGTCCCTTCGACCAGCGCCGCCCTTTCGCATACGTGTGTACGTGTTCACTCATTTAACACCCCCTCCTACAACCACGTTAACCAATTTAGCCATCGACCCAAGTAAGTCGCAATTTAACACCCCATTTCACAACCACGTTAACCAATTTAGCCATCGACCCAAGTCAGTCGCACTTTAACACCCCGTTAACCAATTATATGCTCCGCATCCTCCTCAGTGTTCCCCCGAGGAAAGCTGCTGGCAATTTTCTTTACTCAAGATATTTCTTGCGTTGTATTTGCTCCTCTGCGAAGCCCATGCTTCGGGAATAGAAGCAATTTATTTTTCTCTCAAGTGTGATTGTTCTGAAAGAACTTTCAATCATAGAGCTTACAAAGCGCCTGGAAAAAGTACAGTGAGCTTTCACAGAAAATTTGATAACAAATAGCCTCTGGGAACTCATTTTCATCTTCTACTTCTATTGATCCGCCGCCACGCTTTTGTTTTATTCTTTGTTCCGGTCACTGGTTGGGACGACTGGCTAAAAAGGGATGAAACTAAAAAAAGAATATGACAGCTAGCTTCAATCTAGTGGTGTCCAGCCTGAAGGGAATAAGCGCGGAGCTTGGCAGCTTTCTAAGTTTCTCTTCGGTTTTCTATTTACTTATCCCGATGCTTAACCTAACGACCCGTACCCCTCGTGTGGTCACACAGCGACAATCGCACACATGCTCTGGGGGTGTATAAACGGTCATCCGGACTCTACCTAAAACAAATAGGAGAGGTCCCTCAGAAGCTCACTTCTTTCTCACCAGCAATGAGCCATCCAGCAGGCCCGCGAAGCGGCCGCCAGGTATTCCCTGCCGGTCCCTACGTGAAAGACACACGCTACGTGCTAAGCGCGTCCTGCAGGACAGATATGAAGACTTTAAATGCGTAGCATTTCTTAGCGAACTTCGATTATTTTAACGTATCTACCTATCTGTGTAGCCACCGACGACTTTTAGCTCTCCTGGCCGTTTCGATAATGGTGTCGATATCAAACTTGGTGTGGCATAACACGACTGTATGATGAGCATAAATGAGTAGGTATGGAGACAATTTTCAAATGTGTTCTTCGAATGCATAATATCTAGGTATTGGGAAATAATGTAGTGGTGTGATGAATGCACCTTTGTGTAAGGGTACAGCGACCGGCTGGTGTTCGCGCTAACCATTCGTACTGCGCGGTGATGTGGATCTCCACCATCTGCCCTAGTGTATAGCTGACTTTCAGGGTGAAAAATACGTTCGTGGAGGTGCGTATTGGGTGGCCGAGAGCCACATTGGGCCCTTTCCGTAGGAGTGGGTTTACCCCAAGTTCTACCCTGGACTTTACAGCTGTCGTTAAGCGTACATACGGCAGGGAATGAGTGTTTTTACTAAAAACAATGGCCTCAACGAGCCGTAGAGTGTTCTTCTTCATCCTTGGGTGCTTGAGGGACGATGACGAAGTGTATTTCTGCCGAACGCTGCCTAGTTCGTTTGGTGTTTTTTGTGTGAATTTACGTTTTATCCGAGGATCATCGCTCTCTTGCGGGCAGCGATGGATCGAAGCCCCACCGTACGCAATCCAGACTTGGCGTCACCTTCGACGTCAACATCAAGGAAGCGCCACAGCCGGGAGGGCGACAGCACCAGTGACAGCACTGAACTGTACACGGCGAGTAGTGAAGACAGCGACGATGATTTCATCCCTGCAGTGAAGCGTAAAGCTAAAAGAAGAATGGTCGGCGCGTCTTCGCCAGCTAGCGTCTCTACCGTGAAGGCGGCGTGCAGTTCTCAACGCCATACCATACTTTTAGATGCGGAAGCATCTTATACTCGCGCCTTGTAGTGCGCCGTCCGCGCCGTCCGCACCGCTTCTCGAACATTCGACAGCTGACGCGCGCGCATGCGCCGTCGCGCCGTCGCCCACCATCTGTGCCGCGCGCGCTTCTCCTTCGAGAACATTCGACAGCTGACAGCGCATGCGCCGTCGCGCCGTCGCCATCTGTGCCGCGCGCGCGCTTCTCCTTCGAGAACATTCGACAGCTGACAGCGCATGCGCCGTCGCACTGTATATATACTCAAGGTCGGCGCTCGCTCGCTCAGTTGCCGCTCGTCCGTTGGTTTGTACGGCGCGTCGACGTCCGAAGTCGCCGTGAAATGAATGCCAACGAATCCACAAACAGAATGATCGACGTCCCTTCGACCAGTGCCGCCCTTTCGCATACGTGTGTACGTGTTCACTCATTTAACACCCCCTCCTACAACCACATTAACCAATTTAGCCATCGACCCAAGTAAGTCTCAATTTAACACCCCATTTCACAACCACGTTAACCAATTTAGCCATCGACCCAAGTAAGTCGCACTTTAACACCCCGTTAACCAATTATATGCTCCGCATCCTCCTCAGTGTTCCCCTGAGGGAAGCTGCGGGCAATTTTTTTGTTCCTGTCGACTCTTCGATCAACCTGAAGAACATGAACAGGCAAGTGATATCAGCGCGTCTCGAAGCTATCGTGCCTAATGAGATAAAGGATATTAGACTCAACCCACGGAAGAATATCTTGGCTATAGACGTTGAGCACCCGGCTGCGCTACATACCCTGCGAACTGTCACGGAGCTTGGAGGCATCTATCTCAGAACTTACATTCCGCAGGATAGTGACACGACGACAGGCGTCATTTATGACGTTGATGTTTCCATACCGAACGCAGACCTTCCTGTTCTGATAAAGCCAGCTACAGGGGCAACAGACATATTGCAAGTATGCCGGCTTGGCAAATCCCGATGCATCAAGGTGACCTTCAGAGGTGATTACATCCCATCACATGTGAAGGTTTGTCATTTTCGTCACGTTGTCTGACCATACATCCCAAAACCACTACAGTGCCACAACTGTCTAAAACTGGGTCATGTTAGTGCTGTGTGCAACAACAAGCAAGCATGCCCACGTTGTGCCGGACCCCACAAAGCAGAGGCTTGCCAAGCAACTCTCCTAAAATGCAGCAACTGCAACGGGAATCATGAGACCTCGTCCAAAGACTGCCCAGTACTGAAGAAAGAGAGGAGCATTCTGAGACAAATGATTACAGACGCATCTTCACGAAAGGAAGCGGTAACGGTTGTTCAATGACGGCGTTCCCGTCGACGGCCATGCTCGAAGAAAAGAAAAAGCAGTCCTGTGCTGAAGGTGCCTTCACTAACGCCGCCACCGCCACCACCACCGCCGCCACGACCACAGAGACCTCTCCTGCCCCCGCCACCAATTGGGGTACGTCCAGATCTGCCGGAAGACACTGTGGCGCTACAGAGAACATCCGGCTCTGACTGGCCTACTTTACCGCGGGTAGACGTGTCTACGGAACCACAGTATCGACAGTCAACAACGAATATGCCCCCAGCAGGCAGTCTGTCCGCCCAAGAGATACAAGTCTTTTCTGTATTGAGGTCGTTCATGAGTGTTATTCGCACTCTATTGGATAGTCTACAGATCCCTGCCGCTAAATGCGCGCTGCAAATCTTCGACACACTGGAACCAGTTCTGGCCGGACTTCAGTAACAAGATGGCGCACCATAGACCGCATCAGCCTTTTCGAGAAAAAGTCAAGCGTGCTTCCATAATTCAGTGGAACGCAAGAGGTCTACAGTCGAGAATGCCTGAGTTCAGACAATTCATTTTCGAAAATAAGTTTCTCATCATCATCATTTGTGAACCGCATTTTTCAAAAATACCTTGTCTGTCGGGCTATGAATCGTTCGTTTTGTAGTGAATAAGAAAGACGTTGTTACCATCAGGTCAGCTATCATCAGCACGAAGAAGAGCCCGCCTGCGTCACCGCACCCTTCGACCGAAGAGCGTTGTGGCAGGCACAAGGTTCCTGGTTCCTGTTCCTGTTCGCGTTGATCCTGTTCTGCGCTGCTGCTCACGGGTTGGAACGGCTTGAACGACGGGCGGCGGGATTGCACTTGAGTTTAACGTTTGCTTCTTTGTTGTTTTAGTGATTTTTTGGCAGTTGTTTGTGGTTTGTGCCATATGATTTTCTGAGTTCAAGCGACTCAGGCTATCTAGATGTCGGTTTCTTCGCCTGGCCAAGGGCCTTCTCCTTGGCTAGCATCGATACCGGTCAAGGATTGGCCGATTGATTCTTTTCTTTGCAGTGGGGTTATTAACGTCCCCGTGGCTTTGGTACCGACCAATGGAGGTACGATACCTATGAAGAACCCGAGGATGATTCAAATGGAGCTTCGGAAAGCCACAACACACTTTCAAAAGATCACTGAGGTCTGGCATTTCGGTCGTGGTGGTATTTTGTGCTGCTCTGCCGATCAGGAGTGCGTCCGAGAGCTTCTCAACTGTTCCGAATTTGCAGCACAGCCGGTGAGCCCGTTTATTCCAGCGCATCTGGCATGTTCGAAAGGCATAGTCCGCGGTGTAGATACGAGCCTGACCCCTGCAGAAATTCTTGAGTTATTTTCAGTAGCAGGTGCAGTGTCAGTATACAGGTGCACGCGTCTGGTTGACAATAAAAAATCACCTACTGAATCGGTCATAGTAACCTTTGCGGGAACGATAAGACCATCTGAAATTAAAGCTTGGCCTCTTATCTATAAGGTAGAGCCTCTATTCCCTAAGCCACTGCAGTGCTTGAATTGTTGGAGATATGGCCACAGCGTGAAAGGGTGCAGATCAACTGCCAGATGTCGACTATGCGGAGAAAATCACGACAGCCGTAAGTGCAACTCGACGGAAGAGAAGTGCTGTTTATGTCATGAGGCGCATCCTGCAGACTCTTCAGATTGTGAGGCGAAAGAACGAGAAGTTAAGCTGTTGGAAATTGTGGAACGCAGGCGTTGCTCCCGGAGGGAAGCTGTGACTGAATCACAAGAACGCTCGAAAGGTTACGCAAGCGTAACAGCACGACACACCACTGCTATGGATGCATCGTTGGCAAAATATATAGCAGAGGCTGTAGAGAAGGCAACGGAAAAGGCGATGGAGCGTCTTGCCAGCAGTATTATTGGAGTCGTGGCTGAATTGTTAACATCTCAGTTGAACCAAATCATTGCTTCAGTGTCTATGAAAAATCAGACTTCACAGGGTTTGGAGGTTTCAAATTGTGCCGGGACAGAAAGTCCGACAGCTCCTACACGATGCGCATCTCCGAAAGCAGGACCCTCCAATAAGATACTGCGGACAGATCTAGAAACCGTATCAGATGACACTGATGAATTCACAGATATGGATGCAGAATCTCATAATTTCTTGAAGCGCGCCAGATCTCCCCTATCGAAAAAGTCTTCACAGAAATCAAAATCTAAAAAGTTCCTGTCAAAGAAAGACGTTTTGGAGAACCTCTCCAAAAAAGACTTTTTGAAGAAAGATCTTTTGGATCAAGCAGTCTCTGCGGCGGGTTTATAGAATCAAAATAGGCTCCTTAAAAGTATTACAGTGGAATTGTCGATCAATAGGGTCGGCTACCACAGATTTATTGTGTATTTCTTCGCAAATTTCCCCAGATATTATTACTTTACAAGAAACTTGGCTTACAAACGGACAAAAATTTTACCTAAAAAATTATCGCTTATTTCGTTTAGACAGACCTAGCAGAGGTGGTGGACTTGCCATTTTTATATCAACTAAATTTAGTCATAGAGCGAAGATTAACTACCTGTGCATGGATTCTAACTATGAAATTATGGTATTAGACATCACTCTGCCAGGCTGTTCCCCTTTTTCTTTTGTTAACGCATACTTTCCGGTAGGAGTACAGGACACAAGATGCTTAGATGCAATGTTAGCTTCCTGCAGGAAGGATGTAATATTAACTGGTGACATTAATTCACACCACGTGTCTTGGGGTTTCAAGACTGATGTAAATGGAAGGCGCTTGTGGAATGGACTGTTGATAATAACTTATCTTGTGCAAATTTCCCCACTGTTACGTTTATTAGGAGACAATCAAAGTCGGCGATAGATCTGACCTTTTGCAGCTCCTCACTAAACATTTCGTCGTGGAAAACATTAGATTGCGCAACAAACAGTGACCACCTTCCTATTAGCTTTGATATTAACTTTCCCGGAATATTTTTAACTGGTAAAATTGGCTCGTTTGTAAATTATGAGCGTTTACAAAAAGACTTGAAGCCCACTTTGGTTCTTCGCAAGGACATGCAGGAAGACATTCGGGCTATGAGTCTGTGTGCGGTACTGAAAAGAGCAATAAAAAAGTCAACTTTTTCAATAACTTCAGGCACAGGCGCGTCGTTTAGCCCATGGTGGAACGCTGATTGTACGAGGAGGTATAGAAAACGAAAAGCGGCGTGGAAGCAACTTATCCACAACCAATGCCCAAAAAACTGGTGTGACTATAAATACGTGGCAGCAGATTTTAAACGCACAGTACGCAAAGCAAAAGATGACTATGACACTAACAAATTTAGCTATCTTTCAAAACCATACAACAGAAAGGCGCTTTTTAGATTTTTGCGTTCCAGAAAAATGATACCACCATCAGACAATACTGATTCTTCAATTCTATCGCCTAGAGAACTCACTGAAATCTTAGAAAATGTTGCTAAAGGATTAGAAGAAAGATTCAGATCAACAATGCCAAGACACATAGTAAAGCCAATTGCAGGGGAGGAGTTCAACGAGGTGACATTAGCGGAACTAGCGGGTGTAGTGAGGCACTTACCTCCTACAGCACCTGGACCAGATGGAGTAACTTCAGCAATGACAAAAGTACTATATGACATTTCCCCACATGAACTCTGTAATATGGTTAATTACTCTTTGAAAACTTCTTGGATACCGGCGGATTGGAAACTTTCCAAAATAATTCCGATACTTAAAAAACAGGGGCTTGGGTATACACTTGACAATGTGAGGCCAATTTCTCTTACATCTAATTTGGTTAAACTAACTGAAAGAGTTTTGAATGCACGTGTGATAAAATACATTGAGGAGAAATCAATATTGAACCCCAGTCAAATTGGTTTTAAATCGGGATGCTCCATATGGTGTGCGCACGCGGATTTGGAGAGTCGTATACAGTTGGCTAGGCGTAGAAGAGAGTATTGTGCATTAGTTACTCTGGATTTGGCCAAGGCGTATGACAAAGTGGAGCATAAAATACTAATAGAGCAGATGGAAAGGTCACACTTACCAAAATACATGACATCATGGGTAGCAGAGTTTTTAAGGGAGAGAGAGTTTTATTGCTTTCAAAGGGGTTGTTTTTCTAACAGATATCGACAATACCGTGGCGTACCACAAGGTGCAGTGCTCTCACCGGTGTTGTTTAACATCTTCCTCAGTTCGATTCCAACACATAGCGATATTCATTTATATGTTTACGCAGATGACATTGCTTTCTTTGCGACAAACAGTGATCTGCAATTACTTTATCAGACATTACAGAATTACCTAAACATGATAGAGGAATGGCTTCAAAAAATTGGAATGTCTCTAAATGTAAACAAAAGCGCGCTTCTAGCGTTCTCGTTCAGGGATCCTGTTAACATCTCCTTGATGTATGGCACAGAGCAGATTCCCCAGGTGGATTCACTTAAATACTTAGGCATCATATATAACAGCTCGTTAAATTGAAAAAGCCACATCAATCACATTGCGTCCAAAGCAACACGAGCCATGGGGTGGTTACGCAAGCTCAGTAACATAAAAAGGGGGTTGCGAAGAAATACATTGGTAATGGTCTATAAAATGTACATTCGTCCTATCATGGAATTCGGCTGCGTCTTATTTTCGGGCAGTGCGACATGTAAAATGAGACCGCTAATACTATTAGAAAGGGAGGCCTTACGACTGTGCCTTGGACTGCCCAAGTTTGTTGCTAACAACGTGCTATACATGGAAGCGCGTCTACCGTCATTGTTAAAGAGATTCAAAATGCTTACTATCCAAACATTTTTAAAACTATACACTGTGCCCCAGAGAGCATCATTTTATGCTTTTATTAAAGAACCAAGTTTATTTTTTGAAACTTGGTGGTCACGATTCCACTGCCCACAGATCTTGTTAGTTCAAGCGCTGCTAGAACCACTGAACGTCAAAATAAAACATATTTTCACAACAAGAGACGTTAACTTAGATCTTAAGATAGAATTTGAGAATATTTATCCCTCTAACGCAAAGCAAATGCCATTTCAATATTTAAATGATCGGCTGCAGGATTACTTGGCGCATTTGAACTTGAACAACATAATTGCGACCGATGCATCCGTATCAAATGAAAAGGCTGGGGCAGGTATCTTCTCACGTTCCCTTGACTGGTCCTTTTCGGTTAGACTCCCAGATTACACACCAATATTCATGGTAGAATTATTTGCTATTGTACTGGCACTACGGAAACTTCCTTTGGGCGAATCGGAAGCAGTTGTAATTACAGATTCTTTTTTCAGTATGTGCTGCTCTGTCTTCAGGAGCCAACTTAACACTTATGCACATGTTTCGACAAATCATACCGACAAACTTGAAAAAACTGCAGCTCTTATGGGTACCAGGTCATCGTGGCATATATCTCAATGAGATGGCGGATGCACTAGCCACAGTATCTCTTAGCGGTCCCATTATCCCGATTTTGCCTGATACG
Organism: Rhipicephalus annulatus; assembly: GCA_013436015.1. NCBI lineage: Eukaryota > Metazoa > Arthropoda > Arachnida > Ixodida > Ixodidae > Rhipicephalus > Rhipicephalus annulatus. The sequence continues at coordinate 336,905 of WOVY01014603.1, read as the reverse complement.
GCTTACGCGACAGCAATAAGGTTTAGAAACCTCTGTTTGCGTGAATACGACTGCTACTCATTGGATAAATATCGAAATTTCGCACATCTAAGATGCCGCTGGAATAGACAGTGGTGTGCAACACGGCACTTGGAAGTTACTTTTACAAGATTGCGTTGCAGAATTCCTCAACTGAATTATTATTTGCATAAAGTTGGTCTAAAGGCGTCACCTTTATGTCAGACTTGCCAAAAAATGGAAACGATAGATCACTTCTTTTTGTTCTGTCGCCGGTATTCTCATCAGCGGAAAAGATACCTGGTAGCTCCACTTGAAAAATTGGGATTAGATTTAAATGTGGCAGTAATTTTGTCGTTTGGCAGCATTAAATTCGGTTATAGCCACAGGGACGTCTGCTCTGCGGTATTTGAATACATAATTGAAACAAAGCGATTGCCATGTTAATCTGCCTATATATGTATGTATATATATATGTGTATGTGTGTGTGTATATATATGTATATATATATATATGTATATATAGATATATATATATGTATATATATATATATATATATATATATAGACCAACAATTACCTCTGTCTCAAATCGCATCTGATGGCCTGCATCGCTACCTGCTCAGATATACTCCTTTTTCGATTTTCGGCTTTCCTTTCTATATTTTTTTAGCCCAAAATTACCTTTTCTTTGAAAAACCATTAGCCTTTTAGTTAAGATCCTGCCGCCCGGTTCTTGGCCGATCCCCCTTTGTGGGTGTGCGCCAGAGTGTCAAGGATCATCATCATTATCATCATCAGCACAAGAAGAAGGCACGAGATCGGCAATCAAGCACCGTCATCTGGGTTCGCCGCGTTCCTTTAGTGCTACCACCCGCTTGCTCAGTCCTTCAATAAACCCCCTTTACATTTGGTGGATCGTGCTGGGTAACTACATCACCTACACCCTGGAACTCTGATCCCCCACCCTGCCGTCGACCATGCAAGTTGACGCTGCCCAACAGACATCACCTCTCGCGGCTCCTACTTGCCCCGGTCCGGTTCACCAGCGAGACCCCCCATCTTTTCGGGCACCGAAGACCAGGACGTCGAGGACTGGCTGTCGTCCTACGAAAAAGTCAGTGGACCAAACAGGTGGGATGACGCTGCTAAGTTGAGCACCGTCAACTTTTACTTGGCTAATGTGGCGAAACTGTGGTATACAAACCACGAATCCGAGTTCGAGAACTGGGCCACTTTCAAGCAGGCAATATCCTCGGTTTTCGGTCGCCCTGCCGTGCGGAAGTTGCGTGCCGAACAACGTCTGCGCTCACGAGCACAAGAACCTGGCGAAACGTTTACCGCCTATATCGAAGATATACTCGATCTCTGCAAGCGCGTCGATGCCGCAATGAGCGAAAGTGCCAAGATCCAGCACATTACGAAAGGTGTTGATGACGACGTCTTTCAAATGCTCCTGGCAAAGTCTCCTGGCACGGTGTCTGAAGTGGTAACTCTGTGCCAGAACTACTACGAATTGCGACGGCAACGAGCTCTCACCCGTCGTCCATTTCAGCCTAATCAACCACTCGCTGCACTGGACGTCGTACCTGACCACTCCCGCCTTCTAGCACAAATGAAAGACTTTGTGCGTGAGGAGGTCGCACGTCAGCTTTCCCTCCTGCCGTGTTGTCAGCGCCAAGAGCTCCCGCAGCAGCAGCAAGAGCAACCACCGACACCGTTAGCTCCCATGCTCCGACATGCACTTCAGGACCAGATTGCCGAGGCTATGCCAGTGCCCTTTCAGCAGCAAGTTGTCGCCGCGCCTCTTACTTATGCTGACGCAGTAAAGAGGCAGCAGCCACACCAGCCCTCGCCGTTCAATGGACTGCCGCATGTTACCGCTCCTACTCAGTCTTCCGTCGCATGGGCTCCTCCCCTCACTACCACAGCCTCGACTCAGCCGTATGCCGCGTGGGCGGCGCCCCTTGCTGCAAATGCCTGGCGAACGCGCGATAACCGGCCGATTTGTTTTGCGTGTGGCGGACCTGGCCATATCTCCCGATACTGCCGTCGTCGCGTGCCCGCCTACACAGACGTCCGACCACGAAGCAATTACATGAACCGACCACCTTTTGGTTATGAAAGTTCAGATCGTCAGTCAAACACGTCTTCCCGTGACTATCCGGCAACTTCGTCTCGTCGCTCACCTTCACCCATTCGACGCTCCTTGTCACCCATGCGTCCACGACCAGCCCCTCAAAATGAGAGAAACTAGCCGTCGCAGTTCAAGGGGCAAGAACTGCGCTATCGAAATGTTCAAGTCCTCGCACCTTGCCGTCAAATATCGTCGAAGTTTTTGTAGACGGCGCCCATGCATACGCTCTTGTGGATACCGGTGCCGCTGTGTCTGTTATAGACGCCAAACTTTGCCGCAAGCTCCGAAAGGTGACCACGCCGCTTGATATGTTCTTACGTGCAGCAAATGGAGAACCTGTTCGACCTATAGCCGCCTGCACTGCCCGACTCAAAATTGCGGAGCACCACTACATTGTTGAATTTATCGTCCTTTCCTCGTTCTCTCATGACATCACACTTGGCTGGGATTTCCTATCCCGTAATCGTGCCGTTATAGATTGTGCCCGTTCCGAACTTGAACTGCTTCCGTTCTTCGACCAGCCCTACGACCACACTAACCAAGCCGCGCACAAGCTAGTTGTCAAAGAAGACACTGACATTCCACCGACAACAGCTGTTTTGCTCCGTGTGGTCTCCGACGGCACGCGTGATGAAGTAGCATTTTTCGAGCCATCACGCCTCTTTCTAAGCCGGAAACCACTTCTGCTCCCTTATTCAGCCTCTCAATTTCTAATGGAGCCAGTGCTCTCTGCCTTTCCAATCCCTTTCCGCATACCATCAAACTGTTTAAAGGCGAGTCTCTTGGATGCGTACAGCCCATTGATAACGGACAAATTTTTACCGTGCCGCAAGAATCATCCCAAAGTTACCTCGCCGCCGTCAGTGCTCTTAACCACTCTCATCTACAGGCTTCAAAAGTGTTCGATTCGGCGATCGCAGACGGACTGTCACCATCTGAACGATCTGAACTCCTCCAACTGCTGTACCAATACCGCGAATCTTTCGATGTTGTTCAACCTCCACTTGGCCGCACTTCTACCACTCTACATTACATCGATACCGGCTCCTATGCGCCACTACGACAGCGACCATATCGTGTTTCTGCAGCAGAACGCCAAGTTATTACCGAACAGGTGAACGATATGTTGTAACGTGGCGTCATTCAACCTTCACAAAGTCCATGGGCCTCGCCTGTAGTGCTCGTTAAAAAAAAGGATGGTTCCGTTCGCTTCTGCGTGGACTACCGGCGCCTAAATAAGATCACTCGAAGAGACGTGTATCCTTTACCCAGGATTGACGATGCCCTTGATACTTTACAAGGTGCCGAGTTTTTTTTTTATCATTAGATTGGCGCTCAGGGTACTGGCAGGTCCCCCTTGCAGATGCCGATCGACCAAAAACAGCCTTCGTGACACCGGATGGTCTGTATGAGTTTAATGTCATGCCCTTCGGCCTCTGCAATGCGCCTGCCACCTTCGAGCGCATGATGGACTCGGTTTTTCGGGGTTTGAAATGGCAAATCTGTCTCTGCTATCTCGACGATATAGTCGTCTTTGCGCCAGACTTTGGAACACATCTCGAGCGCCTCAAACGCGTCCTCACGTGCCTGAAGAATGCTCAGCTCCAACTCAACCTCAAGAAGTGTCACTTCGCTGCTAGGCAACTTACGATTCTCGGGCACGTCGTATCAAAGGACGGTATACTTCCAGACCCGGCTAAGTTACGTGCTGTCGCCGACTTCCCCAAACCAACGACTATGAAGCAGTTACGGAGCTTCGTGGGGTTATGCTCCTACTTTCGCCGGTTCGTGCGCAACTTCGCATCTATCATTGCGCCTTTGACCGAACTTATAGGCAGCACCACTGATATTTCGTCATGGTCTTCTGAGTGTGACCAAGCCTTCTGTACCCTTCGTCGTCTCCTCACTTCGCCACCAATACTGCGTCACTACGATCCTACGGCAGCAACTGAGGTCCACACTGACGCCAGTGGTGTCGGCCTCGGTGCGGTTCTCGTGCAACGCAAGCCTGGATTCGCCGAGTATGTCGTCGCCTACGCCAGCAGAACTCTTACCAAGGCTGAATCAAACTACAGCGTCACCGAGAAGGAATGCTTGGCTATCGTTTGGGCGCTTGTCAAGTTCCGCCCATACCTTTATGGCCGTGCTTTTGATGTAGTAACGGACCACCACGCATTATGCTGGTTATCGTCGCTTAAAGACCCATCAGGTCGTCTTGCCCGTTGGGCTCTTCGGCTTCAAGAATATGACATTCGCGTGGTATATCATTCCGGCCACAAGCATGCCGATGCTGATGCTTTGTCGCGATCTCCCGTATCCCCGGACATCGCATCTGTTTCCTCGGACGACACGTTGTCAGCGCTTGACGAGGATACCATCTCTTCTGCACAAGGCAATGACCCATGGATCGCTTCGCTTCTTGACGCGTTATCCGAGGCACCGACACTTCCAACCACTCGAACACTGCGCCGCCAGGCTCCGCACTTCAGTATTCGGGATGGCCTTTTGTACCGGCGCAACTATTCAGCAGATGGTAGGAAATGGCTACTAGTCAGTCCCCGAACGCTGCGCTCTACCATCTGCGCGTCGTTTCATTCCGACCCGCAATGTGCTCACGCCGGTGTTTTCAAGACCTACGAGCGCCTACGAAAAAGGTATTACTGGCGCGGAATGTTTACCTTCGTCCGCCAGTTCATTCGCGGCTGCCACGAATGTCAGCGGCGGAAAAGCGCGCCACATCCTGCAACAGGTTTATTGCAGCCACTTCCATGCCCAGACCGCCCATTCGACCGTGTAGGAATTGACCTCTACGGACCACTACCATTAACAACGGCAGGCAACCGATGGGTTATTGTGGCAGTGGATCATCTAACACGGTACGCTGAAACTGCTGCTCTCCCCACAGCTGCAGCACAAGACGTCGCAACTTTCATACTCAATCGTTTTGTGCTTCGTCATGGTCCTCCTCGAGAACTCCTCAGTGACCGAGGGCGTGTTTTCCTCTCCGATGTAATTCAAGCACTTCTTCAACAGTGCCATATGGTTCACCGGAAGAGTACAGCCTACCACCCACAGGCGAACGGCTTGACTGAGCGGTTTAATCGTACTCTGGGGGACATGCTCGCTATGCATGTCGCTTCTGATCAAACAAACTGGGACATCGTTCTCCCATTTGTGACATACGCGTATAACACCGCTACGCAAGTCACTACCGGGTTTTCCCCATTTTTTCTCCTGTACGGTCGCGAACCATCACACACCATCGACACTTTACTGCCATACTCGCCAGATCCCTCCGAATACAAGCCTGTCTCGGAAGCCGCTCGTTACGCAGAAGAGTGCCGCAAGCTAGCCAAGCGGCTTACTACATCCGACCAACAGCGCCAGAAGGAGATCCGTGACGACGACCATCGTTCTGCACCAACGTTCGTTCCTGGAGCACTTGTATGGCTTCATGTACCGCCCTGCGCCCCTGGTGTATCACCGAAGCTACTCTCCAATTATCATGGTCCCTACCGCGTGGTCGAGCGTACTTCACCCGTGAACTACGCCATTGAACCCCTCACGCCACCGAGCGACCGTCGTCGGCGTGGACGTGATATCGTTCACGTAAACCGTCTGAAGCCGTACTTTGATCCGCTTGTCCCCACGTGTTAGATCGCCAGGATGGCTTCACCTTTTTCGCCGGGGGTAATTGTAGTGAATAAGAAAGACGTTGTTACCATCAGGTCAGCTATCATCAGCACAAGAAGAAGGCACGAGATCGGCAATCAAGCACCGTCATCTGGGTTCGCCTGCGTTCCTTTAGTGCTACCACCCACTTGCTCAGTCCTTCAATAAACCCCCTTTACAGTTTCTTCATCGTGCATTGAGCGAAGTCAAGTTGCTGTGTACATCCGTAAAGAACTCACTTACTTTATCCAAAGAGTAGATTCTCACAATGGAAATCACTACGCGTGTCTATATGTTAAAAAGAAGTTGTCGTTTACGCTGATAGGCGCATATATAGCGCCGTCAGGTCGACTAGATCAACAGATATTAAATGGTATATTTGCAACGACTCCAGCACCTTGGATATTGATGGGTGACTTCAACGCCCAACATCCATTGTGGGGAAGCATCAGGGCAAATCGAAAAGGCACGGACCTAGTTGATCTCGCATCAGAGCACGGGCTTTAGGTGCTGAACGACGGTAGCCCTACTTATCTCCGAGGAGTAACTTACAGCAGTTGCCTGGACTTGACATTAGTGTCGCATAGCATTGTCACGAAAGTCCAATGGTTCACAGATATTGAAACACGTGGCAGCGACCATATCCCCACGTACGTGACAGTCAGAAATTTGGACGATTCTCCTTCCCCTGGACACTCAAGACTTATTGACTGCGAAGAGTTTCAGATATCAGTGGAGAGCAAGTGCATACACGAACCACCGGAATCCATTGAAGAAGTGATTATTTGTGCAATGGAGACTTCCACGAAGACATGTTCGAAAGAATCGAGACGCACGGCACTCGACCAAGAGTTGGAACAACTTCGAGCGGTCCGCCGATGTGCCGAAAGACGATACAGACGCATGAAATCCATCTCTGACCTCAGAGAATCCAGACGCATTAAAAAAAAGTCCAGCGTCGACTGCACAAACTTCATGAAGAATGGTGGAAGAATTTTTGTGACTCGCTAGACCCTCGAAAGCCCTTGTCTCCCGTATGGAGGACTCTTCGAGGTATTCACTCGCATCCGCAACAGCGTCACCCCTTCGCCGCTCTGGCGCTACATCAACGTCGCTCACAGCTTGATGTTTCTGGAGAATTTTGTGCAAAGATCGCCGGCGACATCTCCATACCGATCGATATATTGCCACAGGATGTTCCAGTCGCACGAGATCAGCAAATGGAGGTTGCATTCATCATGGAAGAACTTCATGTGGCATTGAACACATGCAGATGCTCATCGTCCCCAGGTCCGGATGGAGTGACCTATACTGCCCTACGTCACCTAGGCACGAAGGCACAGCGCTGTCTCCTGGACATTTCCAATAAGCCTTGACATGATGGATTTGTGCCTGATGAGTGGAAGTGCAGTCGCCTGGTGCCTTTGCTGAAGCCCGGAAAGTCTGCATTCGATTTCGCATCATACCGGCCTATAGCTCTAGCAAGCTGCGTTGGCAAGGTCATGGAGAGGATGCTGCTTACACGCATGGAATGGTATCTGGAACATTATAACATCTATCCTGATGCTATGGCTGGTTTTCGACGAGGTCGGTCTTCAGTTGATAGCGTTTTTGACTTAGTGACCTCTGTTCAGCATCAGAAAGCTCAGAAGCGGCTGTCGGTAGCTCTGTTCTTAGACGTGAAGGGTGCCTATGACAACGTGACCCACGAGGCTGTTCTCAATGCTCTTGAAGCAGCTGAACTTGGAGGTCGTGTCTTTCGATGGGTAAGAAGCTACCTCACAAAGAGATCCATGTTCGTTTTAACTGTAGATGGGTCTACGAATAAGTATTTCACAAGTCGTGGGGTGCCACAAGACGGTGTTTTGAGTCCAACACTTTTCAACCTGGTTCTTGTGGGGCTCACCGAAATGCTGCCACAGACGGCTTATGTATCTCTCTACGCTGACGATATCTGCATATGGGCATCCGGCGTGACACGGCCTCAAGTGCGCGCAAGAATACAGAAAGCGGCAACAATGACATCGACATAAATTCGCCAGCAAGGTTTGACTATCGCCACAGAAAAATGCGCAGCGGTGGCGTTTACACGCCAACCGATGTCTTTCTACTCATTGTGGATCGATGGCAGATCAATCCCATATAAGAGCACTCATAGATTCTTAGGCGTCATCGTAGATCGTGACCTAACCTGGAGCCTGCATGTCACATACTCGAAGAAAAAGCTCATTGGTATTGAGAATGTATTCAAGTTCGTCGCCGAAAAATCATGGGGCCCATCCCTGCACTCCATGTTACAGCTTTACACAGCCCTCTTTCTCGATACTCTCCAGTACAGCCTTCCTGTCCTGCCCAACACGTGCAAGACTAACATCCGTGCACTGCAAAGCGTACAAGCCCAAGCACTTAGGACATGCCTTGGCCTTCCAAGATGCTCATCGACAGTGTCAACTATTGTTATTGCACAAAAACAACCGGTCACAACGCACATCATTGTCGAGACACTGAGAGCGCACATTCGGCATTTATCTCGGCTACCGTCACATCATTTAGCGTGTTTGACAGCTCGGAGGCCCCATTCTTCGTACTGCGGTATCGTGACAAAACATCAGGACATACTACCGCCTGGCTTCAAATTTGCGATGCATCCAGCAACTGCGCCATGGAGTCTTCGTCAACCTGACGTGCGCTTATCAGTTCCTGGAATCTTTAAGAAGGCACGCATGTCAACGCTAGTCCTGAAGCAATTCACTTTGCGTCTGTTGGACGAAAGGTACTTCGACCGCATACATGTTTACACCGATGGCTCCACTAATTCCAACAGCTCCACAGGAGCAGTGGTTGTTCCATATGAAAATGTGTTGCTTCAGTACAAGTTTTCTCACACCACGACATCGACAGCAGCAGAGCTCGCAGCACTTCAAGGTGCAGTAAAGTACATTCTTCGCCAGCAACCTAACCAATGGGCCATCTTTTGCGACTCCAGGTCAGCCTTACAGTCACTACGGTTTGTTATGCAGCACTGGTTACATGAACAATCAGTATATCAGATAAGGCACGACTACCACGAAGCGCTCACGGAAGGTCACGATATTGTATTTCAGTGGTTGCCGAGTCATTGCGGAATCGTCGGCAATGACCGCGCGGATGAAGCTGCTCGATCGGCTCATGACCAAAACCAGCGCACGCCCATACCACTCTTGAGAACGGACGTTGCAAGGCTACTACAATCACTTGCTCGCCGTATATCTCTCCTACAATGGAATATGCAGGGTTTCTCCAACACGCACCTGTATTCGATCGACCCAAGCTTGCAACTTCGTTTGCCATCCGGGCTCCCACGATGCGCTGAAACTTTGCTGTGTCGCATGAGGTTGGGCGTGGTATTTACGAATTCGTACTCTCGTCTCCTTGGAATGGCGAGCACTTCGGCATGCAACATCTGCGCCTGCGAGGAAACGCTTGAGCACATTCTATGTCATTGCCCAGCATACCAGACCGAACGACGTATTATGGAAGCCAAGCTCTGTCAGCTGGATTCAAGGCCGCTCACAGAAGAGAAGATTCTGGGACTTTGGCCGATGGCTTCCCATACACGCAAAGCCACGAAAGCCCCCTTGTACTTTTTAAGGACCACCAGACTTCACGACCGCTTGTGAAAGAACTGGGCGAGGCCATGCTGTGTAGTCTCGAGCTGACTATTTATGCTTCTTTTTCTTACTCCTCTTCTTTCCTGTCTCTTCCCGTTCTATTATTCTTCTTTTCCCTTACACCAAGTGTAGGGTAGCCAACCGAGCCAAGCTTGGTTAACCTCCCTGCCTTTCCTCTCTACTTCTCTCTCTCTCTCTCTTGGGTACTTCTTAGTGATCCTCGTTAAAATATCATTATCCATTCTTTATTATCAGCCAGAGTGTTTGTAGCGTTGCATTCTCAAACCTATCATGTGTCTCAGTATCGCGCCCTGCGTTTTGAACATTATGGCCAAGTATCCCGATTGTGGGGACTTTTAGTATGGATTTCTCTTTGAGACGGGGAAGCGCGGGATCGGTCGAGGCTCGAAAGATGGTCAATCTTGGGGTGGGAGGGAGTGTCTCTAAGTACTTTGCCTCGCGTGCTGCTCCCTAAGGAAAAGCAATTCGATCATTGCACAGCACTGACTTTCCACTGAAATTTTTATTTTAAAAAAAAGGAACGTGTGTAGCATACGAACAGAACACCTCGTGACTGGCCCGACCTTTGCATTCGACTAAACAATATACACTGCGCACCAAAGCATTGTCAAGTGGGCGCAATACTTTTTCGGAAAGACAGAGTGAACTAACAATCTGTATCACTTGCGTAATAACTGGAACAAAAGGGTAAAGAGCTTTCTGTGGTGTGTGCTTCTTGAGTGGGAGCGACTGTGAATGTGCGAGCGTTTCTATGGATTTCTTAAACTGCGCTAAATTCCTTAGAGCATGAAAAAAGGGTAAACGTGTGCGTTTCAATAAATGACGGAAGTTTTACAAGCGCGTAGAAAGCGATGTGGGAATACGTTTCGGCAAAGTACCCTAACATGCGCGCGTCGAGGAAAGCCTTTATCAGGAAACAGGCCCTAGCCAGCCCAATACACAGCCCCAGGCCGCTTTTTGACCAAGACAAAGTGCTGCTCACGGCTTTGCAGTGTGTTAGCTAGCAAACTCTGCCAAACGCTGCTGGTTATTTTATCTTGATACGCTTAATCGTAAACTTTCGAGCAAAAGATACCCCCCTCGAACAATGGGTGCCAGTTTTTTTATTTGTTATATAAAACGACTGTTCTTATCAATCAACCACACATGTCAGAAAGGGCACTCTAGTCAATGCTCCTAGAGGTAATAATTATCTTGACATTGCAGAGTAATGAACCTTGCAAATACCAGGTAACCCTTACAGCCTAGAACGTTGTGAATAAGAATGACAATACCTTCAAAAACATGCCCACCTACCCATCCTTCTGCAATAACATACAAGCATGTTTTTGTTTTAATAAGAAAATGTTCCCACTATCTAGAAAGGACATTATATGAGAAGGGTTTGTACAAGAAAACCACCACCACCACCACCAACAACAACAACAAACACAACAACAACAACAACAACAACTGCAACGTAATGCATGCAAAAAAGCAACAGCGACAAGAAAAACGATCGTGTAAGAAAAGAAAATAGCCAACATTGTCAGATAAAAAGTAAATAATAAGAATATATGAGGCGGTAAATAATTACGTAAGTATTGGGTGGTGTGTTCTTTGACTAGATCATAGATTGATACGTAACGGAAGACAATAGCAATTCTTACGCTGCGCTGAAAATGGGGCTCTATCCACAAAAGAAGGCCAGCAGAAGACTATCGTCTTTCGATGACATATGCAGCAAGGCACGCAGATATCCGGCTTTTTTTAGGCGCGAAGCTCCTTATAGCGGCACCCGTTCATCCCCCGTAGTACGTAACGAGTATAACATTTTGACCTCCAAGGTGGTGCCGGTGAGAGACTTCTTCTGTGCGTTGTTGAACAATAGAAAATAGTTCTCAATGTACATGTCAATGGCTGCTAATGGGGAATGAGAGACAGGAGCATTCGGCTTTTAGTTAACGGGCAGGCTGCGATCACCGTTAGCAGCCATTGGCATGTACTTTGAGCACTATCTGACAAGAAAGGGTTGCTACGTTATACTCGCTGGGTGTAACCTCCTTAGCTTTAGAAAGGTTTAGCGAGCATTGAGCCACAGCGCCATGATTACAATGAACTTGTATATACCATGAATGAACTCGAGGTGGTTAAAAATGGGAAGAGGATACGAAGCGCAAGCCGTAAGAAAGTAAAAGCCGAATTCTCCGCTTCTTATTTCCCATTAGCAGCCATTGGCATGTACATTGAGCACTATCTGACTGAAAAAGTTTGCTACGTCATACTCGCTGGGCGTAACCTCCTTGGTTTTCGAAAGGTTTAGCGAGCGTTCGGCCGCAGTGCCATGAATACAGTGAACTAGTATATACCTTGAACTCGAGGTGGTTAAAGGTGGGAAGTGGACCCGAAGCGCAAGCCGTAAGAAAGTGTGCATGTGCCACCTCTCGTTTAGTCCTTGGAATGTCCACTGCATGGCGGTGCTTATATATGGGGAATATATGATGAAAAGATGCGAGATGGTGGTACTTGGAGTGTTGAATAGATGGACGAACGGACACATAGACAGATGCATGGATGGACGCATGAACGGACGCAGGGGCGGCTGCATGGACGAACGCAGGGACGGACGCATGAACAGACGCACGCACGGACGGGCTGATGGACGCATGGACGGTCACACTGACGGACGCATGGACAGACGGAAGCAAGAACGAATGGACGGACGAATTCTTCGCCCCACTCTCCATCATTCACTCCGTGGATATGCTGCCATTTTTTTTTACTGAATGAGCCACCATTACTTACTTAGATCCTTCTTCCATTATACGAGTCACTGCAGTGCTTATGGCAACGCAATGATGAAACACAGCAAAACTTACAAAGCTGCGTGCACCCTTCGTATAGAGGCTACTTGGAACTACTTGGGCTAACTCTTCGCAAATAAATTTGTGTGGCCTGTCTCTCATTTTCTGACAGTTCGCTGTTTTGCCAGAAGAATGCCTTTGGAGCCACCCGAGAAGCTACTTTGAATAAGCAGTCCAAAGAGATTGATCATCTACTCGGATAGGTTCCGCCATGAATTATTCACTGTAGAGTGAAACACGGGGACCGCGCGATGTGGAGCTTTACGCGGTATCCTGAGAAAACGGAGTTGTCACCCTGTTATTTTATTCACACGGCTTTTGTTTGTTCGGGTCACATCGCAGCATACATAAAACAAATTCATGTTGCAGGACCACGGCGTCACTTTCAGTTAGAAACATCCAAACAATGCCGATCGGCAGGTTGCAAAAAAAAGCGACCTAATTCTCTAAAGCTGCCAGCGATCTACCCGAGGTGTGGATTATGATGAATTGGCTTCATTAAACATGCGCAACTTCAACCTTCCTTTACAGCTTATGCTAGCGCGTTTTTTTTTCCACGTGGTTGCTTTTGAACCACAGACGCTTTACCGAACGTGAATGCGTCTTGCATGTTTACATGTCTTTTTTTTTAAAGGTCGACCAGTACAGTATATTCACTACAGATTTAGGGCTTTGGTAATGTAGGCTATAGGAATAGGAAAGAAAAGACAGGTAGCCTAAGCCAGCAAAGTGTACGCTTCCTATGGTTTTAAACAACCCAGAGCCTGTGCCTCAAGTACATGCTGCTGCTTTTTTTTTTTCTCATGCATACAGAACGTGCCGCCACATTTTCGTTAGACCTAAGCTGGTTCTCCGTCTTGCAAGAGTAAATAATCGGTACGTTTTTTTTTTGCTTTTTTTAGCGTGGGCTTGCAACGTCGTGCTGCACACGACATAACTAGTATACAGCATCACATGAGGGTTGCGTCGGTAACTATGTCTTAATTGAAAAACAAAATGATACATTAAAACACTCCCACCCCAAAATTTTCCGTCGTCAAATTTGTCTTAAGGAAGTGATAACTCTAATCCGGCGAGAATAAATTGAACTTCGTGTAAAAAAAACCTGGTAGCGTTTTATAAATATACTGGCTTAGATACATATTGTTCGATGGTCGAGATGCAATGTGACCACACTGTGCCGCCATTCTTATTATGATAATCACCACTGTTTACCGCGCACATACAGTGCCTAAAAAATACAATCTTTCAGCTTCGCTCATATTCTAACAGATGCCTGGGCGCAACCGGTAGTGTCTTTCACCAATGTTCAAAATATTCGCATAGTCCCTTCATATACGTCCCAGTGGACACAGTCACCCTAACAGTCACAAAAGCGAAACCATACCCCACTCGAAACACCTGAGCGTTATGTTGGATCACCGTGGCTGTATTAGCCGTGTCGTAAGCACGGGAGATTCACCTTTATGCTTACACGACGCGGAAAAATACACGTTGCCATTACCAAAATGAATCGAAGGCTGTAAGTCGTTAAAAAATGTTTGTTTCAGTGTTTAAAAAGAAGCACATATCAGAGTACAACTGTATGACACTATAAAAAATAATAGTCTTGATTCGAGGCTATTGTGTATAAACAAAGACATCAGTTGCTGCAATCATGGTATGTTCGCTGAGTATGCTTCAACCAAAGCTTTGATGCTTGTGATCTTAACACGTTCTTCGCTAGCAATCAGAGGTATTTACAGTGGCTATCTTTTCTTTAAAAAATACTTGGGTTTGAATGATATTGCGTCGAATATCCGAAGTATATACAACAAGAGGCTAAGGTTCCGACTTTGCTAAATATTGTGCCAACCTTTACGCAATATTTTATCTCACGTGGAGCTGGTCTTTGCTTCAGCATATGAATTGTTCTCAGCAACTGAAGGCAGACGAGAATGATCGATGATAGAGCTGAGTTATGCCTAAACTCAAATGTTCAAACGTGCATTGTTTAATTGTACCGCTTCACTCTTCGACGTTTTGTTGAAGAGTGAAGGGTTCTGTGCGTTGACCCAACAAGATTTTAGCAGTGGCACTTTAACATGCAAACAACAAGGGCGCAATGATAATTACTTCCGCAGCAATATAATGAACATAAAATAAACGTGTTGGTTTGCCGAAGAAGTATAAAAAAGAATAAATAATTACTTTTAACTGATGATGTGTGCGAATGAGCTCATAAGGCTATCATAGAGACACTCAAAGCTTATGCCTGCTGGAAAACTAGTTTCGTAGCATTTCTCTAGTGTAGAGTGAGACGAAAACAAAAATAGTTGCGGGACCGTGTTGTAGAAAGGCTTCAGTAACACAGAAATATTGTAGCCCTTTCGGTCCCGTTCACAAAGGCCGTCTTCACGAGATTGCATAATAAAATGTCTGGTGACGTCTAGATTGGTAATCAACAAAAACTGACCCTGTAAGAAACCAGTGGCGGCTACACTCGAGGCCTTCAAGATGATCCCGCGGCGTCCCACGAGCTGATCTCGGAGGCCACGCTATACACTTGTCATAGTTGTATTTATTGACGCTAGGGGACCTCACTTCTCCATGTTATGTGTTTCACGTCCTGACTCTAATTTCACAGCCATATTTTACTGTATTGCCATGCAGTAAAGCCTTCTTTCGAAATGGTATCATTTTATTCAGAAAAGTGGAGCTTTTTGAACTGGAGGATAAAAATGTTTCTTGGATTGGTGCAATTTTATTTTTTGGTGCACAAAGAATAAGGTTATGTAGGTCGAACAACAATATAAAATGAGTAGAAATGTACTTCAATCGGTGAGATTATTCTCGCACGCCACTGGGAATCATGTGGTCATTGTAAAAGTCAGCGCCTAAAGAGTAATACACTTCACGTCACAAGAGTATGAATCGCAGTGATCAAGCGAAGCCACCGAACTTGATTACGCTTGTTAGGTTGTTTCTGTTAACGCAGCCCCAGAGTATTCAGAGTACGCGGCGAAAGGCCGCTGTTCAACCTCTCTCAAAGGAGGCTCATGATAAGACCAGTGACACTGTAGGTTTGTGATTAGTTGTATATTTTCCGTCAAACCTGCTCTCTGAAGAGATCTGTAGTGCTACGCACACATTAAGAACCACTGGAAAAAAGAAGCTAAAAATAACGACATTCCAAACGCTGAACCAAGTCGAGGCAGACATTAGTTGTCTACGTGCACGTTCCCATACTATCATCCACGGAAATCTAGATCTAAAGTTTTATTTTGATAAGGCAGCTAAACAAGACGAAACTCAACTAGCGGCTAATTTGGAGTTTTTCACGTCGATAAATAACCCTAGAGTGGAAACAATGCTTAATTCGTTCTGAGGATAGAGAGCCGTTAATTCAGGGCTTGGAACTCTAATTGCAAGCCGCAGGGTGCCACCTTGATTAGTATCAGCGAATCCGAATTGCGTATCCTCTATACTATCCGCAGAGGTCAGTAACCGACGTGACCCAGCTGATTAACGCCGAATAAAAGGTTCTACGCAACGCTTCAATGAAATCGTTTGGTTTTACTTCGTGGATTTGAAAAGTTTTCCATTGTAACTTTCGCTCGCCAAATAGGAGAAACAGAAAAGTGTTTAACGTTCTACAGGCCAGCTGCACACACGCCATTTCATTTGTTCTCATCAAGGATGTTGATATAGTCTTTAAATCGAAGCGGCCTCACTCAGATTTGAAGTAGCATGAAGTAATATACACAAAAAAAGCAATGCATCTTCGGTATAGCAGATGAAGTATAAAAGGTATGGGAAACGGCTGTCTGATATTACCGCGTTGTGTCTCTTTGTGCTAGAGCATAAGGAAATTGACAGTTGTAAAGGCAGCGTAGCGTTTTACATCACCTGGCTTGGGGGCCCACTAGCCCCCATATTCACAAATGCTCTTCGACTCGACTTTCACCCTTCACTTGACAGAGTTGAGCACTGCGTCGGTGCTCGGCTGAAAATGACGCTGCGCTACTCAAGAATAGCAGCAAAATATCACTGATATGTAGTGACTTGCCCGGCTAAGAGATGGGGCTCCGATTGGCTTTCTCAAGTGAAGGTGAAGCGTTGAGTGAAGGGGCGTTATGGAATACGGGGGTAAGAGACGTTCCCCGTGGCGCTGCAGTATTTTCTTGTAAAGAGCAGTGGTAACCGAGAGCCGAATCTGGAAATCATACTTTTGATTGACAACTCTCTAGCTTGATTAGGGTATGATTCCTTCGCCCCTCTACTGAGATGTATGAACGAATAAATGACCATAACGTTAAGAATGGATAATTTTGATGCGTTATTTTTATACACGCAATGTTTGATAATTTATTGCGCAAACGTTTACAGGCAGCCTCAAATCGAGCGTTTCTGGCGGGGCTCCGCAAAGTGTTGTCACACAGAGGAATGCAATTTGAATGAAGGAGAACAATATTGCACGTGATAAAAAACCCATTGGATGACAGCCGCAAGGTTTGTGGAGATAGAATGCGCATGGGATGGATCTCGTGACGACCTGTTGCTTGTATCTGTGAAGAAAAACATTCTGCTGCTCTCCTAAGCATGCGCTTAAGAAGACAGGAATGTGAAAGCTATTGCCTTGTCTTCCTTTGCAGTGGAGAATATTGATTCTCTTTGCCCCCCCCCCCTCCCCTTCATTCTTTAAAGCATCTGCGCTCAACCGTCTTTGATAAAAGTTGAGTACTTGCAGCGCCAAAAAAGAAGCGCAGAGAAGACGCAAACGACACAGATTTCTTTGTTCTTGTTTCATAGCTATGCAAGGACCCAGCATATATCAAAACGTGGAGTAGCCCATTAGCGAATGTTTCTTCAACAACGAGATTCGGACTACCTCTGAGAATGGAGGCCATCTGCACCTTGTACTGTTTCGCGGTGCCCTCGCGATCAGCCCGCTCTTGACCAAGCAACAATGTCACGCAATGACGTCAGAAAAATTGACTAGATTTCACGCCATAAAGCCGTCATCACAAGATGATCTGTTGTGTCCACCTTGTTGATTTAAACGGCAGATTATCGACTTTGATGCCGCATCTTCCACCTTCAAAGAGCGTTGGTTCCTTTATAATGAGGTATTGGTCAGAAGAAGAAAACTAATATGAGTCTTCACAGAACTAGCCATTGGTTTTTACACGTCGAGAAATGCGATCAAACCGTTGTAGCACAATCTGTTTTTCCAGCACAATATGCTATGTGAGGGTGTTTTGTCTAACTATTTTTATTCGGTAATTTTCTGTCATCATACTTTTAGCCTTCTGTTGTGAAGTAAGAAAGGAAGGAAAAACTTTATTTGCACGGGTTTGGGACAAGGGTCATGAGCTTGATGGGTGGGGCCCCAAGTCCAGGGCTCCACTGGCTGCCGCCGTTTGTCTGACGTGACGCAGAAGTGCAAGCTGCACCTCTGGGGCAGAGCTGGCGAGCTGTGCCCCCCATTGCTCGAAAGTATTACAAAGCTTGTACTGACCTAAAAAGGTATCTAAATTTGGTGGAGTTCTCACAGGAAGTGAACAATGAATAACTTTCCGCAAACAGTTATATGAAGATGGCGAACTAGCAGGTAACATCATTGTTGTCACAAACGTCTATCTAAAAAAGCCTGAAAATCGAATACATCATTACTTAGTTTGCACAGCTACTTTTGGCAAACAGTTCCACAAGTCTCTGGCAACAAAAAAAAAACACGACAGGCCTGCGTGCAACACGCAGCACGGTCACAATGAAAGAGAAGAGTGGTCTCTCAGAGCCTTTTTTTAGCACTCTTTAGGGTGCTACAAGTACACTGATGGGTACCCACTGCGCCATAAATAATCATAGTTTTTTGTAGTAGGCCAGCATTCACTGTGCTATCTTTCGTCATTCTTTGAAGAAGCGTGGTATCCGCTACACACTTGTTGAAAATATTGTGTGCAATATTTTATGCAGTGGCTGACGATGATCAAGAAATATGCCGGAAGGAGGTATGCGCCACAGTTATTAGGTGATCAAGAACATGTTTTCTAACAGGTCCGACCATCGGACGACCCAGACGTTACGCAATTCGCATTGTGTGACGCCTGGCTGTTCCTTTGATGTTCTACAACAATTCATTACTCGTATTAACGTGATTACTTCCCGGACAAAAAGCCTGCTTAAGGTCAGTTTAGAAACGAGTTCCAAGCACTGGCGTGGCTCAGTAATAGAATACTGGACTGGCACGCAGCCGACTCGGGTTTGAATCCCGACGCGTCGTTGGTGTTTTTATTTACTGAGTTCCAAATATTGGTATGGCAAATAAAGGAATACTAAGCAGGCAAGCAGCATACCAAGGTGTCATTGCTATTTTTTTTTCTTTCTGGAGTTTTTTTTTCGTTTGATACTGGGTATGGACACTGGCGGTGGCGGACAACTACGGCGTCACGCATGACCCGTCTTCTGATTTCATAACAGCTTTCGCTGTAAAAACCACAGCATATCCATGGAGTCAATGATAAGTTGGGGAGAAGTCAGTAAGCCAGCCAGCCAGCTAGCCAGCCAGCCAGCCAGACAGTTCGTCAGAAAGCGTCACATTCGGCATCTAGCCTTGACACACCAACCACCTCTCACGCCACCCATCACGGCTAGTGCGTGGCACCTCACGTGTTTCGATTAAACCGCCACAGCATCCGCGACTAACGCAAGGAAAGCGAGCCGACAAATAGTAGCTTGCTTGTCACGGGACCACCACTTATTACGTTCTTAGAATTTAAGATGAAAGCCTTTAATGGCTGATACTCGCGTCTACCCATCCATCTGTGCCCTGAAACGGTGCCAGACGTGGCCTCTTCTCCTTACACTGTTTCAACGACGACGTAATTGCTGACAGACTTTAAAAAGTGAAGGGAAATCAAAAATAAAATATTATGGTATATTAAATAAGAAACATGGCTGATCTATTATATAGAAATAGTTATAACACGAAAACGAAACGTGTTTTTACAGAGGTAATTGGGCGTTTATTGTGCATCGTTCAACAACAGTAACGATTTTTAAATTGACGATAAGAATAATGAGCAGCTCACAAGTTCAAGCGCGCAAGTCAAGCAGAGAGCGCGCACGAATTAAGCATACGCAGCACGAGCGCGGACTAACACTACACCACCGTTCTCTACTAGACTTTATACGTGAAGAAAATTTGTATGTGTATTTTTCAATAAAAAATTATTATGACTAGAGGCCGACTATCGAAACAAAAAAAAACTGTCACAATTCTTCCAGCGTCATATATCAGCAGTGCACTCCTTCCGTAAACGCAGCTGTGGCAGCGTGAAAAGTAACCTTCGCCTTCTCCCGAATTACGTGTCTGATTAGCGCGCGCGCAGGTGAGACCATGCTTCGTGAAATTGGCGCTTCGTGGAGCCGACGATCTTGAGAGCGCGCCAACCCGAGCACATCGAGCCATCTCAGCAGTGATAACAAAAACGAGCGAGAGAGAGAAAGAGAGAGAAAGAAAAGGAAAGACCTGAAGGTCAACCAGATATTGGCATCTGGTTTGCAGTGCCGCCTGCGAGTCGCAGAAAATGGTCCACTTGCGTGTAGGTTGATCAACGACAAATTGCAATGTGGTGGCACGAAGTGCTGCCAATTCTGCTGCCGTTGATGACGTTGCGTGAGATGTCTTGAATTTAATTGTTTTGGCCAACCTTGGTATCACTACTGCTACTGTAGAGCTGTCTGGCTAAACCGATCCGTCAATGTGTATATATGTAGAGTCTTGATATTTCTTATACAAGAGAAGTGTGTGAGCTGTTTAAGAGCTGGTGACGACAAAGTGGCCTTTTTCTGGACGCCAGGTATGTTAATATTAACCATTGGTTGAGCGAGGTACCATGGCGGAGTCACAGGTCTAGCGGCAGGAGAGAACGAAGTTGGGATCGACTTGCCATGTGCGGTCACTGTTTTGCAGTAAAATGTGCATGGTCGGTCCACTGGTAGAGAGGCTAGGTGATGTCGAGGAGTTCGTGCAAGGTTTCGCATATGTGTCCTCAGCACCTCAACATTATTGTGGGTCTAGGTGAGGTGGTCCCTTGTGATGGCGATAGTTGCTGCTGTTGATGCACTGTGGGGCAAGCCTGAAAGAATCCGGAATGCTTGAGCCTGGACACTTTGAAGCATTCGTATGCTTGTTTTACTTGCGTTGGTTAACGCAGGTAAGCTGTACCGAAGGAATTCAAGGAAAAGACTCCTGTATAGTCGCAACATAGCAGCTGTGGACATTCCCCAGTTCTTTCCAGCGAAGAACTTGAACAAATGACAGATGACTGTCAATAGCCTTTTCATGTATGATAGATGTGGGTTACCCGAGAGGCCTCTGTTTTTTACAACACCTAGGAACTTGTATGATTGGAGGTGACGTATCCTTTCGCTGTTTATCAGAACGCTGTAGTTCTGCATCGGTTTGCGCGTAAATGCCACAAGTGCACATTTTTCAGAGGAAATTTCCAGACCTCGTTGACGGAGGTAAATAGCAACTTGAGTGGCAACACTCTGAATTCGTGCTCGCAGCTGTAGATGTGTTACTGCAGACGTCCAAACGCAGATGCCGTCCGCGTACATTTACAATCTGAAAGTACTCGGCACATGCTCACTGAGAGCTATTAGCGTCAAGCTGAATAGTACAGGGCAAAGTATGCCACCTTGGGAACACCACGGTGGCTGTAATGTAGCGAAGTGTCACCATCCTCGGTTCTCACGAAAAAGAATCACTCAGAGAGATAGCTGCGTAGCCACTGAAACATCCGACCGCTCACTCCTACCTCCTTGAGAGAGGTGAGGACAGCTTTATGTGTGACGTTATCATACGCCCCTTTAACATCAAGAAATAAAGAAGCCCAGAGACGCTTACTATCTTTTAGATGCGGAGCATCTAATACTCGAAGCTTGTAGTGCGGCACCGTCCGCAAGCTTCCTCCTCCTTCTTTCACCATCTGTGCATCCCTTCCTCCTCTACACACCGCGCGCGCTTCACTCCTCCACCATCTGTGCACCCTTCCTCCTCTACACACCGCGTGCGCTTCTCCTCTTCACGAACATTCGCTAGCTGTATAATGTAGCGCGCATGCGCCGTCACGCTTCGAGAACATCGGCAGCTGACGCGCGCGCATGCGCCGTCGCGCTTCGAGAACATCGGCAGCTGATGCGCGCGCATGCGCCGTTGCGCTTCTCCCCTTCTCGAACATTCGACAGCTGACGCGCGCATGCACCGTCACCCACCTTCTGTGCCGCGCGCGCTTCTCCCCTTCGAGAACATTCTACAATTCTCCTGATTCTCCAGTGGACGCGCATGCGCCGTCGCGCTTCGAGAACATTCAACAGCTGACAGTGCATGCGCCGTCGCGCTGTATATATACTCAAGGTCGGCGCTCGCTCGCTCAGTTGCCGCTCGTCGGTTGGTTTGTACGGCGCGTCGACGTCCAAGGTCGCGGTGAAATGAATTCCAACGAATCCACAAACACAATGATCGTCGTCCCTTCGACCAGCGCCGCCCTTTCGCATACGTGTGTACGTGTTCACTCATTTAACACCTCCTCCTACAACCATGTTAACCAATTTAGCCATCACCCAAGTAAGTCGCAATTTAACACCCCATTGCACAACCACGTTAACCAATTTAGCCATCGACCCAAGTAAGTCGCACTTTAACACCCCGTTAACCAATTATATGCTCCGCATCCTCCTCAGTGTTCCCCCGAGGGAAGCTGCGGGCAATTTTTTTTCGTGTTGCACGTAGCTGACCGGGTCTATGACGCTATCAATTGATGACCGGCCACGGCGAAAACCCGCGATAGCGTCCGGGTAGATGTTGTGATGCTCCAGGAATCATTCTAGCCGTCCTAGTACCATCCACTCCATCACTTTGCCCAAGCAACTAGCCAGTGCAATCGGGCGGTACGATGTGAGCACAAATAGTGACTCGCCAGGCTTCAGTAATGAAACGAAACAGCTGGTCTTCCGTTTAACTGGGAGGGTGCCCTCTCGCCATGAATCATTGTATATCTCGAGGAGGGCACTCCTCGCACACTCGCCAAGGTGACACAGTGGTCTGTATCATATTCCATCAGGCCCGGGTGCTGATGTCCATCTACACAAAGTCAGTGCTGCTTTAAGCTTATTGATAGAAAAAAGCTTGGTCCATGTGAAGATCGCGTGATATCGTGCCACCACGTAAGAGCGTGGAGATGTTAGGATCTGCGAGCTGGCCAGATAATTTGGCACATAAATCTTCTGCCGCGTCAACCTCCGATCTCTGTTAAGAGAGGGCTAGAACCTTGAATGGAGACCGCTGAATGGGAGCTGTACGGAGCCCTCGTATTGTCCTCCACAAAAGTGATAAAGGCTTGCGGGGATCTAACGACGTGCAGAAGGCTGCCCAACGTTGTGACTATAGCTTGCCTATGCGGCGTTGTATCTTCTTCTGAAGACGTCTAGCATTTCATAAATCGTCGATTGCTTTCATGCGTCGGTACCTTCGTTCCACATGCCGTTGGAGAGCCCGAAGTTATTCTAATTCCACATCAAATTCGGTTACTCTCGAAGAGCATGTGAGGGTGCACACCGTGTCTTGTACTGTAGACTTGATAACCTCTTCTAAGCCAAGTTAGGTGTTCTCTTGACAGCGTTCTTGCATGAGAAATTCAAACTTGGTCCAGTCCACTCTGGATAGTTTCGCGTACCATGCAAGGTGATAATCCTCTGATCTTGACATGTGTGAGAATGTGGTCGCTCCCATGTGTTTCTATGTCCACAAGCCATCCGGCACATCTGGCGAGACTTCAAGAAACAAAAGCCAAGTCAAAGCAGCTGCTGTATTCAGGGCCACGTAAAAATGTTGGGCTGCCATCATTTAACAAGCGCAGCTTGTTGTCTGAAGCAAACGTTATCAGACTTCTACCTTTTGCGCTGATCTTCGGGCTCCCCCATAGCGTATGGTGGGCGTTAAAGTCTTCGATCATGACCTATGGGCCAGGATTGGATGATAGGATGTGCCCTACTTTTCCGTGGTCAAATCTACTTGATGGCAACAGGTATGCACCGACAACAGTGCCGGTAAGACCCTTTTTCTTCAGTGTTAAGCATATATATTCGTTATCGTTGTCAGGCAGTACAGGCCGAAGAATGTAAATCAGGTCACGGCGAATAAACAGCAGGACCTTGCTGTTTCTACTTTAACAAGCCGACATAAATGATTCGTAAGTGGAGGGTCTGATAGCGCTCAATAAATTTGGCTCGCAGATGATGGTGATTGGAAACATATTGGTGAAAATGAACCAACGGAAATCTGCAATGCTTGATGTCACCCCCCGTGCATTCCACTGATAAATTGTTGCTTTTTTTACCTCTTCCCTGAAGGACAGCGGCTGGTGGGCCATTATCTACTCAAGAGCTGCCAGTACTGGACTCAGAGCGTCCAGTACTTGAAGTGCACTTCTGGCTGGCGTTGTGCGCATGTGTTTGAACACCGTGCGAATGGCATTAATTATGGGTCGTAGAAGAGCAATCACTTGCATATCCAAGTTCCGCTGTTCCTCTGTTGTCGCAGCTTGATCTAATGAAGGCGGCTTCTGATGCGGTTCTTCCACAAGTCGCGTGCGCGTAAGTGGCGGCCACTTTTCAGTAGAGAGAGATCTACTTGTTTTATCTCTTCCATTGTTTGCGTTCGCCGCGGTGTACCCTGCATTGGGCGCCGTTCCCAGATGCGTTGACTTACTTCTTGTAGTTGACTGTGTTCTTCGCGAAGACCTTCGACGGGGAAGTCGTCGTCTTCGCTGGACTTTTTCCGTGGCCTCTTTGTGGGTAGAGCTGTCTTGCACCATTTGTCTAAAAATAGTAAACTCCTTCTTTATGCGTGGACAGTCCTTGGACGATGCACCGTAAGCGCCTTGACAATTAGGGCCCTTTAGTATGGTTGCGCTGCATTTGTCCTCGGAGTGTGGTTCTGAGCATCGGGACGCACTTCAAAGTTCCTGCACGCACACTGCACATGGCCGATTTTCTGGCACTTATGACATCACATAGGTTTTGGAATAAATGGTCGGGGCTGGTGACAAAAGTGGCCAACCTTCACATGGGAGGGGAGACAGTCCCCTTTGAACGTAATTCTCACACAATGTGTGTTACCAAGGTGGCCGACATTCACAATGACGTTATCTTTATTTGCCGGTTGTATCAGCACTGAGAAATCCGAGTTTGGAATTTCAGTGGCAATTTCATAAATGACTCCTGTTGAAGTGGTGCTATCAGCTGATAATATAGACTTGACATTGATGTTACCACGTTTTGTTGCTTTTTGAAGCGCGTTCAGCGCACGTGGGTTCAGCACATCGATTGCCAAGATGTTCCTTCTTGCGTTTAGTCGTACTCCTTTGATCTTATTTGGCGTAATATTCTCGAGATACACAATGAACGCTTGCCTGTTCAGCCCGCGTAGACTGTCGGTAGCCTTCAGTGGCACAAACATGATGGAGTGAGGCCATCGCTTAGGGGCAGTTTTTACGGTGGTCGTGCTTGATGCCGAAGATGCATTGACGATCCGTCGTTTAGCCTTGTGGTACAAGCGGGTTGGAAACCGTCGTCCGAGGACTCGTCGCTTGATGCGGAGTACAGCTCAGTGTCCTCACTCTCACTAGACGCGTTTCCTCGCCTCATAGAAGCCGTCCCTGTGGTCGAAGCGGGCTCGGACGGTGACCCGCGAGGTTGAACATTCATCACCGCGATGTGTGGGGCGATAGACCCTACAACTGCAGCGAAAAAACCAGAAAAGTACAAAGACGAGCAAGGTGTGTTCCGTAAACGAATGACGTAAACGAGCTAAGATTCGACAATCTGAGTACTGCAAATGGTATATAGAGTATATGAACGGCTTGCCGTTAGCGTTACCCACGAAGCACGCTCTTTGGCGTAGTGGTTAGCGCTACGTGGAGGAAATCGAGAAGTTGCTGGTTCGATTCCGTGCAACCAGTGCTTTCCTTCTGGGTTTATTTTTCTGCAATTTTATTGTATATAGTTTTCAATCTCACATTCGTGACAGAAGTACGTCAGCACAGCCGGGGTGGACCCTGGCATGAATCACTTCTATATTAAAAAATTATAGACCATCTCCCCCGAGGGAACCCTGATATGATGTGATGCAGCAGATGGGATGTAAAGCAGCAGCCGTGCACACGGCATTGACCCGGTTGCAACGGGCGTCGACGCGGATGCTGGAAGAGCGCTCTGAAGTGAATCTCCTTGCTGCGTTTACTATAGTAAACGTTTGTTTAAACCACAAAGACACGGAGACACGCAAATACAGACAGACGGATGGAGTATTCACAGTTCACCGATGAAACCCTCCGAAATTCACGCAACTCATCATCTATCAGTCCGTGGATATGATGTGTCTTTTTTTTTCTAACTCCATACGTCTATAGCGCCTGGGCCACTGAGTCGTTGAACCATATTTAGGCGCATAATTTGTGCCTTCGCATAATTTGTGCACCCTGATATTTTGCCAGCTTTTTAGGAAAAAATATTTACTCGCATATTTCGCGCTCAGTGACCCGCCCGAGCCACGTTGCCGGTGCGCGCACCTTTGGACCTTTTGATGCTTCAGCCGGGTGCGCGCCTCGCCGACCAGACGAGCGCAGTCAAACAGGCTACGAGCGCGAATTCCTGCTTCTGAGGACTTCCCCAAACTAGGGTCCCTAGAATACCAAACATGAACAAGAAGCCGTTGACGTGTCGCCGGAACTGTTCGAGCGTTTGCCTGCCCCTATGTCTCAATCTCTACTATATATACCACGATAACAGCGAGAATGCACGCCACTTCACGGCACGGACGTCTTTCTGCATCGGAGACGTGCGAGGGCCTGTCACGCCAATTGTTCCCCTCGTTCTCTGCGCCTGCGCTGCGACGCACGCTTGGTCAATTTCGGAAGTTTCACCATCTGGCCCACGCGTTTTACGCGATAGCGGTAAAGAGCCCGTATCACAGAAAATCTGCCGCCGGCGTCGACAATCGTCTGTGCGTCTGTGACCGAAAAATGAAGTTACGGAGATAGCCGCGGGAGGTCACTACTTGTCCACGTGTGCGCGCGCGATAACACTGATAAAGCAGCGCATTCGAAAAAAAAAGTGCCGAAGGTCACGAGGCGCGGCAGTTTTTTTGCCCTGCCATCCCTACCCGCTTAGCGTCCAGCGCTTTCATTGAGACGAGAGAGGAGATAACGCAATTGCAGCATGCGACCAACCTTTGCAACTCCACTCGCACTGGCCGGATTCTCGAAATGTTTGCATTGAATTCGTGAGGCAATAATTTCTTGTAGCGAATTCATCCCATGGTTACTTGAAAAAGTGTTTCAGTGCCCCTTTAACGCATTTTGATCGACATGTGTCACGACGAAAACGAGCCAATTCGGCCATAATAGCGCGCGGTAGTCCAATCTACTGCGTGCGTGTTTCTGTGCGTGCGTGTGTATGTAACAAAACACATGAGTAAGTATACACTTAGTGGTTGAAGGGTGCACTAGGGGCCGTATTTCGCTATTGCGTTCAACTCTTAAAAGCGAAGCTTAAGGGTCCTCCAATTTTTTGATGGTTCCCTTGCGATGTGATGCAGTAATTATATATATGGTAAAATTGAAGCTCGCTGTTGTGAATTTCACCGAAAAAACAGGAAGCGTGCCACTGCAGAGTAGTTCAAGGGGGCGTATTTAAACTTGACGACCGGGGCGATCGGTACGCTAGAAAAAAGAACAGTGCGCACTTCTAATGCAAGTTTCCTGCAATTGAATGAGGCCCTTTCAATTATGTGCGGATGCTTAGTTCTTCCGGTGATTTCGTGTCATGAGGCCTAGTTTCTCCCAGCATTGTCGAAAGAGCTTAAAGAAAATACAATTATTTCCAATCAGACTTCGCGATCATTCATTCCCGCCATACTGCGCGTGACAGGGTCTGAGTGGATAAAGTATGTGCTAATTCTTTAAATTAACAAGTACACTTCGTTTGCGCTCCAATTTATTTCTTTTTTATAAATGTATATAATGCGCCCATTAGGACCATGGTACAATATTTAGTATGCGCTGGCTAAATCCCTGCGTAATTTGCGCACCCCCTTCTCGGGTGCCTAAGATCGGGAGAAGAAGTGCGCAAATTTTGCGAATACATACGGTATTTTGAAAAGTTGTTTTTGTAGCGTGTACGTTGCCCTAATAACTCAATGAATTTTACATTAGGGGCGAAGCCTTTTACGCCGTCCGTCGTACGTTCTGTTTTTGCATAGTAGCCACCTCTGGTTTAGTCTTTAGAATGTCCGCTGAATGGTGGTACTTGTATATAATAAATATTTGATAAAAACATGCAAGGTGGTGGTACTTAGAGTGTTCACTAGATGAACGGACGAACGGATGGACAGACAGACGGACGGACGAACGAACGGACGCATGTACGCACGTGTGGATGCACGAACGGAAGGATGCATGGACGGACGCTTTGCTCCACTAACAATCATTCACTCTGTGGATATGCTGGGATTTTTACAGCGAAAGCTGTAAAGGGATCCAAACTTGGGTCACGGCTGGTGCCGTAGTTGCCCGCTGCCGCCACCGGTGTCTGTGACTACAATCGCGAAATCGGAACCAGAAACTTAGCACCAAGAATAGAGTGGGGCTCGAACCAGGGTTTGCTGAGCGTCAGCCCAGTATTCTAAAGCTGGGCCACGCCTTTGCTTGTAACTTGTTCGCAAACTTGCCTTAGGCAGGCTTGATGTCGAGAAAGGGATCGCGTTAATATGAGTAATAAAGCGTTCTAGAACGGCAAGAGAACAATGAGGCTTCACACAATGCGAAAAGCGTAACGAGTGGGCCATCCAATGCTTCTACGAATTACACATGCTTGTTTTTGATCACCTATAAACTGTGGTGCATACCTACTTCAGGCGTAAGTTCCTCATCGTCGTCAGCCACTGCATGAACAATTGGCACAAAATTATTTGCAAGTGTTAAGCTGATACAACGCTTCCCAGAAGAATGACGAAAAATAGCATGGCGAATGCCAGTCTACTACCCAGAAATTATTATTAATAACGCCGTAGTGGGTACTTAGCAAGTGTGCTTGCAGAAGTTACCCATTGAGTGTTTAGAAAGGGCTCTGAAAGGCCGCTCTTCTAGCTTTCGCTGTGACTGTGCCGCTCCTTCCGCGCAGGCCTGGCGTTATTAGGGGCGAAGCCGTGGGTCCTGCGTCCGCGACGTATGTAGTAGTATTTGTGCGTCTTAGAAGTAGGTAGACACCTCCACGGCCGGACTAGAAGAGCGGCACACCCACACTCATTGAAATGAGGAGAAACCCCGCGCACGTTAGCCATAAATAAAAAAGCTTGTTGTTTCTACAGAGACGATTATCGTTGACTTTGTCTTCAATAACATTTACCTTGAATTTGATGGTTACTAAACAGAACTAGTAACAGAAGGACGCGCTTTGACCAATATCTGACCAGAAATGGTTGCCACGTTAAACTCGCTGAACATAACCTCCTTGGTTTCAGCAAGGTTTAGCGACAGTTGGGCCGCAGTGCCAAGAACTAGAGGCGGTGAAAGGTGAAAACTAGACACGAAGCGCAGGCCGTAACAAAGTGCGTGCGTGCCGCTCCTTTAGTCCGGCCGTGCCACGTATCGTTTGGTCCTTGGAATGCAAGCTGAATGGGGGTACTTCTATATTATTAATATATGATAAAAAGATGCGAGAAGGCGGTACTTGGAGTGTTCACTAGCTAGACGGACAGATGGACAGACGCATGGATGATGAGACAAACAGATGAACGGACGCGCGGACGGATGGACGGGTGCATGCATGGATGGACGCCCGGATGGATGCACGAAGAGACGGACGGATGCTTCGCCCAACTCACCATCATGCATATGCTGCGATTGTTTTTACATGCGAAGCACTTCTTAGCGAACTTCAGCAACTTTGAGCATATCTATCTATCTATCTATCTATCTATCTATCTATCTATCTATCTATCTATCTATCTATCCGCCTACGACTTTTAGCTCTCGTGACCGTTTCGATAATGGCATCGATACCAAACTTAGTATCGCATAACATGACTATATGAAGAACATATTTGACTAGTCAGAAAAGGAAAATTGACATGAATGTCATGAATGTCATGGTTTACTTTTCATGGTCCTGCAGCTCTTGCAGTGATTTTGTTCACATGACATGTTGCAAAACTGATGTGGTATAGCATGATTGCATGGCGGACAAAAGTGACAGACCCTAACACAAAAATCATGAAATGCGTGTCATGTAACAACATGACTACATGTCATGCTCATGATGCACTCATGGGGGGGGGGAGTGGTTATGTTGTAAGAAGGAAAAGAAAAGAAAAGTGAGCCTCGTAACTGTCTGCTTCAGGGAGCGACACCTCAACAGTAGCTCACAAGGAATGAGGGTGAGGAGGGATTAAAAGGATAGGAATAAAGATGTAGAGAGAGAGAAAGAGAGATGAGGTAAGAGTGAAATCGTGAGAGCGACGACATATCGAGGGGATATGAGAGATAGGAAAGATGGAAACACGGTCACAGTAGCCCGAGGATGGGGCACCACATGATGCACTCGCGGCCGTTCCGCTTGCATCACGTATACCAAATGTTGTACTACAGTACGTGAATGAATGATGAAGGTATGTGACTGGTGCTAACCTGATAATCATGAGATTCGTGTCATGTACCAACATGACTACATGCCACGCTCATGATGCTCTGGCAGCCATTTCACTAGCTTGACTTCTACCAAATTTGGTATTGCGGGACGTGAATAGATGACGAAGGTATAATACTGGTGCAAACATGATAAATGCGAGATGCGTGTCATGTAACAGCATGACTACGTGCTACGCTAATGATGCGCTCGCGACTGTATCGCTAGCTTCGCATGTACCAAACTCGGTATTACGTGACGCGAACGGACGACATAGGTAAATGACACATCGAAGCCCCGCCATGGTGGTCTAGTGGCTAAGGTACTCGGCTGCTGACCCGCAGGTCGCGGGATTAAATCCCGGCTGTAGCGGATGCATTTCCGATGGAGGCGGAATTGTTGTAGGCCCGTGTACTCAGATTTGTGTGCACATTAAAGAACCCCAGGTGGTCAAAATTTCCGGAGCCCTCCACTGCAGCGTCTCTCATAATCAAATAGTAGTTTTGGGACGTTAAACCCCACAAATCAATTAATGACACATCGAAACATGATAATCACGACAGGCATGTCATGTAACAACATGACTACATGCTACACTGATTATGCGATCGCAGCCGTTTCGCTAGCTTCCCAGCCCCGCCGTGGTGGTCTAGTGGCTAAGGTACTCGGCTGCTGACCCGCAGGTCGCGGGTTCGATTCCCGGCTGCGGCGGCTGCATTTCCGATGGAGGCGGAAATGAAGGAGGCCCGTGTGCTCAGATTTGGGTGCACGTTAAAGAACCCCAGGTGGTCTAAATTTCCGGAGCCCTCCTCTACGGCGTCTCTCATAATCATATGGTGGTTTTGGGACGTTAAACCCCACATATCAATCAATCAATCAATCGCTAGCTTCCCATTGCCAAGTTTGGTATTACGTGACGCCAATGGATGACGCAGGTACGTGACTGGTGCAAACATGATAATCATGACATGCGTGTCACGTGAGAACATCACTATGCATGCCACAGTCAAGGCGATAATACATTTCGACGTGACGTGCTTCGCGTGCTCGCCGGCGTTCATTTCGTCGCGTTACGCCGGCGTTTACACTCCAGGCACCGGTCCTGCGATATACTCGCAGGCGTGTGCCTTGCTGCGTTAATTTGACGCATGCAAGTTTCAGCGCGTCCGGAGTCCCTCCGTCGCGAAAGGAGGGAGACGCAGTGTTGTCTGGGTAACGCATTGGCGCGAAATGCAGCATGTCGCATTTCGCGCCGGTTGCCGTCGGGCCGCGCCGATGCACGCTGGTCGCGTTAAGCGTGAGACTACAGAGTGCTCGCGTTTTGCTAACGTAGCGTCGCTATGCCCAGCCTGCGCGCGCATGAACGCTGCATTGGAGTATATTGGGCCCTTCATGATGCGGTCGTGGCCGTTTTGCTAGCTCCAAATATACTAAATTTGGTGTCACGTGACGTAAATGGATGACGATATGACGGTGCAAACGTGATAATCCTGACACGCGTGTGATATAAGAACACGTCAACATACCACGCTCATAGCGTGCTCGTGGCCGTTTCGCTAGTTCCAAATATACTAAATTTGGTATCACGTGATGTGAATAGATGACGAAGGTAAAGGACACATCCAAACATGATAATCAAGACACGGAAGTGATGCAAGGCATCGTTTACGTCCACCTCGTAGCGTTGTGCTGACTTTAAAGCGACATATCAACATTTCTCATTTGTGCTTCGCACATCATCATTGCCACTGTACGTGGGATCTGCCAATTTTCTTCCTCACTGTTACACTGCACAGCATAAGATAAAGGTAACATGCAGCGGTAAATACACTCCCAAAACACGTATATTACAGCGAAAGCTGCTATGAGACCACAACTCAGGTCTTGCGCAGTGTCGTAGCTGTCCGCCGTCGCGGCCACCGGTGCCCGTAACCACATCACGTGAAATTAGCAAATGAATGCATGAATGTGTAGATTTTATTTAAAGTCCGGCAGTTTTACCGGGCGAGGGGGAGGGAAGAGGGAATTAACCCCTGTTCCTTCCCACTGTTCGTTAATTATGATAGCGGTGCCTCAGGTGACCGCTCGAAGTCATGCACCCGGGCAGCATCTTCAGCTTGTCGGACGGCCCAAAGCTGGTCGGCTAGCTGGATGGATGGATGGATGGATGGATGGATGGATGGATGGATGGATGGATGGATGGATGGATGGATGGATGGATGGATGGATGGATGGATGGATGGATGGATATGGTTGAACCCTTTAGATCGGGCGGTGGCTAGCGCCACCAAGCCGTAATACTTAATGAAACAAAAACTAGATTTATTTTTCAACTTGTCGGACGGCCCAAAGCTGGTCGGCCAGCTGGATGGATGGATGGATGAATGGATGGATGGATGGATGGATGGATGGATGGATGGATGGATGGATGGATGGATGGATGGATGGATGGATGGATGGATGGATGGATGAATGGATGGATGGATGGATATGGCTGTACCCTTTAGATCGGGTGGTGGCTCGCGCCACCAAGCCGTAATACTTAATGAACCAAAAACTAGATTTATTTTTTTTTCTTTTAAAAAGTGAGTTTGAGGATTCGTACTTTGCAGTGAAGAGTTTATTTATCACTCGTGCCTTGACTTTCCCCACCAATCAGATAACCTCCTTCTAGCTATGTCTACCCGCTTAAAGTCTATTTTGCCCTCCCGGTCCCTAAACCCCAGTGCTTTGAAAAACTCTGCGTTATCATCCTGAACTATAGGGTGAAGCTCT
Source organism: Rhipicephalus annulatus (assembly GCA_013436015.1). Taxonomy (NCBI): domain Eukaryota; kingdom Metazoa; phylum Arthropoda; class Arachnida; order Ixodida; family Ixodidae; genus Rhipicephalus; species Rhipicephalus annulatus. The sequence goes on along the minus strand of WOVY01014603.1, from coordinate 304,077 downwards.
TTACAGAACATTATGAAGTGTTCGTCAGTTTCTTCTTCCTCTCCACACGCACTGCATACTGTGTCTACCCCTTCATATTTGGCCCGATATGTCTTAGTTCACAGTACTCCCGTCCTGGCCTCAAACAGTAGAGAACTACCCCGAGTATTATCATAGATCCTTTCCTTGGCAATTTCCTGCTTGAAAGTTCGATAGATCTCTAGTGCGGGCTTCTTCATCATGCCCATTCTCCACATGTTAGTCTCCGTTTCCTTCACTTTCTTCTTAACCGATAGTTCTTTTTGGTTTGGCCACCTGCTGTTGTCGGACGGCCCAAAGTATTAACCAGTCAATTTCCTGGTTCGCCTCCTCCATTTTGTATCGACATTCTTCATGTACAAGTAGCTGAAAAGTAGCTGCGTCTAGTTTACCAGACACGGGACGGCTTTCTGTTCTTCCATAGTTGAGTACATCGTACTCTAAATCGTTAACAACTTTTTCTAAACACACACAGTAGCTGAAAACCTTCCTAGCCCAACGCTCCTCCCCCATTTCTTTCAATCGCTTCTGAAATTTTATCTTGCTGCTAGCTTTCCTGCCCTCAAATGATGTCCATCCCATATCACCTTGTACTCCCTAATTTGGTGTATTCCCTTGAGCTCCTAAAGCAAGCCTACTTATTCCACGTTGCTTAATTTCTAATCTTTCTTGAACTTCTGATCTCATGCACAAGACTGCATTTTCGAACGTAAGCCCAAGAACCATGACCCCTTTCCATATTCCTCTCACAACATCATACCTATTGAAATTCCACAGTGCCCTATTTTTCATCACTGCTGCATTCCTGTTACCTTTAGTCGTCACGTATATTTTGTGTTCCCTCAGATACTCGGTCCCATTTCTTATCCATACGCCCAGATATTTGTATTTATCTGTTATCTCTAGCGTGACCTCCTGTATTCTAAGCTCACTACCTTCGTTGTCATTGAAAATCATGACTGCTGATTTTTCCCTACTGAATCTAAAATCTAACCTATCTCCCTCCTTACCGCAGATGTCCATCAATCTCTGCAAATCTTCCTTGTTGTTGACCATTAGCACTATATTATCTGCGTATATTATTGCTGGTAGTGCTTGATCAATGAGTTTTCCTTGTTTGACTAAAGAGAGGTTGAAGCCCAGTCCACTTCCCTCTAATTTGGCCTCTGATCCTTGTTGGTACATCATGAATAATGAGGGTGACAGGGGACACCCCTGCCTAAGCCCCCGTTTTACCTCTGCAGGCTTGGATACCTGTTTTTTTCACTTTATAACTACCTTACTACCTTTATAGATATCCTTTAAAAGATTAGTGACTAAATGTTCCACGCCTAGTGTGTCAAGCATTCCCCACAATTCCTCTTGAACCACGCTATCGTACGCTCCCTTGATATCCAAAAATGCTAGCCACAGAGGCCTGTGTTCCTTTTCTGCTATTTCGATGCACTGCGTAAATGAGAACAGATTGTCTTCCAACCTCCTGTGTTTCCGAAACCCATTCTGCAGTTCCCCCCGCACCCCCTCATCCCCTATCCATGCCTGCAGTCTTTCCTTTATAATCTGCATCGCCAGCCTGTAGACCACTGATGTCACTGTTATAGGACAGTAGTTGTTTATGTCAGCTTTGTCCCCCTTTCTTTTGTAGATCATGCTCATCCTGCTAAGTTTCCATCCATCGGGAACTTCACCATCGATTATTATTGTGCTCACTGCCTCTCTCAAAGCCTGATTAGACTTTGGACCTAATGTCTTTATCAGCCTTATTGGAATGCCATCTGGGCCTGTTGATGTATAACTAGGAACCCTTTTCTCAGCCCTTTCCCAGTCTCGTGAAAATGGAGCCATTGCACCACTTGATTCGTCCTTGTCTATTGTGGTGCATAAAGTACTTCTTTGTTGAAATTTTTCTGTGACCTTTGTTCTTATATATTCAATAGCTTCGTCCCCTTCTAGCCTAGCACCTTGGGCTGTAGTTCTAAAACTCTGCTCTAGGCTCGTCTCATTTCTTGGGGAATTTAGATGGTTCCAAAATTTTGTAGCTGCCTTTATATCCTTTTAATGTACTCCTGCCAGCTACTGAGCCCCGTTTCCTCTAATCCTTTCATTTATCAGAAGGGAAGCTTCCCGTCTACAGCTTAGAAAGATGTCCCCTTTTCTTTTAACATCATCTGTCGGTTCACCCCACTGCTCAGCATGTCTGTGTTCCCTAGAGGCTTCCTGGCGTTTTGCTATGGCTCTCTTAACTTCCTTATCCCACCAACTTTTGGGTTTGTGTCTTCTTTTCCGGGGTGACTTGTCACGCGTCTTAGCAAGCTTTAGCTCAGTCTAATTGAGTTCGTGTATGTCCACACTGTCTTATTAACCTCCGTGATTACTTTCTCAATTTGTTTAGTGGCTATTTCAATTTGCCTTTCTGGATAAAAATTTTCCTGTAGTTGCTCATCTTGTCTCCTTCCCACTTTCACTGCTCTTCCGAAACTTAGCTTGATACGTTTGTGATCACTACCCAAATTTCTGGCGCCACATTCATCCATGTGCATTCCCCTGAGTTTATCATACATCTTATGTGACATCAGTGCGTAATCTGTGGTCGAGTGCAGTCTTCCTACCTCCCATTTTATTTGCCCTTCACTCTTCTCAGTACTTTTGCGATTGATGAAATTGTGCCTTTCACGCATATCCATGATAATTTTGCCTGTATGGTCGGTATACCCATCTATATCTTTTCTGTGCGCATTCATATCTCCTACTATAATCATCTCGCACTCTCCTCCTAACTGCTGAATGTCTTTTGATATACACTCTACCATTGCCTGGTTTTCCTCTCTGGCCTTTGCTCCCGTCCACAAGTACACGAAACCAAGGAGTGTCATTTGACCTGCCACTTTTCCTTTTAGCCATAAATGTTCCTTGCACTCCTGCTTGACCCTTTGCCAGTCTGTACTTTTTTGAATGAATGCCCCAATACCACCCCCCTTTCTGCTGCCTTCTGTTCTATTACAATATTCCCACGCGTAGTCCGGATTGTTCGGAGGTTGTTCCATGTCCCTGAGATGTGTTTCTACAAAACCGTATACCATCGGCCTCTCTTCCCTTAGCTGTTCTTCTATCTCTTCCCACTTCAGCCTGTTCCTACCACCCTGCATGTTAATATACCCTATGTCTGAATTGGCTCGGCGCTCGTGGCTACGTCTATTTTCCCTGGACTCTACCTATCTTAGATATTGGTGCCACTTTGGAATCGTATCTGTCCATACCACCTGTAGAAGAGTCTCCCTGGTTCTTTTCCTTGTTACTAGCTATCCTGCACCCCGAAGGGCTCGCTTGCCCCCAAAAAAGCTACTGCGCGTCCTGCAAGTCGCCAACCCACCTCATGACCTAGCCGCCCATCGATGTGAATTCTGTCTCGTTGAAAACCTCCCCACCTATGCACCTCTCTGTTTATTTCCACCACATCAAAGCCTTTCTCTCGACTCATGCGCCATATCTCTTGGTTTGCGTTGACAACCGCTCTTTGCAGGTTGCTATCACGCACTGGTACCTCCGGTATCGTGCATATCACTACCTGCACTTTAGGAGAAGTGGCGCGCATGTCATCGACGCCTTTCGCCAGTGTGGTTGCTTGTCTTGCTGTATCTTCATTTAAGACATCGTTTAAACCGCCTGAAATTATCACGAGGTTTCGTCTATCAGCTGTAGTTTTGAGTTTTGCGCTCGCTTGCCTCATGACTTCTTCAAGCTTGCGTCCTGAGAACGCCCCTACTGCAACCCTCTTGTGACTTCTTACCCTCTGTTTATAGGTTTCTGTGCATCGATTTAAATTCGAGTTTCCGGCAATTATCACATGCTGTGACTTTTCAGCTGGAGCGTCCTGCACCTGGGGGCTACTTGCACCTATAACACCAACTGCTTTGTCCCCTCCCCCCCAGCCCCACCACTACCTCGCTGAAGCTGGGCCTTGCGACAATTTGACCGGCTGAACCTTTTTTTCCAAACTTGCTTGCTCTTCCTTCGCCACCGTTCTGGTTGCCGGTTCCCTTCTGTTCTCTCCGTAGGCCGCTTATTTGTTCAGCTTCGCTAGTGCTTCCTCGGCGGACTTCAGTCTTTCTCCCATTGCCCTCAATTTCTCTTGCTCTGTCGCCAATGCAGTCTCGAGCTCGGCGATTCTCATCAGCAGTTCACTCTTGGCAACCATCATTTTCTACATTTTTTCCTCGACCTCACATTGCCTACACTTCGCGTCAGCCTCTTCTCCATCCGCTTCTATGCTTGGGTCCACCTTTAAACCCACTTCACATCCTGAACACTTTACAGTCTTTTTAACCATGTATTTCTGACATCGGTGCGTACCGGCTTAAAGCCGGTACGCACCGATGATCTCACCAGAGAAGGATTGGCCACCCTGGTGCAGTATCTGGCCACCCCCTCCAATAGGCATTCGTCAATTAACTCACGGCCCTCAGTCCCCACCAGCTGCGGAGCAACTGACCACGGCGGCGGTCAGATCTGCAAAGCAGCAGAGGGTGCTAGGAATCTCTGGATACGGACAGGCCACCATTGGAACTTGAACTTAGCAACGTTTAACGTTAGAACGTTATCTAGTGAGGGAAGTCTAGCTGTATTATTCGAGGAGCTAGAAGGCATTAAATGGGATATAATAGGGCTGAGTGAGGTTAGGAGGACAGATGAGGCCTATACTGTGCTACAGAATGGGCACGTCATTCGCTATCGGGGCTTGGCAGACAGAAGAGAACTGGGAGTAGGGTTCCTAATTCACAGAAACATAGCTGGCAACATAGAGGATTACTATAGCATTAATGAAAGGGTGGTAGGCATTGTAATTAAACTGAATAAAAGATACAAAATGAAGGTAGTACAGGCTTACGCGCCTACATCCAGCCATGATGACGCTTCAGTTGAAAGCTTCTATGAAGACGTGGAATCGGCAATGAGTAAGGTGAAAACACAGTATACTATAGTAATGGGCGACTTTAATGCAAAGGTAGGGAAGAAGCAGGCTGGAGACCAGGCAGTAGGAGATTATGGCATCGGCACTAGAAACGCCAGAGGAGAGCTACTAGTAGAATTCGCAGAACGCAATAATCACTCTGAATTCGCAGAACGCAAGTACAGGAATTCAGAGTGTCACTGCAGAACAGGTACTCTGCTCTTAGCGAGGAAACCAACCTTAGCGTAGATACAATGAATGATAATCTGACGAGTATCATCACGGAGTGTGCAGTGGAAGTTGGAGGCAGGGTAGCTAGACAGGACACCGGCAAGCTTTCCCAGGAAACGAAGAACCTAATTAAGAAGCGTCAAATCATGAAAGTGTCAAGTACAACAGACAAAATAGAACTGGCAGAGCTTTCGAAGCTGATTAATAGACGTAAAGTATGCGATGTAAGAAGGTATAACATGGAGAGAATTGAGCACGCTCTGAAAAACGGAGGAAGCGTCAAAGCAGTGAAGAGGAAACTTGGGATAGGCAAAAGGCGGATGTATGCACTAAGGGACAAAGAAGGCAAATTAACTACCAATATGGATAGGATAGTTAAAATAGCGGAGGAGTTTTACAGAGATCTGTACAGTAGCCGAGACAACCACGACCTTAATACTATAAGAACTAGCAGTAACCCAGACGACACCCCACCGGTAATGATAGAAGAAGTCAGAAAAGCTTTGGAGAGCATGCACAGAGGCAAAGCTGCTGGTGAGGATCAAGTAACATCAGATCTGCTGAAAGATGGAGGACAGATTGTGTTAGAAAAACTAGCCACTCTATTTACGAGGTGTCTCCTGACGGGAAAAGTACCAGAGTCTTGGAAGAACGCTAACATCATCTTAATACATAAGAAAGGAGATGACAAGGACTTGAAGAATTACAGGCCGATCAGCTTGCTCTCTGTAGTATACAAGCTATTTACAAAGGTTATTGCTAGCAGAGTAAAGAAAACATTAGAATTTAATCAACCAAAGGAACAAGCAGGATTTAGAACAGGCTACTCAACAATTGACCACATTCATACTATCAATCAGGTAATAGAGAAATGCTCAGAGTATAACCAACCACTATACATAGCCTTCATAGATTACGAGAAGGCGTTTGATTCAGTAGAAATATCAGCTGTCCTGCAGACACTGCGGAATCAGGGCGTAGATGAAATATATATAAACATTCTGGAAGAAATCTACAGGGGATCAACTGCTACCATAGTGCTTCATAAAAAAAGCAACAGAATACCAATAAAGAAGGGTGTAAGGCAGGGGGACACAATCTCCCCAATGCTATTCACTGCGTGCTTACCGGACGTTTTCAGAAGCCTAGAATGGGAACAGTTAGGGATAAGAGTTAATGGAGAGTACCTCAGTAACCTGCGCTTCGCCGATGACATTGCATTGCTGAGTAACTCAGGGGACGAATTGCAACTCATGATTACGGAGTTAGACAAGGAGAGCAGAAAGGTGGGTCTTAAAATTAATATTCAGAAAACGAAAGTAATGTACAACAACCTCGGAAAGGAGCAGCGCTTTGCGATAGGTAATAGTGCGCTTGAAGTTGTAAAAGACTATGTCTACTTAGGGCAGGTAATAACCGCAGAGCCTAACCACGAGATTGAAGTAACTAGAAGAATAAGAATGGGGTGGAGCACATTCGTCAGGCACTCTCAAATTATGACAAGTAGATTGCCACTGTCCCTCAAGAGGAAGGTATATAACAGCTGTATCTTGCCGGTACTTAGCTACGGAGCAGAAACCTGGAGACTCACAAAGAGGGTTCAACTTAAATTGAGGACGACGCAGCGAGCAATGGAAAGAAAAATGGTAGGTGTAACCTTAAGAGACAAGAAGAGAGCAGAGTGGATTAGGGGACAAACGGGAGTTAAGGATATCATAGCTGCAATAAAGAAGAGGAAATGGACATGGGCCGGGCATGTAGCACGTAGACAGGATAACCGCTGGTCATTAAGGGTCACCAACTGGATTCCCAGAGAAGAGAAGCGGGGTAGGGGGAGACAGAAGGTTAGGTGGGCAGATGAGATTAAGAAGTTTGCGGGTATAAATTGGCAACAGCAAGCACAGGACCGGGTTAACTGGCGGAACATGGGAGAGGCCTTTGTCCTGCAGTGGACGTAGACAGGCTGATGATGATGATGATGATGATGATGATTTCTGACACGAATTGTCCCTATACTCGATAATTACTAAACACGAGCCCTGCACTACGGAAAAAGAAGAAAGTCTAAGCTCTACTACAAAAATTTGCGTGTTCAATGTACGCACACCTCCCCCACGGGGTGGCAAAGGAAAAAAAAAACAAAAAATTTCAAACACACACACCCGCACTAACTATTAAATAACTGGTGACTGGCCCCCGAAAAAGCCGTACCATAAAATGAGTGCTACGAAGATTTCAGCCGCTGCCTTATAATCATAAAGACAAGCTCAAAACATACAAAAACATTTATATGCGCAGTTGATCCGGAGCGCTCAAAAAACACGTCCATCCACCGTGACAGCCCGAACTTGTTGGTTGTGAGTGCCGCCTCCCAGCGTCAGCGCAGCTGACCCCTCAAATCGGCCACAGTGACCGCAGCCGCGGCGGAGGCCGGCCCCTGCCCTCGAGCGGTCTGGTGGTCCCTGTCTAACATGCGTCGCGAAGGGAGAGGCGGAAGTGATGTTAACTTTTTCAGCACACTCCCTAAGCATGTGCTGCAGTGTGGCCCTTTCACCGCACGCTTTACGCGCGTCCGTCGGGTATAGACGAGAATAACACAGGCGTAGGATCACCGGGCTGGGGTACGTATTTGTTTGTAATAACCTCAGAGTTTCGGCCTGATATTCGTCCAATTCATTGTGTGGTGGTGAGTATTTGCGTCTGTTTAGTCTTTAATGTTGCGTAATGTCATCGAATGTGGTCAGGTGATCACCCCACGACCATTCATGTTGTTGTTGTTGTGTGGATAGTGCCATCACCCCGCTCTCGGAGGTGAAGGCGGCCACCAAATCGGCCGCGGCTCGGTGAGTGAAATCTCGAGCCGTGGTGTGGGCCGCCTGGTTACCTGCGAGCGGGAAGCTGGTGTGAGTCAGGGTCCACAGAAGGAAGACAATCGTATTTTCAGTTTGGAGATACGAGGACGGCGACGCGGACGCCATTGGTCCTCGAAGCTCGCCGCCGTATTTGTTGCCATTACTTGATTGTATTATCCGGGCCGCCAGACACGAGATGCGACCGCGCGCAAAGCCACGGACGGCAGCTTGCAAGTTGCTGATCACGACTGCAGCCTCCGGTGCAAAAAAAAAACTAGAACCAATGACACAAAGAAGCTCAAACCCGAGTCTGCTGAGTTGCAGGCCAGTGTTCTACCATTGAGGCACGCTGGTGTTTGAAACTTGTTGGCGAACTTCCTTTAGGCAGGCTTGATCTTGCGAAAGCAATCACGTTATTACCACTTATAAGGCGTTCTAAAACAGCGAAACAACAAGCGGTCGTCGAACAATGCGAGTAACGTAACGAGTGGGTCACCCAATGCCTCAATCCATTATAAAAGCTTGTTTTTGTGCAGCTAATAACTGTGGCGCATACCCAATTTCTCATCGTCACTAGCCCCTGCATCTACAATTGGCATAAAAGTTCTCGCAATAGTTTAGCGGATACCACGCTTCTCAGAAAAATGACGTAAAATAGCGTAGCCAATGCCGGCCTAGTACCTTTGATTATTTTGATTATTAATGCCGCACTGGGCATCAAGCAACTATTCTTGAAGCAGTTAACCAATGAGTGTTTGGAAAAGGCTCTGAAAGGCCACTCTTCTACCTTTTACTGTGTCTGTGCCACGCCTTTACCGCAGGCCTGGCATTTTTTCTTTCCTTCCTCTCAAATTCTTTTCACAACTTAAAATAAAGGTCATATGCAGCGGTGAATACACTCACGAAATACTTAAATAAAATTAAATTAAGTGTTAAATGTAGGCAATACTTTCACAAAATTATCTATTCGTACTATCACGCTTTTTGAGGGTGTGCGGAGTAGCATGTGGAAAATGCCACATATGTGGACACTGTCACCGATAAAGCGTTCGAAGAACGTACTGGAACTACCTTTGCGCCAGGGACAGCTTTCAGCTCTCCCATAGTAGAGTACGGAGTACTCAAATCGTTAACCTCTTCTTCTAAACACAGTGTGAGGCCCAACGGGGTGGCGTTTAGCTATCCCATAGCTGAGTAGCTTGCTCTCGGAATCGTTACCTACTTTTTTAGATGCGGAGCATCTAATACTCGACGCTTGTAGTGCGGCGCCGTCCGCAAGCTTCCTCCTCCTTCTTCCACCATCTGTGCATCCCTTCCTCCTCTACACACCGCGCGCGCTTCACTCCTCTACCATCTGTGCACCCTTCCTCCTCTACACACCGCGTGCGCTTCTCCTCTTCACGAACATTCGCTAGCTGTATAATGTAGCGCGCATGCGCCGTCACGCTTCGAGAACATCGGCAGCTGACGCGCGCGCATGCGCCGTCGCGCTTCGAGAACATCGGCAGCTGACGCGCGCGCATGCGCCGTTGCGCTTTTCCCCCTTCTCGAACATTCAACAGCTGACGCGCGCATGCACCGTCACCCACCATCTGTGCCGCGCGCGCTTCTCCCCTTCGAGAACATTCTACAATTCTCCTGATTCTCCAGTGGACGCGCATGCGCCATCGCGCTTCGAGAACATTCAACAGCTGACAGTACATGCGCCGTCGCGCTGTATATATACTCAAGGTCGGCGCTCGCTCGCTCAGTTGCCGCTCGTCGGTTGGTTTGTACGGCGCGTCGACGTCCAAGGTCGCGGTGAAATGAATTTCAACGAATCTACAAACACAATGATCGACGTCCCTTCGACCAGCGCCACCCTTTCGCATACGTGTGTACGTGTTCACTCATTTAACACCCCCTCCTACAACCACGTTAACCAATTTAGTCATCGACCCAAGTAAGTCGCAATTTAACACCCCATTTCACAACCACGTTAACCAATTTAGCCATCGACCCAAGTAAGTCGCACTTTAACACCCCGTTAACCAATTATATGCTCCGCATCTTCCTCAGTGTTCCCCCGAGGGAAGCTGCGGGCAATTTTTTTTAACGCACAGGTTCACCTGTTGATATCTTCAAACTTTTACCTAACTTTTTTTGACAGAGCCTCATCATGTGTGATGCCTACGGGCCGGCTTTATGCTCTTCACTAGTGGAGTACCAAGAACTCTTACTTGTTAGCAACTTTTTATAGACACATAGGCTATTGCTCTATCTTAGTAGAGTAAATCGTGCTCTAAATTGTCTCACCTTTTAGGGGTGACGCTCTTTACGCCGTGGGTCGTATGTCTCATTTCATGCTCTTCAATAGTGGAGTACCAAGAACTCTTAATTGTTAGCAACTTATTATAGACACATAAGTTATTGCTCTATCTTAGTAGAGTACATCGTGCTCTAAATTGTCTCACCTTTTAGGGGTGAAGCTCTTTACACCGTGGGTCGTATGTCCCGTTTCGTCGTCGTAGTCGTTGCCGATTTGCAGCCATGAGTAAATAGACAGTAGCCGTCCACTCGTCGACTTATGCATTCGTCCATCCGTAAGTCCGTTCATCCGTGCGTCGGCCTGTGCGTCCGTCTGTGTGTCCGTCCGTTCATTCGCCTATCCGGTTCTCCCCAATCGTCCTCATTCACCTCATGGATATGCAGATTTTTTTCTAATCACTTGTTCTGCTATAAGCTTTCTTCAGCTTGTAACATTTGGCTACACAAAGATAAAGTTCATTTATAGGGTTCATTTGTAAGATGCATTCACTGTATTTACTTGTTACCGATTATTCATTTGTGTTTTACAATAAAACTTTCCCTTTTTATCGCTCTTAAGGGCACACTGAGTGAAGTTGAAGAAAACGGAGCCTGCACGAAAAAAATGGAAACGATGGCGTTGCAATCGCGTACCTGACGAGGTGCCCGAGTTTGACTGGTTGAGAAGATGGAGGGCACTGCCTACGCGTGACCTGTTAGCACATTCGGGATTCGTTCCAAGTGACCGCTATCTAAACTTCAGCAAAAAAGAGACGGCACAACATGCTATGTTCGAGTGCACGGTGGAAAAAGGCGTCTGGCACATGGTGCAACGCCTCTTCGGCTTCCCGACAACGCACATAGAAACAGAACGTGGGCTGTTCGCAAGACTAATCTTTACAGTCACCTTGTAGGTACTGTGGCAGCGACGCTGCGTAGCGGAAGTGCGGCGCAAGCCTCATAGAGACACCTATGCCGCACTCCAGAAAATAAGGCTCATTTTGTGGAATTACCTCGATGAGCAGCTGGTAGAGCTGATAGAGACACGGGTACTACCTGACAGTTATCTTCGAGAAAGGCGTGTGCGCCTGTCTCTGGGGCGCTAAGGTGTAGAACGCAAAGTGAAGAGCAGATGCAAGCACCATGTCGTCTTTGCAAAGCGTTTGAAACACTTGCCTTTACGAGCATCGCGTTGCATTGTCAGTGCAACGTGCTAAACGCTATGGTTCTTATAGTTACCTATGTATGCCTTCTTTAGTATAAAGACACACATACAAATATTAACGTGTTGTTATGATGCGTTACATATGCGCAATAATTCATTACAATTGACAATCGCACAAGTATGAACGCTGAAACTTGAGCAATATTTGTGGACGCTGCGGATAGGTTTGGCCATTTCGAATATCGTTTGTGGTCGTTTGGAGTATCGTTAAAGACGCAGGTTTGTCCTGATGTGGACATTCTCTAAAGCCGCATTGTACATACAACGGCGGCGCTTCTGCTTCCTCTGGTTCTCCAGCCCGTCTAGCACGATCGAGACATGTCTCGTGGAGCGCGATCACGGCATCGTTTTTGCCTGGTCACCTCCGTGACTTTATGTGACGTCTTGGATGGAGAGTACTCCCAACACGGGACAGACTGTAGAGGTGAGGCATGGTCCCATCTTCCACTTGTCCTAACTGCCCGTTACAGGAGTCTTACCAGCATATGCTGCAGCAATATGTCATTGCAAATGTGTTTTAGAAGTCATTTAAGAGTAGTTTTCGTGGCCTAGGTGTTAATCGCTTTGTAAAATCTGTTCGCTGCTCGCGTAGTCGCTTTGCACGCCTTCTAATAGCCGCGGGAGCTTTTTGTTTGTGGCATGATAGGTGCGAAGCTGTTGCGGCATGTCACCCTCGTCATGCTCTCTTTCCGATTCTGAAACGCCTCTACTCTGAACTCTTATCGTTTCTGTCGGAGGAATTGTTCTTCCTTGGGGAGGAAGAATTTCTGCGACAATGGTCGCACCGCTTTCTGTCTGTAGATGACAGTCGCGTTCGATTAGTATCCCACCTGGCCTGGTTTCTATAGCCAGGTCCCCTGTGAATGTCTGATTAGTGCATGTTATCAGTATGTGTGTACTATTTCTATGTGTTTGTGAAAGTCCCATATTGGTGTGAACTTTTGTATTTATGCACTTCATTTTAACGCTGTAAGTATGCAAATTTTACGAATATTGTTACCTGTTGTACATATTTCCTAACATCTTCACCAAGTCTTGCAAATTCTGTGCATATCATTATGTACATTGTCCATATTGTGATTAGTGTATATATGTAGTGTATGCAGTTATTAGTACCACGGTTTATGAATACCCTACGGACTTGGACAAATTTGTTTAAATGTGTAATGTATGTTTTGCTTTGTCATTTGTTTGTTACTGTGCTTGTTGTACAGACGCTCGTTCCTTAGGTTTGTTGCGTCCCATGATAAAATAAAGTTTTTCTAAACACACGAATGTACAGACTGAAACTTTTGTGTCGACGTACCCCAAAAGAGACTATCGTCTTTAAAAATGAAGAAAAAAAATTGGCAGTATATTCATGAAGTGAGTAATGGAGAGTGAGGTGAAGCATTCGCCCGTCCATTTGTTCTTGCTTCCGTTCGTCCACGCGTCCATCTGTGTGACCGTCCATGCGTCCATCCACCCATCCGTGCGTGCGTCTGTTCGTGCATCCGTCCCTGCGTTCGTCCATGCATCCACCCCTGCGTCCGTTCATGCGTCCATCTATGCATCTGTTTGTGTGTCCGTTCGTCCATCTATTCAACACTCCAAGTACCACTATCTCGCATCTTTTCATCATATATTCTCCATATAGAACCACCGCCATTCAGCGGACATTCCAAGGACTAAACAAGAGGTGGCACAGGCACACTTTCTACGGCTTGCGCATCGGGTTTACTTCCCACCTTTAACCACCTCGAGTTCGTGGTATATACTAGTTCACTGTATTCATGACACTGCGGCCCAACGCTTACTAAACCTTTATAAAACCAAGGAGGTTACGCCCAGCGAGTATAACGTTGCAATCCTTTCTTCTCAGATAGTGCTCAATGTACATGCCAATGACTGTTAATGGGCATTGCAGCGTGCGCGTTAACTAAAAGCCGAATGCTCCTGTCTCTCATTCCGCATTAGCAGCCATTGGCTTGTACATTGAGCACTATTTTTTTATTTTTCAACAACTCACAGAAAAATTCTCTCACCAGCACCACCTTGGAGGTCAAAATATTATACTTGTTACATAATACAACTGCTACGAGTGACGAACGGGTGCCGTTTTAAGGAGCTTTGCCCCTAAAATTGCCACTCACGGTAATCGTACGTGTGACCTCTAGGTGCCAAACTAAAAGCTCAATGCGCCTTACTCACTAGGCTACTGAGGCAGATTCATGGTGCTCTACAAACGCGCTTTATATCTCTCGCGCACCTGCTTTAATGGTGCTCTACGTTGGCATGGCGGTAGAGTGCCGCCGTCTATGAGAGGTGAACGGAAATAAAGCGTCTTGACATATTCATCCGAACTAGGCTGAATTTTTCGAGCACTGCCTTGCGCATGACGACCATTCCCTGCCCAGCAATAAGAAGGTGGCCAGTTTGTGGTCACCTGTGCCTTTTTATACCATGGTGCAGAGGCTAACTCGTGAAAGAACATTATAAATTGTCCAATAAAGTATTCATTAAATAAATAAATAAATATTGCGCTAATAGCGAACGCTTCATTGACGATGCAGTTATAGCATGAGCTATGATATTGCGAGAAGTCTCAAAGGTCATGGTTAAAGCGTGTCTATATCCGCTAGCAACACTGACCACTCTGCAAAAGGGATAACTTTAGACGTACCTAAGTTCCTCGCCTTTCGCTCTGTGTTAGCGTTTCGTGGCTCGTCGTCGGAGTAGTGCAGTTTCCACATACACCAATGGTACTTCACCGCCGACTGCTTCGAATATGTAAGTGTTGAGCACTGCAACACTTACAGATAATGTTGCTCTAGTACATTGAGAGTCATCTGTAATGGCACGCCGGTAACACCGACGAGACGCGAGCAAAGGAAGGCGAGCGTGGGCGTCTTCAACGTGCTTCCGTTCTGCTTTGTCCATGCCACAACAACGATCCGCCACGCATGGCGACTATACAGGACACTGAGAGAGGCACTCGTTCTCCGCGCACCCAGACACAGCCCACGAAGCAGCCAATCGGAGAGTAGTGGTGCGGCGCTATCTAGAATATTCTCACTCAACTGCAGTTTGCATGTACTTCCAAAGACAGCGTCGTCTATCATACTGTTCGGGAGATACTGCCTTTTTGTGTGGAGAAATTTATTCTCACAGACAGTTGACATCAATTACAATCCAACAGAGCATCGCGACAGAACACAGCATCCACAGACACACCAAAAGTTGTTACAAAAAATGGCAGCATATCCACTGAGTCAATGATGGAGAGTGGGGCGAAGAATTCGTCCGTCCATTCGTTCTTGCTTCCGTCCGTCCATGCGTCCGTCAGTGTGACCGTCCATGCGTCCATCAGCCCGTTCGTGCGTGCGTATGTTCGTGCGTCAGTCCCTGCGTTCGTCTATGCAGCCACCCCTGCGTCCGTTCATGCATCCATCCATGCATCTGTCTATGTGTCCGTTCGTCCATCTATTCAACACTCCAAGTACCACCATCTCGCATCTTTTCATCATATATTCCCCATATAGAAGCACCGCCATCCAGCGGACATTCCAAGGATTAAACGAGAGGTGGCACACGCACACTTTCTCACGGCTTGCGCTTCGGGTCCACTTTCCACCTTTAACCACCTCGAGTTCATGGTGTATACTAGTTCACTGCATTCATGGCACTGCGGCCGAACGCTCGCTAAACCTTTCGAAAACCAAGGAGGTTATGCCGCGCGAGTATGACGTAGCAAACTTTTTCAGTCAGATAGTGCTCAATGTACATGCCAATGGCTGCTAATGGGAAATGAGAGGCGGAGAATTCGGCTTTTACTTTCTTACGGCTTGCGCTTCGTATCTACTTCCCATTTTTAACCACCTCGAGTTCATTCATGGTATATACTAGTTCAGTGTATTCATGGCACTGCGGCTCAACGCTCGCTAAACCTTTCTAAAGCTAAGGAGGTTACACCCAGCGAGTATAACGTAGCAACCCTTTCTTGTCAGATAGTGCTCAATGTACATGCCAATGGCTGCTAATGGTGATCGCAGCCTGCGCGTTTACTAAAAGCTGAATGCTCCTGTTTCTCATTCCCCATTAGCAGCCATTGACATGTACATTGAGCACTATTTTTTATTGTTCGACAACGCACAGAAGAAGTCTCTCACCGGCAGCACCTTGGAGGTCAAAATGTTATACTTGTTAGATATTATGGAGGACGAACGGGTGCCGCTATAAGGAGTTTTGGCCCCTAAAAGATATCTTTACAAATGTAAACGGAACACAACATACGCAAGAATTGTAACAAAAAGTATGTCTACATATGCACAATACACAGTAAACGAAGAATACACAAATGAAATGTGAAGATCTAAATGTCAGATATTTGTGTTTAGAAATAGTGGGTGTAACGATGTAAAGTACTAAGTACTCTACTATGGGAGAGCGTAAAGCCGTCCCGTGAGAAGCAGAAATAAACAGTAAGAATATTGTATGTTTAGAAAAAGTGTTTAACGATTTAGAGTACATCATACTCTACTATGGGAGAGAATAAATGCCGTCCCGATTACCTAGAAAACGGTAAACAATTGTATTTACAAGAACATTTACATAGCGGCGAAGCTTCTTACAGCAGCACCCGTTCATCCCTCGTAGTCGTAGCGTGTAGCGTATGTTACATTTTGACCTCCAAGGTGGTTCCAGTGGGACATTTCTTCTGTGCGTAGTTGAACACTAAAAAATAGTGCTCAATGTATATGCCAATGGCTGTTAATGAGGAAAGAGAGACAGGAGCATTCGCCTTTTAGTTAACGTGCACGCTGCGATACCCATTAGCAGCCATGGGAATGTACATTGAGCACTATCTGACAAGAAAAAGTTGCTACGTTATACTCGCTGAATGTAACCTCCTTAGTTTTAGAAAAGTTTAGCGAGCGCTGAGCAGCACTGCCACGAATACAATGAAGTAGTATATACCATGAACTCGAGGTGGTTAAAGGTGGGAAGTAGATACGAAGCGCAAGCCGTAAGAAAGTAAAAGTCGAATTCTCCTGTCTCTCATTTCCCATTAGCAGCTATTGCCATGTGCACTGAGCACTATCTGACAGGAAAAGGTTGCTACGTTATACTCACCGGGCGTAACCTCGTTGGTTTTGAATGGTTTAGCGAGCGTTGGGCCGCAGTGCCATGAATACAGTGAACTAGTATATAACATGAACTCGAGGTGGTTAAAGGTGGGAAGTAGACCCGAAGCGCAGGCCGTAAGAAAGTGTGCGTGCGCCACCTCTCGTTTAGTCCTTATAAGGTCCACTGGATGGCGGTGCTTCTATATGGGTAATATATGATGAAAAGATCCGAAATGGTGGTACTTGGAGTGTAGAATAGATGGACGAACGGACACACAGACAGCATGGATGAACGCATGAAAAGACGCTGGAACGGATGCTTGGACGAACGCAGGGACGGACGCACGAACAGACGCATGCACGGACGGGCGGATAGACGCATGGACGGTCACACAGATGGACGCATGGACGGACGGAATCAAGAACGAATGGACGGACGAATGCTTCAGCCCACTCTCCATCATTCCCTCCGTGGATATGCTGCCAATTTTTTCTGTCGCAAGAAACGTGGTATAGGCACCGCACTCTGACCAGAGATAGCGCCGTTGCTCACACGGCGCCATCTCAAAGTCTTTGACATTCTCCGTTAGGGGCATGAACGCGTGTGCGCATCCCCCATGTATCCCGGCCACAATTCGCTGACAGAATCAGGGTGCGAGACGTGCCCGTAGCGTTCCATTTTCACCGACGCCGTCTCATGGCTGCTTTTTTTATCCACTATACTTCATTGGTTGTCGTTATTCTACACTGTAAGATGTACGTTACACTCACGTTAGACAAGGAATAACAAAACATACAAGTTAAACCTTAGTTATTAAGGGGCTGCCGCACCTGAAGGGACACTGAAGAGTAAAATGAGTTTTTCCTTATAGTAAAGTACAATTTCGCAATCTGGTAAACAGCACTCTTACTGCGACACGACGCTTGCTAAGCGAGCAAGCACACGAAATGAAAATGTCACTGGAGACGCCACTTTCAGATTCCCGCACCAGACATCATGACGTCATACACTTTCCAGGTGTTCACTAGGATCTACGCAGCTTCTAATTGATAAAAATCCAATACATTGTCATTTTTCGGTGTCATTAACCTAGCATACCATGTTTCAGAAGGTGTCATTGAGTCAATACTGCGAAAATATGAAAAATAGATTTTAAAAAGTTGGACGTCACACGCTATGGTTGCGGTGCAAATTTTAAAATTGAAACAACCTCCAGTTTCTTCACAATAATCATGAACTCCTGATAGCCAAACATATAGCCTTGAAGTTCTCAGATGGTACTTTGTCAATCTAAACCAGGCCATTTACCCTATTTAGTGTTTCTTTAATATACCCAATTGCAATGGTGATTCACAGGGGAAAAATCATTTCATTTTTAAAAGGGCCCGCATCATTAGCGCTTCGAAGTCGTGATATGGCTATCAATTTTATTTATGACGCAAAAGTATCGCTATAAACCTGCAGTTGTGATGAGCGGCTGAAAGATCTTCCCTTCAGACTATTTAAATGGCGACTTATTAAATGGCAGCCAATCTTCGGCATTCTACGCATGACTGCACCGATGAGATAGAAAGAGCTTGACTATCCTGCTCGTATATTTGAAGGTAGTGTGTTGTAAAATGCGTATTTACTATATATATTTAAGTCTTTTTACACCATATCACTCTTTTTTGCACACCTTTCTTAGGAAGTTATACTGTATGCATATATTAGTATTCTTATATTACAAAAATATCAAAGAAGAGCCAGTAAAAGTCATGTTTCTTTTTTGGCACTTGTTCTAGGGAGCACTGAAGGATCAACCACATGAAAGTATGACGATGCACGTACTGCTCACACACAAGTGATCAGCACACAAATACGCTCAATTAAAGAACCCCAGGTGGTCAAAATTTCCGGAGCCCTCCACTACGGCGTCTCTCATAATCATATGGTGGTTTTGGGACGTTAAACACCACAAATAAATCAAATACGCTCAAATGTTTCTAGCTATCTGATCACACGAAGACATGGCAACTTGTGTTAAACAGCTAGAAAATGTTTTTAAACGGCCACCTTGTAGACAGGGGGGTTTCTTTTGAGTTCTGATGTAACCGTTGTCACCTTGTCAGGTAGCGCCACCGCGGTGGTCTAGTGGCTAAAGTACTCGGCTGCTCATCCGCAGGTCGCACGATCGAATCCTAGCAGCGGCGGCTGCATTCTCGATGGAAGCGAAAATGCTGTAGGCCCGTGTGCTCAGATTTGGGTGGACTATGAAGAACGCCAGGTGGTCAAAATTCCCAAAGCCCTTCAATACGGCGTCTCTCATATTCCTGTGGTTGTTTTGGTATCTTAATTCCCCCATATCAGTCAATCTACCTTTTTAGCTACCATCGGTAACAAATTACTAGAAGTTTTAACTCCACGAATATTTTTTTTTCTTTGCCGTTTTTCTCTGTGTATTATTGTGCACATTCTGAGCACTCTAAAACTCTTAATGCATTAGGTGCTTGGAAGTACAATCTGAACTAACTTGTAACTGATACTCTGCCTATTAAGTTGCAATTTTTCATCAATAACTTTTCATGTACTTCCAATGCGAGGCTTTGAAGTCGGTGCCTTTCGCTTTTTTTTTCATCAAATATTTTCGTAAAACTTCGCGTCGCCTTTGTTTTAAAGATCCGAAAAATGTACAGACATAATACTTTACAGGTACATGAACCTAGCAGCCAAAAAGCATGTTTCGGCGCAAGTTCCGCGCACACAAGTTTTCATTTTTTCATTCTACCTCAAGATATTTTCTGAAGTATTTTTGTCCGCTGTTTGTACCAATTGAATCGTAAGGGTAATCATAGATTATGTGTTGTAGGGAACGTTCCTATGACGCCTAAATTAATCCAAATGTCTTAATTTGAAAATTAGTGACTCCTGTCGTGCATAACCTCACTTTGAATTCTTAGTGAATGGTGCTTCATATCATAAATCTTTTTTCACATACTTAATTATCTTTTTTCACATACTCAATAGAGACTACAAGGTACACCTAAAGGAACACATCGCACTAAAGCCATATGCCACATCCAGAACAAAACACTCGAAACATATCCCACCACTTAGCTACAGAACAGATTTATTGAAGTATTCGTTTTTCGTTCGGAGCATCAATGACTGGAATCGATTACCTCAATACATAGTCGAACATTGCAATTTACAAAGGTTCGAAAAGGCTTTGTCAGAATATTTGTAACCAAATTGCTTTTTCCTTGTCGGTTGAATATGTTCAATGTACTATATCAATATGTTCAATATGTACTATATCACTTCAAATCTTTTTTCTCTTTTTGGTGACGTGTACGAGATGTATTCGAACATGTTTATTTTATCCGTGACCTCTGCGGGATGTATTCTGATATAGTTTTGCGTTTTTGTTTTGTTATTTCCATATAGTGTGCGTCTTGAGCGTACAGTGTGAAACTTGTTTCCACATATGTTTTTTGTACATGCCAGATATGTCTGTCTGTCTTGGCCCTTGTCTCCTGTCTTGGCCCTTGGGCTGACAGTATGAATAAATAAATAAATAAATAAAATCAACGGGAGTGCCACCAATAACTTTTGTCAGTGAAATACACAAAATTCGAAAAAAAACACAGCAGGGATTGCAGATTATTCGGCTGAGCTCTGCACTAGACGGTGTCGTGGTAATTTGACTGCTACGGGGACAGGTTCACCAAAACATGTTTGGCATGTTAAACTCACATATGGTACTGCGCACGATATACTAATGAGGTAACATGACATGAAGTAGTCTGATATCTATGAAAGCAAGAATTTACCACTGAATACTTTCATCTGATTTTAGTTGGCATAGAAGCCATTAGGTTGGACGCCAAGCGAATGATATGCGACTGACATTTTGCGCCAGGTTCCGTAAACACAAATAAGGATATTTTTTAACGAGGATGCTATTGATATGCTCCTTCTATGAAAGTGCGTTAATAATCGCATACAAGGTGCCGCAACTTTTACTTTCGTCAGGCTAGTTTTACTGTCAGTTCACTAACTGTACACGTCAGGTGATTAAACTAAGTGCGTCTAACAGCTCGTGAAAGCAGTCATTGCGGAAGCGCAGCGAATTACTCGAACTGCACTTCCACCACCGGGTAAACATTCGATGATGCAGCAGTCTGGTTCTTTCCCGAACAAGCCGAATTGGGCATACATCAATCTCCTACGCTCAGAGGCCACTTGTACAGCCTAATGCACTTCTCTTGTAGATCAAAATTAGTCAAGCTCCCTTTCAAAAAAAAAGTACGACAAGTAGGATTAGTTGACAAAGTTTTATTCGTTCTTTCTTGGGTCTCAATGCATCTGATGCTTCTCTAAAGGGTGAGAGTCGACACTTCCAGAATTTTCACCCCACTCGGTGGTTAGGACTCCCTGTTTTAGCAAGCGCTGAGAATATATACCTTCATGTAATCACCGCGCAGCAAATGTACCATCACCCGATAGCGCATCATACCCTATCTGCCCACAATTTTTTCACTAGGATATTTAGTGCTTATATGATTGCCTTGCTTCTCTCATCCTCTTATTACTCTTTGCAATATCTGAAGAGTCAGATATAGTGAGCCAGGCGCTTTTCCTGTTAACCTCCTTAGCTTAGTTTTTCTTCCTTTTCATGTGATTCTGCAGAGTTATTGTGAAGCTGCCGATCCTATTATCCATAATCACCAGCAGCACCCTGCCTTATGGAGTGGGGTTTGTCATCAATTCCAAACGCCTTTGGGAGAGAAAATGGAGAAGACAAAGATAAATAATAAGAGAAGGGCGAGTAGGTTAACAAGGTCTGAGCACGATTGGCTTCCCTGCACTGAAAAAGGGGGTAGGAAAGCTTTAGAGAAGCAGAGAAAGGTCACTGCTTCAGCCGACATAAGAGTTCCACGCTTCGTATCACAGATGGTGCGCATGTGTGGCGTCCGCAGGAAAATGCAACACAGCCCTCGCAACTTTCCTAACGGTGATGGGAAGTTCTATGGTCCCAATATTTTCTCGACAGTGAAAGTGCTTCTCTACAGGTGATTTCGAGCTATACGGAAGTGCAGCCTCTTGTCCGGCACTAACGCGAGAGCTGCTCAGTAGTTTCATCAATGAGACAGTGGTTGTCGGTCATCTCGACCTCAAATGGGTAAGCGTTGGTGAACATTACACTCAGACCAAGACGGCAAAACACATGTCTTGCTCCCAGAAAAGTACAAAGCAAAGTGACCTGACCACACCCGTTGAGACGGTTGCTGTTGGTATGGTATGTAAACTCGGACGTTTGCCATTACAGTATCATCCCATGCACCAGCTGACTTACGTGCCGATCCGTATCAATGATTGATGAGTGTATACTTAAGCGAGCTTTGTTGCTGTGTGTGCATTTCTGTCAGCTTCATCAGCGTGGTCATTGCCGCAGAGACCGCAATGACTTGGTGACCCCCAATGAAACGCAGTGTTATGTCATTTTCGATTGCGTAGTGCAGCATTCCTCGTACCTCATAAGTGGCTCATATGATCAGCGGCCAAGGGCTCACGATAAACACTGTTAAGGTACCTTTCACTCCCAGAATACTTGCGAAACCAGCTTCAGGCATAACGACACATCTGTTCCTTGCACTAAAAACAGTAATATTTCTCTGGTTTGTCTGCATTTGCCACATATATGAGTGTACTTAAGTAAACAGAGACACCTTAACTCTCTTCTGACTCGCATGACTCCGAAGAGAGTTCACGCATGCACTAAACGAGGGTCATATAGCCTGAGAGTAATATTAATAATATTTTTTTATGTTAACGTGCCAAGACCACTATATGATTCTGAGAGACGCCGTAGCGTAGGAGTCAGAAAATTACGAACAGCTGAGGTTTTTTAACGTGCCGCTAAATCTAACCACTTGAGCCTCGAGCATTTTCGCCTCCATCGAGGATGCTGCAGCCGCGGCCGGGATTCCATGCCACGACCTGCCGGTCAGCAGCCGAGTGCCCAAGCCACTATACCACCAAGGTGGGTGTAGCACGAGAATCGTGACTATAACATTAAAATTAAGACATGTGCACGCTACTGGTTTCCAGATTCAGGGAAGTGTGAAGCTGCGTGGCCCGCTTTGCTTCTTTTTATTTTTCTCACTATTTGTCCCTCTGTTTCTCTTGTTTTCTTAAAACCCCGCCGCGGTGGTCTAGTGGCTAAGGTACTCGGCTGCTGACCCACAGGTCACGGGTTCGAATCCGGCTGCGGCGGCTGCATTTCCGATGGAGGCGGAAATGTTGTAGGCCCGTGTGCTCAGATTTGGGTGCACGTTAAAGAACCCCAGGTGGTCGAAATTTCCGGAGCCCTCCACTACGGCGTCTCTCATAATCAAATGGTGGTTTTGGGACGTTAAATCCCACATATCAATCAATCTTGTTTTCTTACAGTTGATGTTATTCTTTTTTGTCTGCTTACTTCTATTTATTCAGTTAGCTCTCCACGTTTTTTTTTTCGCTTCCTTGCTTTTCATTGTTGCGCTTTCTTCCACCTCCTTCTCTGTTTATTTCTGTCCCTGTCTCTCGTTTCTGTTTTTTTTCTATTTGTTTCTCTCCATTTTTCCTAAGTGACTATTTTGTGTGCTTCTTTCTGTTCATTTCTTTCTGGGTCTGCTCCTTCCGCTTTTTCATTTTTTCCACTTTAGAGTAAGTTACACCTAGAAGTTTTCCAGTCTCGGGGCAAATTTTGTGATGAAATAGCAAACATGGTTCACTTGGTATGAACATTTCCGAGTCCGAATGATGATTCACACCCACTAAAATCCTGAGAGGTGCTGCTCCATAGTCCGGGCCTATATGTCCAGCAAGACATCGCCCTCAAGCCCTTGCTGCCACAGTCTAAAGGATTTACGGCTTATGGCCAGGGGCGATGAACAAAGCTTGACCCTATTGTGTAATTTTTTTTAAATAATGCTTTCTTCTCTTTCTTTTGTCCCTGTTTTTTTCTTCTATTTCTCTCTTGCTCCGTTCTTTCTGTCCCTCTGTTCTTTCTATTTCTTGTTGTAGTCCTCACGCCCACCATAATTATTGCATCTCACGCCGGAAAAATAGATGCACTTATTCTGCGGGTGAAGCAGAAACCGAAGAAGTTGCCGCAAAAAGCATGTGTCAGTACATGACAATGATATCTTCCAACCGACTTCGTGCGCCATAAAGAAAAGCTTAACATTTTTGCTGCAAATAGACTCGAAAGAGGGGCGACAGCTGAGGTACGAGATTTATGTACTGGTTCAAGCGGCCGCAAAGGCCACCACGTGCTGGAATACGTCTGGCAAATAAAGTGTGTGAAGGAGGAAATGGCGCTGATCACTCTCGCGCGCTGTACAAAGTCATCTACACCTAAAGTCAACATACCACTGGTATTCAAGCTGGTAGAACTGAAGTGTTTGTTATAATTCATGAGTGAAACGTTCGTTGTATGATGTCTAATCCTGGTGTCTACAAACATAGCAACAGGTTTTCAAATCATGTACTAAACATCAGCTTCTATAACGCCTTAAATGCGGTTGACACGTTCACATTGGCCCTGGACGACCCTGCACTTTACTTTTGAAATGGTGAATTGGTATATAAAATCTTGATTTTTTGTCACCTAAGCGTAGCTATTACGTTAAAAGTAATAATTTTTTTCAATTTCGCTGATAACACGTGCAGTTAAGAATTAGGCAGTTGACAATGGTCCTTTTACAGGCGGCGCTGCAGTGCGACACACAGCAGGTGCCTCAATGCACGCGCCCCCGCTCAGGGTGCTGCCACCTTTTGTACTGCTCCCTCCGCCATTGTTCTGGTTGCAGCGTCTTCGCCAAGCTGCAGAGCTCACGTGCCCGCTTTCTTTGCCATCTTAAGCCGGTATGTTCAGTTCCTGAGGGCTACAACAATTCGCGTTAGGGTAGTGGTCCACTACGCGCCACAGCCAGACTGGTATGCAGCCGGAGTGATAATGGCGGCGGCCCCAGATGTCTTCACTCTGAGCGGAGGAGTGGGCATCGAGGCACTCCAACCCACAGACACCCTTGAACAGCCAGACGACGCGCTAAACAATAACGACAGCTTGCTTTGTAACGACCAAGCGACACTTTTCGTGTCGTTGCCGGTCAGTGTGTTTACAGTGCTTTGTCTGTCTTACAGCACTATTTGCATTATTAGTTCTGATGTGTTAAGAAAATGTGTTTAACAATTTTGGGCACTTTGTATTCAACTATCAGAGGGCTCACGAGTGCTTGACCTGCACCGCCCCAAGAACCACACGTCATCTGACATCATGGTCACACGCCAATGCTTGGAAAGTTATTTCTATGAAAAAGTATGAAAAATTTGCTTCCAGAAATAAACTCTTATTCTTAAACAAACGTTATTTTTATCTTTCGTCGTTGTTACGTTTCCTTACAGTCCACATGCGTTATAAACGAACGAAGTTGGTAACGAAAGTCAAATACGAGTTTTATTTGTGGTCCAGACCTACTTTGTTTATCAAGCGTACTAAATGCGTGAAACGCCTAAGAAAAACGAAAAAAAAATAAGGTTGGTTTTAGAATGCTGCTAGTAAATGATTGTACAAGGTAGCACCGAAGTTCTCAATAAGCCCGCATGAAGGACGGTAAGCAGACGAAGCAAACTGCTTTTATCAACTAGAATCAAGCTTGCGAACGTAAATGAAACTACGATAGAGACCGAAATTATTGTACACTTTCTCATCTCTTTGAGCACAGCCAGGGAATGAACATAGCGACATCTGCTATTGTAAAGATGAGGCTGTGGTTTTGTGTTTCCACGTTCCACCAGGTAAATGCAAACATCTGAAAGTGCCGTGCCTTAGGCGAATTGGAAATTCATACTAGGAAGGGTCGCGCTGGTGGACATGGACTAAAGGAAGGCATACTGATACACAGACGGCAGTTATCTCGCAATAGACTTCTTTTTTGAAAATCTGCCCTGCAGATAATCAACTGGTTTTGAATAAAAACCAGTTGCTAGAGCCCATCTTTCTGTGTGTCAGTGTGCCTTCATTTTGTCGGCGTGCGTTATAACAATTCCACCAAAGATACAAGCATTTAATTTAATTGAATGAGTGTGAGACAAGCGCGGTGCATGGTGCAGGTACTTTTTTTTCTCATGGGTGACAATTCCTAACATCACAAAATTATCCAATAATTCGAAACACTTGCTTCTGACAAAGTAGTAAGAGTAGCGAACTAGATCATTTGCCAGGTACAGTATAATATGCTTGCCGACTCAAACAGAAAATAAAAACACCCGAGTCCAAACGTAACTCACAAAGCTTGTCACTAAACTTGGATTCCCGCATGCCTGTCATTGAAGAGTAGAATACAGTGTTCCTTGACGCTTAGGCGGTTCCACCTAAGTACGAATTGAGAACTGAATAGGCGCACTCTGTCAGCCCTAAATACATATGTCAGGCTTTTATATGAGTTACGAAATGCGCTTTGATGTTGTAGCGGCGAGAGAAGAGAGACGTGAGATGACGTCGAAGGCGGCCGATGGGGCCGTGCCAATATCGCCACTTTATTCTAGGCCTGAAGCGGAGCCACGTCGGCTACCAGCGTCCGCCACGCCAGGCGTGTGAGCTCGTTCTAAATCTCGCGCAGCTCGAGCTAGCATCAGCTGCGCGAGAGGCGCGGCGCAGTGATCAAAAAATTATGGCGATGATGATGGCACTACAGGGCTCCCCCCTCTAGCACTTTGCGCGATTCGAAGGCATATGAAAAAAAAAGCGACAAATGCTATATACATGAACGACAATCCATAAAGTGTTCATTTGGAAAGTCCAGGTTGTCAACGTTGATTGGCCATCGGTAAGCAGCGGGTCTCTGGCGGGCGACACTTGGAGAAGCGCAAGGGACGAAGGAGGAAGTGCCGGGTCACTGTGGTAGCCGACAAGAGGGTCTCCCGGTGACCTGGTCGTACAGGCCGAGAGTGGACCGTGTGTCGCGAGGTCATGACAGGATGGTGGGTGACAATGTTGGCGCTGGGTGCAGAGGACACTATACTGCCGCCTGTCGAGATTAGAGGTCCCGACAGGGCCCCATGATGGTGGTGGTGGTGGTGGTGATGGTGGTCATGCGCCAGTATCTGCGGCTGGGTGAACGTCGGTATCTGCACCAGGGATTGGTGCTGGTCTGTCTGGAACGCACCGAGTGTGGGCTGGGGAAGCATGGTCTGCGTGGGCAGCATGGCCTGCAGCTGTTGCAGCGTCAGTGGCTGTCCCGGGACTATGGCGAACGAGGGGGGCGACATCATGCGTGGCGGTGCCAGAAAGATGTTGGGCCTTGGCCCCAGGTTCTGTGGGATGACAAGCGTCGGGGTGCCAGGCGGTCCTGGATGTCTCCCATGGGGCCTGGGCCTCGTCTGAGGTCCCAGGGTCAGGCCCGTGGCATGGGGTGGCCGCAGGGCCAGCTGGACCCCCTGTATCTGTCCCAGAGAGCTCTGGGTCTGCCCCGATGCGCCTTGTATCAGAATCGGGCTGTGGCCCTGGCCCGGAATGTACTGGTTCAGCAGGAAAGTGCCCTGCGCAGGTCCAGCCGGAAACATGCCCGGCTGCGCTGCCGCGGGGTTCCCGATGAGCAGCGTACTCCCCGTGTTGAGCCCCATTGCGGCTCCGCGCTGCACCGTGGTCGCAGGCTGCGGCGCCGGTACAGGCGCGGGCCGCGGTGTGGCCTTGTGCTGGGCCGCCCGGGGAGACTGGGACCGGGTGGTCACCGCTGCCGAAGGCCTGGTCATGTTCGCGCTGCCGCTCGACATCTTGGGCAGGATCTGTGGCTGTTTCGGCTGGATGAGCCGGGGGGCACCAGAGGTGCGAGGACTGGGGCTGGCCGAAACCACCTGTGCGACGCCGGGTCTCGACGCAGGTGCTTGCTGCGGCGCCACGGGCAGAGGGGCGATGGTGGCAGTTGCTTTGGTGGTTGCCGGTGTCGACGCCGACGATGAGGGCAGCCTCTGGCTCCGCGAAGGCACGGCGCTGTGGCCCGTCGTAGACCACGAAACAGAGACAGGGACAGGGGCGGGGAGCGGGGACGCCGAGTGTGGTCGGCTGCTGGCCGGGTAGGTGCGAGTGGAATGTGGCGAGGCACCTGGCAGGCCATTGCTGGCACCAGTGGCAGGTGGCGGAGCGGCAGGGGGCCCCGTCGAGGAGCTGACCAGCAGCTGCGGCGAGGCCGAGACTTCTGAGCTGGTGGTCGCGGAAACGGCGAGGGCCACGGTGTCGCGTGCCGTCGCTTTCGTGGAAAACGTGCAGGTAGCAGGTACGTGTGATGAAGTTCTGCACTGGGGCTCTGAGGGAATGTACCTCTCGGAGGGAAGGTCAGTCGCAGTGGGGAAGTCTTCTACCACGCGGTCGTGATCAGGTGCAGGAGTGGATGTTTCTGCGACCGGATCAGGTGTAGAAGTAGTCGAAGCCGGGGTACCGAGGTAGCGGTAAATGGAGGGCTGCGGACCGATTCGTACCTTGCTCTGCGACGCCGGGGAAACCTGCCTGGTGCGGGTAAACGGAAGCGGACGGTATGTGTTGCCGCTGCGGGCGAGCACCGCAGTGCAGAGGGCATCGTAAGACTGCGGGATGGTGCTTGAAGTGGCAGCGAGATGGCGCAACTCTACCGGAAGGGCGTCGAGAAGAATGGCGTGCATCAGCAGCTGGTCCGTGACGCCATTCACCGCAAGAACGGCGTCGAGCTGCATAAACCATACCTTGGGGTAGGTCGATTGGAACGGCGGCACTGGCGGGCAGAGTTGCTGGAACATGGCAGCGGGCCGTTCGGCGAAGGGCGTGTTCTCCGGGTCACCAATGAAGCGGCGGGAGAAGAGAGACGTGAGATGACGTCGAAAGCGGCCGATGGGGCCGTGCCGATCTCGCCACTTTATTCTAGGCCTGAAGCGGAGCCACGTCGGCTACCAGCGTCCGCCACGCCAGGCGTGTCAGCTCGTTCTAAATCTCGCGCAGCTCGAGCTAGCATCAGCTGCGCGAGAGGCGCGGCGCAGTGATCAAGAAATGATGGCGATGATGATGGCACTACAATGTCTTCAAGGTACTGAAGAGCAGATCTGAAGGCACATAAGGATACAAAGCGGGTACATAAGAGCAGCTTTGAAGTTACCGGCCACCATTATAGCTGGCTTACGGCGTGCGTCCACGCAACTCATGTGGAAGCCCTGCTACAGCTGTCTAGCATGGCGAGGTGTGTATTGGCAAGCCTGAGTGCGTCAGTGGCGGTTGGGAAGAAAGACAGTGACAAAAAAACACTTTAGCTTGTATATTGTGGCAGCTTCCGAAACCTCAGTGAAGACACTGGCTGTTACGCTTCCTCATCGCTGAACTTACGACACCTACCAACTACTGTTGTACTACTAGTAGGTAACAGCTTGATTCCCCCTCCGAGCCGAGGAACTAGAAGAGACTTCGGGTGAAGAAAGGTTGGGTGGTGCCTAGCGTAAAGGGTCGGTCAGTAAGAACAAGGGGGAAATCCCGAAGTCGCCTGCAAGATGGACGTACTGGATGTCCTCATTGCGCGACATCAACGAAGAAGTGATAGATGATGCCCCTAGGTTCGAGACGACAAAAAAGTTTCAGCACAACTGTAAGCGGCCAGTGAAAGGTAGATCTGCAGGCGTTGTTGCAAAATCTTCGTCAGTAATAAGTACTATCGTCATAGTTACAAATGCGAACCCCCTGGGTCATAGTACGGCCAGGCCACTTCACCAAAGTGTACGAAAAAAAAAGGCAAGCTCTGGTGCTCCTTCGTCTGATTCATTCTCGCATGTTTCCTTCCTTCTTTTTGGCGACTACGCACACACAGAATGGAAGAAATCAAATTTGAGTGAATTACAAATACTTTTACCTGTCGTGCTTACCGTTCGCAATGAGTGCTACAGGTACTCCTTCATCATTCCTGTACGCCGACGGAAAAATCAAGTTAGACAGAGTACATACAAAAACAAACTGAAAAAAACTGCGAAAGGTGTTCTGGTGCTTACTCTTTTGTTGTCATGGACTACATTTGTCACTCTTGCGTTGCTAGTACATATTTCTTGTTCTTTTGGCCAGCGGAAATTTGCTTTGCTCTGTCTATTTCCCAAAACAATGGAGTGATGCGCGGTAAGGAAATGGGGAGGATGGTGCCTCAGGGCGGGAGGAGGTGGAAGGGAGTTACGTTGAAAGGTGAATATAGGTCCTCGTACACTACCAGTTCTTCCAGGTACGTTTCACCAGTACTACCAGGTACATTTCTTACTTTAGCAAAACCGGTTCTTATTCGGCAGCCGAGTTAATTGATTCCTATATCTGATGCACTGGAGGTGGGCGCCGTACACCAGCGCTGCGCTGCTGTGGTCATAAAATATTATCTGTAGACAGTGACCCAGCCACAGCCTCTCTCTTCTGATATACACATTCGTCCCTAGATTTGCACAAACGGCGTCGAAAGCTACATCTGGGCACACCAGTGGTTTTTATTAACAGTGTAACCCCAAGAACTTGCACTAAGAACTGTTCTTCCCGATTAAGGACACTGCAGCTTTGGCACGAAATGGGCAGAGTATTTTTACGACATTTAGTTGTTATGTTTATCAATAATTTTTGTTCATTTGACCAGTAACTGGTACTTCATGATGTTAGGAGATGTTCCCTTGTAGTATGAACCCCTGCATATGCTCCATTAATTTTATTCTCCACATTTGCTTCAATTACTATTATGTAACGTAACCTTGAGTTCCTTACACCGTAGCATCCGTCTTGTACACCGTCTGCCTAGTTACATTATCTTTCTGTTGTGTTTCATCCAGCTGAAAACTCACATTGTTGAACGTCCGCTTCCATCGATAGGTCTCCTGAAGCCTACTTTTGTGAAGAATAACTTAGTTATTACACATTATATGGGTAAATGGTGTGTATGATGCGTATTCACATGGGCAGTGATATGCGCTTTCTATGTAAAATACTATTACATTAAGATTACTTAAACAGGTCATTCCATAAATTGAAGTTCTGCATCTGTAGCCCACGCTGGTGATGTAACTGTACCGTTACGTTTGGTTGAAAAATTATTCCACGGGGAATTCGGGAGGAGATCTTTGCTTCGTACTATGCATCATCTGTCAACGCTACTAATTTTAACAATACTTTTTTATATGCTGCGACTGCTTAATTATTTCTTTCGTACAATGTTACTTTACGCGCATGCTAGACAACTTCTTACGTTCCGGTATTTGTGCAGCGTTCTCAAGTCACCTTTCTAACCAGCCACATCATCCCATGAACACACAAAAGCGCACGTGAGCGTGTGCATAGTAATCCGAAATAACACATAATCTCGGTCCTTTTCCTTTTCTCTTAGAAATAAAAACTAGGTGTGACAGGGAAAATCTTCTGGTCTTCTATATATGCAGTCAAACTCAGTAAAGAAATATCTCCTGTTCACCTCTCGCGCTCCTATTGGTTCAAGATCTAATATATGTTTCTTTATGTTACCTTTCGTGTATGTCATTCTATCAAGTGAACTCGCACATTTCTTAGCTTTCTGTATTTGTTCCATTTTTTTCACGAACTTCTTTGTGTTCGCATAGCGCCACACCTTTCCATTCCTTTCCTGGCGCCTGCCATACGAGCGTTAAACTGTGCGAAAAAAACAAAAAAAAAAGAAAATGTCCTCCGAAACTGCCGAGCGGTTCAAGAGCCAGCACGAACGAATGTAAACCTTCTCCGCTTCGAACGCTTCCCCGAAAGAGGAGAGTACCAGCGAGATGTCGTCCGAGGCGCCACCCCCTTCGTTCGTAGAATCCCGGCGAGCTTTCCCTCTCTCCCCGTTCTCATCCCCAAACTCCTGTCTTCTTCTACTACCCGCCTTCTGGCGTGTCTCGCTCTGTAACGATTGGACGAATAACTCCCGGTCACGTGGCGACCGACACGCGCTTCCATAAAAGCGCGCCGTCGAACGAACGCCAAACTCAGAACGTTCGCGCGGGCACGCCGCTATCCGTTTACAGCAGCTTAATTTCTTCTGCAAGCGTTGCGTGATCAAAGAGAAAAAATTATACCTTAAACAGTACGCAGCATTAGAGTACATTATCGAGAAAGCGTAATAGCGGGGCAATTACTGAACAAAAAAATTCAGAGTGCTGATTGAAAGCTGGTCTGCATTTGGACAACCACCAGAAGGTAGCACAAAGACGAAAATATTGATAGTGTTTCTTTGCTGTTCACTATAGTTTTCTTTAACCCAGCGCATAACTTTTTTTACCCTAGATTAGCTCACCAAAACAAGACTAGAGTATCACGAAACAGGCTTGATTGCATCTCGGACACCAACCCAACTGCTTCGTGATGACCTCCTTCTTTGGTGTGCTGCTACTGGTCATGGCGTCACTGTGCTCTACCCTAATGGTAAGTGGCGTCGTTGATGTAATGCATCATGATTATATATGCGCAAAGATGATTCCAGTAATATACATTATAATCGCCGACACCCAGGGTACACGCTACTTACCACAGCCACCTGCTTACATAGTGTTCCTAGCTGTGTTGCCACAAGTGCACCACTGTTCGATCACGGTCTGTTCAAAAATTTCAAGTTTGCGTAGGATTTGAACCCTATCGGTGTATGAACATCTCGGACAAGTATGCCGTTATTTAGCGAGCCCTCACTGAAGACATCTTCGGCAAATCCAACTGATGCGCACTGTGACGCAGATGAGCTAAGTGTTTAGTAAGGCACTAGTGTGGTCCCAGAGCACACCAGTGGGATTTTCCGAGCATGCCATGAATTATTAACGGAGAACACCACGTAGTAAAATGCTCTCAGGTCGCCTATTTTACTGAGAAAGTGTAGCTTCCCAAAGATAAGGCATGGGTGGCTGCTCTACATTGTTTCGCCACAGTAAACAGATGACAAAATATGGTCCAGTAAAAGTAGGAAAGAAGCATGGCATGAATAATACTACTCAGAACTCATTATTTTTAGCGCCCTAGCTAATACTTAGGTTTTCAGCTATGCAACCGTAACTTGTCTCTTTGAACAGTTTCGTACGACAACACGATAAGCAGGCATTGTTAAATGTAAGTGATAGACCATTCAGTGCAAATTTGAATTTAGCATAAGAATAAAAAAAACGAGCACATAGGTGACTTTTCTTATTAATCTTTCTCCATGACATTGAAACTACACCAAAACTACCTTCTAATATTATATAATGTTCTTGAAAACGAACCAAAGGGCTTGAAAATGCTTATGTTGCTTTACAGCTTCAATTTTTCTGTAGCTGAGGTCAATTTAGCTATTTATTCAGGTACCCATTTCGCACCAAGCTGCATAGTTTGTGTATTTGTATGTTTTTAAATCAAAATTTAAATTATCAAACACAGAGGTATTGACCGGTCTGACTTAGTGCAGTGCGTAATTTCTTGCGCTAAGTACGAAAGAAATAACACATTTTCTCAGTGAGCTGGCTACTTTGCTGTTCGAGGTCTCTAACCAGGAACAATGTTGGGAGAGTAATTCTGGACTACGGTAGGCAATACGCAAATTATGCTGTAGAGAAAACGCAACCAAGTGTCAGACATGAACAAGCAACACCGAGCGCATTTCCTTTTGGGCTACACTGTTTCCATTAGGATGTTAGACGCTGTGAATAAACCAACCAAACAAAACCTTGAGGTTGGTACCACTGCTATATGCTTCATCGTAGTTAGTGTTATACCAGGAGAAGAGACTTATTTTTAAACAATGAACCAGCTGGACTGTCATGCATAGCCCATGCATGCGCATTTCTATAACAGAAACAACCTATAGAACAATTCCCTCAAAACTCTCTGGCGACGCTAAGTCTTCTCTGAGCTGTTGTTCGTTCAAGTGAGCCCCCCAAAAATGCGCTGCGACGTTGACTTTTGTACTCTCGTGCAAGAACCCGCAGACACAGAAGGTCTAACAAAAGTTCCGCGTGTATGCATGTGTGCGTGTGGGCGTGTGTGCGTGCGTGCATGCGTGCGTGCATGTGTGCGTGTGTTGTGTGTGTGTGCGTGTGTGCGTTTGCAAGCGTGCGTGCGTGTGTGCGTTTGCGTGCGTGTGTGTGTGTGTCTTTGTGCGTGTGTGTGTGCGTGCATGTGTGTGTGTGTGTGTGTGTGTGTGTGTGTGTGTGTGTGTGTGTGTGTGTGTGTGTGTGTGTGTGTGTGTGTGTGTGTGTGTGTGTGTGTGTGTGTGTGTGTGTGTGTACGCGCGCTAAGACGGGTGCTCTTGTACGCCTGCGGGACGCCATTGCGAACGGGCAAAGAAAACATGAGGCTGCCATTCCGGACTAGTCGTGCCAAGTATGCAGCTGTGCGGCCTTCTTTGATTCTTCTCGGTTTTCTCTTTCTTTTCACCTCCCTTTTTTTCTTATTTTTCCCATATGTTTTCTTTTCTATTTCTGTTTTTATTGTTGTGTTTTTATTTTCTTTATCTCTTTTTATTTCTAGCTTGCTCCTGCTTTAATGTATATACGGGGTTTGTGTTGTTCCCCTAGCCATAGTAGTATTGTCCACACCTTATAACATCATGAAAGTACTCGAAGAACAAGAAGGAAAAGCATTCTCTTATGCGCGAGCGCGCGCTTAGTATATGCTGCAGCTGGCTAGGCTGGCTGCCTTACATCAAGCGACGACGACAGCATATGTACAACCGCCCAGAGCCTCTAAGTGTTCCGGACTTAATATAGCATGCTATATGCGACGATTTATTTGCCATTTGTAAAGCAGGTAGCTTTGCAATCATGGCGGATTTCACAATGAGAAATTCACGACAAGCGCAGGCGATACACAGCATTAGTGACGTCGCTCCCCCTATGCTTACGCATTGCTGTGTACTTTACTGCTTTTGTTTATGCAAACGATTTCACGAGCACGCACAAATACGAGCAAGGGAAACCTTCACAATGATTTACATTGACTACAATAACAGTGAGGCCTTTGCCCTTGTTTAAAAAAAGAAGATGGTCTTCGAAACACAAAAACAATTACTTGCCTTCATCTTTGTACTACTGTTTTGTATGCCAACAAAATATTTGAATATCTATTTATACAAAATACATGTGCATTTAATCTTTTTTGCATACATTTGTCATATATCTTATAAAAATTTCACGGCAACAAGTGGAACTGCATGTAGAACTTTTCGTGGTGTATCGATGGGAAACTGCTGAGATGTTACAGTCGGTGCTTTCTACCTAAAATGCATGCTTTTTTATCTGCTCTATCTAGTAATAGAATGATGGAGAGCCATTTTTGTGGGGTTGGGGTGGGAAATGCCTGCAGGCACGGAGGGTAAAGCCCGGGACTTTGACCAGGCTCTGGCTCACTAAGCTATCTTGCATGTGAGTTGGGGGAAATATGAATAAATGATAAGTTAAATGAGAACGAAGAAGAATAGTGAAAGTAATTCGTGGCTTTTGGGGGTAACTAGAAGACAATCCTTAGTAAATTAAAGTACTGCGGGATGTTTTCCACTCTGGAGATCTGAAAGGCATTGAGATCGCATCACACGATCAATATTAAATTACAAATAAATGAGTAAGCATATAGAACAAAGAAAAGGATTTTTTGTCCACAGTTTAGTAGAAAAAGTTGTGTCGGAATGTGCAACATAACTACATTACTGCTGAGTTGATGAGATGCTTACTCTTAATGCGACGAATGTTGATGTTCGTCCTTGCTCGTTTGGCATAGTAAAAAGGCAAAGAGCTTGAAAGGACGAAGACAACCGAGGAGAGCGCATCAGAAACGCACATAGTTCTGCTCTCCTACGTTATTATTTTTTCCAGTGCATTGTATTGTCCTCTTACGATGTCCGGCATTCTGGCTATGGAAACTTGGTGTTGCATCACGTGAAGATAGCTTGCTATGTGTAGCGAACCTTCTTTTCCGATGTCTCGCACCCTGGCACTTGATCGCCAAGTTCGATAGGTTTGATTGATAAGCATGTCGAATATGACACTTTTGAGTACACACCATGGTAACTATAAAAAAGCAGTGCTTGCTTCATTCACAATAAAACGAGCAACACAGAGCAGTTGGATTTGTAAAATATCCTAATTATTTTCTCGGTAACCACTTCTTTTTTTCCACCAACATCGCTATCATTTTTTTTTCTGCCTGCCCTGATTCAACCACCGCCGGATAAAGTGAAGAATATTTATGTATCCTTTCCTGCGCTGCAGTTTTGTTTTCTAACGTTATGCATATATTCGTCGTGAATATACACTTAGTGGACGATATACGTGATATACCGGTGCCGCGCGAATCCCGGTGCCGCGCAGTTCCCAACCGGATTTAAAAAAAAAAACATCCGCGTGGTGATGGAACTGCATTAAGAGGCCTGGGGTGCAGCCTCACTGTTAACCACCGCCGGTAACGCACTCCCTCACCAGAGAAGGATTGGCCACCCTGGTGCAGTATCTGGCCACTACCTCCCACATGCATACGTCCATTAACTCACGGCCCTCAGTCCCCAGCATCTGCGAAGCAATTGACCAGGGCGGCGGTCCGATCTGCAACACAGCAGAGGGTGCTAAGAATATCTGGATCCGGACAGGCCGTCATTGGAACTTGAACTTGGCAACGTTTAACGCTAGAACCTTATTTAGTGAGGGAAGTCTAGCTGTACTATTCGAGGAGCTAGATGGTGTTAAATGAGATATAATAGGCCTCAGTGAGGTTAGGAGGACAGATGAGGCATATACGGTGCTACAGAATGGGCACGTCCTTTGCTATCGGGGCTTGGCTGACGGAAGAGAACTGGGAGTGAAGTTTCTAATTCACAGGAACATAGCTAGCAACATAGAGGAATACTATAGCATTAATGAAAGGGTGGTAGGTATTATATTTAAACTGAATAAGAGATACAAGTTCAAGATGATACAGGTTTACCCGCCCACATCCAGCTAAGATGACACTTCAGTTGAAAGCTTCTATGAAGACGTGGAATCGGCAATGAGTAAGGTAAAAACGCAGCATACTATACTACACACAGTATACTATAGTAATGGGCGACTTTAATGCAAAGGTAGGGAAAAAGCAGGCTGGAGACCAGGTAGTAGGAGATTATGGTATCGGTACTAGGAACGCCAGAGGAGAGGTACTAGTAGAGTTCGCCGAACGCAATAATTTACGGATTTTGGATGCCTTCTACCAAAAACGAGAAAACCGCAAGTGGACATAGAGGAGCCCTAATGACGAAAATAAGAACGAAATAGACTTTATAATGAGTGCACACCCAGGCGTCGTGCAGGATGTGGAAGTGGTTGGCAAGGTACGATGCAGTGACCATAGAATGGTACGGTCTCAAATTCGCATAGACTTGAAGAAGGAACGACAGAAACTGATACAGAAGAAGCCAATCAATAATCTAGCACTGAGAGGGAAAGTACAGGAATTTGGAGTCTCGCTTCAGAACATGTACTCGGCTCTTAGTGAGGAAGCAACCTTAGCGTAGATACAATGAATGATAATCTGACGAGTATCATTACGGAGTGTGCAGTGGAAGTTGGAGGCAGTGTAGTTAGTCAGGACACTGGTAAGCTTTCCCAGGAAACAAAGAATCTCATTAAAAAGTGTCTCAAGTAATCATGAAAGTCTCAAGTACAACAGACAAAATAGAACTGGCAGAGCTTTCGAAGTTCATTAATAGACGTAAGGTATGCGATGTAAGAAGGTATATCATGGAGAGAATTGAACACGCTCTGAAAAACGGAGGAAGATTCAAAGCAAGGAAGAGGAAACTTGGAATAGGCAAAAATAGGATATATGCAATAAGGGACAAAGAAAAGAGAATAACTACCGATATGGATAGGATAGTTAAAATAGCAGAGGAGTTTTACAGAGATCTGTACAGTAGCCGGGACAACCATGACCTTAATACTATAAGAACTAGCAGTAACCCAGACGACACCTCACCAGTAATAATAGAATGATAATGATGAACAAACTTTATTTATTAGCAGAAAGATCCTCCTTTTCTTTCGGGTGCGAGGAGAAGAAGGGAGGACCAAATCTTGACGACGGCCATGACCCCATGGGCCCTCGTGGCGTCTTTGGGCTGCCGTATTAAGCGGGCTTGTAATTGAGAGTCAGAGCTGAGCAGTGCGGCATCCCATCCACTCCCATTTGAGAATTCGCCTCTCATGGGGGCCTGTGGGCGTGCCCATAGAATGTGTCTCAAGTCCGCCCTGATGTGGCAATATTTACACTTGTTCGAATGAAGTTCCGGCACGCAGCGGTTCAGTGTTACCGGACTAGGAATCGTGTGGGTCTGGAGTAAAGGCCACGCCACCACGTGTCCTTTGTTCAATGACGAGTGTGCGGGAGGATAAATTTTTCTGCTTAGCCTGTAATACTGTGTAATATCTCTGTAAGTGGTCATCCGCTCAAATCTATCATCGTCCTCCCCGTTCGACCGGGGCAATCCAGAGGCTCGGTCTGTAAGTCATCGAGCTGTTTGGTGTGCAGCTTCATTGCCGGCCAAGGAGGAGTGAGCGGGTGCCCAGACTATTTCTATTGTTCGTTGGTCTTTGCATCGAGCCAATATTCTTAAAGCTATTTGGGATATTCGCCCTCGTGCAAAGAGAGTAATGATAGAAGTCGGAAAAGCTTTGGAGAGCATGCAAAGAGGCAAAGCTGCTGGTGAGGATCAGATAACATCAGATCTGCTGAAAGATGGAGGACAGGTTGTGTTAGAAAAACTAGCCACCCTGTTTACCAGGTGTCTCCTGACGGGAACAGTACCAGAGTGTTGGAAGAATGCTAACATCATCTCAATACATAAGAAAGGAGATGACAAGGACTTGAAGAATTACAGGCTGATCAGCTTGCTTTCTGTAGTATACAGGCTATTTACAAAGGTAATTGCTAACAGAGTAAAGAAAACATTATAATTTAATCAACCAAAGGAACAAGCAGGATTTCGAACAGGCTACTCAACAATCGACCACTTTCATACTATCAATCAGGTAATTGAGAAATGTTAAGAATAAAACCAACCACTATACATAGCCTTCATAGATACGAGAAGGCGCTTGATTCAGTAGAGATATCAGCTTTCATGCAGACACTGCGGAATCAGGGCGTCGATTAAATATATATAAACATCCTGGAGGAAATCTACAGGGGATCAACTGCTATCATAGTGCTTCATAAAGAGAGCAATAGAATAGCAATCAAGAAGGGTGTAAGGCAGGGGGACACAATCTCCCCAATGCTATACACTGCGTGCTTACAGGAGGTTTTCAGAAGCGTACAGTGGGAACAGTTACGAATAAGAGTTAATGAAGAGTACCTTAGTAATCTGCGCTTCGCCGATGACATTGCATTGCTGAGTGACTCAGGGGATGAATTGCAACTCATGATTACGGAGTTAGACAAGGAGAGCAGAAAGGTGGGTATTAAAATTAATCTGAAGAAAACGAAAGTAATGTACAACAACCTCGGAAGAGAGCAGCGCTTCGAGATAGGTAATAGTGCACTTCAAGTTGTAAAAGGCTATGTCTACTTAGGGCAGGTAATAACCGCGGAGCCGAACCACGAGATCGAAGTAACTAGAAGAATAAGAATGGGGTGGAGCACATTTGACAAGCACTCTCAAATTATGACAGGTAGATTACCACTATCCCTTAAGAGGAAGGTATATAATAGCTGTATCTTGCCGGTACTTAGCTACGGAGCAGAAACCTGGAAACTTACAAAAGGGGTTCATCTTAAATTGAGGACGATGCAGCGAGCAATGGAAAGAAAAATGGTAGGTGTAACCTTAACAGACAAAAAGAGAGCAGAGTAGATTAGGGAACAAACAGGGGTTAAGGATATCATAGTTGAAATCAAGAAGAGAAAATGGACATGGGCCGGGCATGTAGCGCGTAGACAGGGTGACGGCTGGGAATGAAGGGTAACTAACTGGATTCCAAGAGAAGGCAAGCGAGTTAGGGGGAGACAGAAGGTTAGGTGGGTAGATGAGATTAAGAAGTTTGCGGGTATAAGTTGGCAGCAGCAAGCACAGGACTGGGTTAACTGGCGGAACACGGGAGAGGTCTTGTCCTGCAGTGGACGTAGTCAGGCTGATGATGATGATGACGACGACGACGACGGCGACGACGACGACGACGATGATGATGATTATGCTGATGATACGTGATATACCTGTCGTAACTGTGAAGAATAAAGCATTGATTTACATGCAACACTGGCAGCGTTTGCCTGGCCCAATGCCATGCATAGGACACAACAAGTAGGCGAGGAGGATTGTCAAGTCCTTCGCTAGACCTATTGTCCCATTTTTTCAAAACTTTTGAAGGCCA
Organism: Rhipicephalus annulatus; assembly: GCA_013436015.1. Lineage (NCBI taxonomy): Eukaryota > Metazoa > Arthropoda > Arachnida > Ixodida > Ixodidae > Rhipicephalus > Rhipicephalus annulatus. The sequence goes on along the minus strand of WOVY01014603.1, from coordinate 264,047 downwards.
CATTATGGTGATCGTGCGATGGAAACTGCCGTTGGTATTTCATGGTCACTCCATGACAGCTTCATACTTAAGTGATATGCTATGTCACTTGGAACTAATGACATCATTTTCAGATATATTGATCGTTGTGTATGCATATTATAAAGGACATTGTGCTATTTCATTGTCAACTTACGTCTACCTCCTTCTTTACTGTTTTTTTTCTCAGTTTCCAAACTTCAAGCTACACTGTGTACTAAAAGATCTCTCCACTGCGAACGGCTCGTAACTTACCGAAAGCTTAGTCATGTGTGTTCAGCACAGTCAAATATAAGTAAGTCTGTGTGCATGGTCGGTGAGTACCATTGGAGACGCGCAGAGGAACACAATTTACGTTTTTTTTTGTCTCGTTTTGCATTCCCCTATTCCTCTTTCCTGTACTTTTTTGTGATTTTCTTGGTAACAAGAAGGAGTGGTAAAATATTAGGCAAAATCAACGATGGCCAACCTCGCGCGTAGTGTTCCGAGTTAGCATTATTTTATTGGTGCTATTCACCAAAGCAAGCAGTCAAAACGTGCTCTGCAGCCAAAACGCCAATAAATTATCATGTAAAGCCCATTTCCGCACAGCTCATGACTTGTACATGTGGGATTGTCTCAGGAAGAATCTTTTGCATGACAATGGGAGGTGGCCCAGCGAGCGGCTAGGCCAGCGTTTAGCCGTAGAACAAGAGCAGGAGTCGAGGTTGAAGTCGAAGTCGAAAGTAGTTATGATTCATGAAGCACGAGTTCGGCTTAAGGTGCACAAGCTGTTTCTAGTCGGGAAAATGTAAGTAGGGCTCAAGTAATGGATAGAGGAAGAGAATCAAAGATGTGGGCAGCGCTGTAAAGACGTACAAAAGGCAGCGAAACTTTGAAACTTGGCACGAGGCTACAAAATACACAAGAGCTAGAGGCACCATATGTGCAAGTCATCGTCTATATTTCAAAGCATTCCTGTAGTGTCAAATTGACTGCAACAGACTGCACATGGGCCACATTGTCTTGGTGGTACATTGGTAGAACAGAATGCTTTAAGTAGATAGGAGGCACTTGTAGGACTGCTTTCACTTCACCCTGGACAAGCATGGACACGTAATCTAGTGAACAAACCACTAACCAGAATGCCTTGGTCTAGTATTCAAAAACACACAAGAGAAAGAAAAGGCAAGATACGCCTGTCTACTTGTGATATGCGCTGTTTCATTCCCGTTCCGTTCACACCTTTCAAACTTATCCTCATATACTACCAAGAAATATTAGGGCTCGCTGTAGCGAGCTTTTAATGGGCACTTCCCTCGTGCATTTGGCACATTGTATTTGTTCTCTCATCAAGAGTTCATGCAATTTCAGCCACCAAAACCACACAATTTTTCTTGAAGGCATATCTGTGAGTAATGTGACTAGCTGAAATGCTCACTCAAGACTAACAACACACTTTCCGGAACGAGCGAGTATATTGATATAGCTGTTCCATTGGCAACTCCGGAAAATAATAGCGATGCCCTCAAGAAGACCCTAGTGATGCACCTGTGGTGCTCTTCTAAACCATTTTATATATTTGTTGCACAGTTATCCTTATATTCTTAAATTGTGCCTTTATACAAAAAAGTCGCCAATGAATATTTGCTATTTATGCAGTGGAAGTACGCACAGCTGGCGTAATATTGAGACTCTTTCTTCGAGCGAGAAGAGCGGAACTCATGTTCTCCAGCTTGCGGCATGTACGGTACATTAAAGTTATCTGGCATCTTTTTCACCTCAATAGGCGTCGTTATTCAAAGGCAAAGGGGGTGTGACACTGCTGTCACAATATTATACTGCGGGTTCATCATTTCCTTTTACCTACAGCATTTAAATTGGAATGGCAAACAGGCATCGAGTCAACATGGTTTGTGCCACATCATGTTGTAGTAAGAGTGCATTCGAACATAAGATATGCAAATAAGTAAGTTCAAGTATTTTAACCAGGAAGAAACATACGAGGGAACGCATAAACTCCAATCGCCAATGAAGGAGAAAGAAGAGAAAGGATATGAGTAACTTCACCTTTCCCATCGGTATTACTGAATGTAACACGTGCGGTGCATGTAGACTTCTCGACAAAAACAGAAGCAATACTCCGTCAAAGACGCCATCAATTCACCGACGTCGTCAATACGAGCCCATTTAGAGAAGCACATGCTGCTGCAAAACACTGCAGATGTCATACGCTTTATTTGAAGTCGTCAGCTGTTTAATCAGTTAAAGACAGTGCAGTCAGCGCAGCTTTTTTACATTCAATAATTTCGTAAAACAAGTCATTAAAACTGAAAAAAACACCAAAATGCTTTATGTTAGCCGGACAATTTCCTCACATGAAAACGCCATTTGTTCAGAAACCCTGTCGTAAGTACGTTGATATATAGCAAATGCCGTTCAGGTATGTTAAAAAAGGTAGTGTTCATATGTTGCGCCTACGGTTAAAATAAGGTAAAGATTACGCGATAGGTTAGGTTATCTGCAGATTAGGTAACATGGAACCATTGCACGCTATAAAAGATGTTCAGGCTGAAGTTATCCAGGCAGGATGGTCAACGTCCCATCAACGTCAAATCACCGTTTTGCCACCAAATCGTACAATATTTCCATTCAAACTCATCTTGGGCGCGCAACGTGTGAAGTGCCAGCCAGGACAAATTCTTGCACTCTTCCATCGACATATACTGCGTCGTCTGTCTCAGCAGCGACAATGTTTCCGCGTAGTGTGTTCCTGAACGCCATATGAGATACTACATGAGAATAGACAATTGATACACTATTCTTTCTCATGGAGGCCAGCATTCAGGATCATTGTACTATACAATTTTACGCTACGTACTTTCTTGGCTAAAGTCTTACGCTGCTAAGCTCGAAAAGGCGAGTTCAATTTCCGGCCCATGTTACCGCTCTTTGGTATGGGCTAAGTGCAAATAAACTCCCGTGTACCTAGGTGTAGATGCAGGCTGAAAAACCATTAGCAGTCAATATCAATCCGTAGTCACTTCTCGCTCATCATCGTTAAAGTGTGCCTCATCATTGCACTGTAGTCTCGGCTAACACAACACAAAAATTTCTTCTTTTCAATAATAGGTGCATATAAGATGCCGAGTATCTCTTGCTCGCGGGTATGTCACGCGTCAACAGGCGCCTGCGCTCAGCCTACGTATGCACGACTCTCCTCCTTCCCTCTCTCCAACAGCTCTGCGTTAGTGTATTCACTTCTCTTCTATCACCTGCTAGCGCTCGTTCCCCCATTGCGCATGGGCATCCCTTCTGTCCTATATAATCTCTTACGCTTTCCCTCTCCTATATCGCAAAGGCGACACAGGCAGTGTCTGCTAGCGAGTTTATTGATTGAAGTAAACCGACTGCTTGTGCTGTGCAACCGCGATGCTAGGCATCACCTCATGCTCTCTTTCGGAGAGATGGTGTAATCATTTTTAAAGATGCGGCTCATCTTTTCTTTACGCTTAAGTCCCATTCGGCTATCTTTTACTTTGTTGACATATTTTAATTACCAAGAAATAACCAGTCAATATAGGTATTGTGTAACTTACCAGTCTTTTTATCTATTACTTATTGTCTTCTTATTTGGTTCCGCGCACGTCTACCACAAAAAGAAAAAAAAATTAAAAGACTGCTTTGCGTGCACATATTTCTGCCACAAGTGAGCCACATTAATGATCTCGTTTGATCTACCGCTAAATTTATCCTTACGTAGCCCAAGTTGCTCGGCGTGCAAGATCGAAAGGACCGTCTTCTGTGGGCGACTAATTCGCGTTTAACGAGCTCAGCTGATTAGGCGTAGGAAGTAAATCGCGTCCGACTTGGACAAACGTAGCCTACACTCGCTCTTTCGGTCATCTTTTGCTTTTTATTTCTGCTTGAACGTCTTGATGGACCCACATCGTAAAGAATCTCGTTCGAAGAGAAATCTCGGCGTGCTTAACCAAGCTGTGCCGAAATTGCGAAAGTTGCGCTAATTACAAATTAATTCGCTTTGCGAGGTCAACGACTTAGTCAACTACCACCAATGCGGACAGTTAGTTTTTGTCTATCCTTGCCTAGTCCGGAAAGGCCTCAGAGTTTTGTCTCACATGACAGTACTGTAGTTGTGATGTCTTGAACCTGTTTAAAGACGCAGTTTCATTACGTATATTTAAGGATGCTGTTTAAGAATGATAACGGTAAAAAGTCGAGAAGTCTGCATGCGTGAGAAGTCATGCAGACTTCTCACGCATGCAGGCAACTGTCAACTGATTCCTTCGGCAGTCACGAAGGCGAGAAGAAAACGAATAACTTTTGCATTCTAAATCCGTAACGAAGTTATCAAAACAATGCACGACGTATTTCGGACTAGTACACCTGCTTCACGAGTACTATCACTTTTTGTTATGATAGAAAAGCAGCTGTCAGAAAACGCGACCGAATAAAAGTCATTCATTAGGGAAAAAGTTTAACTTCAATTTTCATTTTAGGCATTCCCATCTCTACGAGAGCTGGCCCAACTTCAAAGCTACAACTTCGCAAGATGCATTTACATCGAACGGTTTTAAAAGTGCGTCCTTTTAAAGTTTTTCGTTCCGCCTCTTTGTGTGACCAGAATAACAGACGTGGAACTTATGTACCGAAACAACAATATAAATACGAGAGCCGCTGTAGTGAATGGCTCCGGATATTTTGACCTCGTGGTGTTTTCTAACGTGCACTGACAACGCGCAGTACAAGGAACTAGCATTTCGCCTCCATCAAAATGCAACAGGCGTAGTCAGGATCGTACACGCGACCTTCAAGTCGGCAGCCGAACATCTTAACAACGGTGGATGCGTGACCGTGAAACAAAGCTGCTCGTGCACACAACGGAACGGAAATCTGAGCAACGGTCGGCACGCGTTCTCGCTCCCTCCTTTTCCTCCTTTTAGGAATCACTGGGGTTAAACAGTGTTAACCAATATGATTAACTTACACCACCAGAAGCTTATTGCGACAATTGTCAGTGCAACTTCAAATGCATAGCTGTTAAAATGAGGAAAAGGGACTCAGAAATGTTTGTTGCGGTGTGATGGTTTTGTTGAACTGGGAGCTAACGGTAAGAGATTTAGAGCTCGAGGAAGTTCAGTGTTACTTTCTGAATCATTAGTTTTCTCTCATGTTTCCGTAATTCATTACGAGTATAGCAGCGCGACTGCTTGGCAACAGCGAAAAATTACAGCGCGAACAGGAGTTTGGACATAACCGTCACTAATACCTGAAAATTTCATGTCTAATAATTGAAACTAAAATATAAAACTAATAACTATCTTATACATGAAGGAATGCACAGCTGTACACTTACTTTTGGATAGTGGCCCTACAACATCCCATTGTACCTTTATTTCGTGAGCGACATCATCGGTGAGCGAGAGACTAACAAGCCTTCTGGGTCAGAGCTCAGGAAAAGAACGCTTCGTTGCTATAGCCCACTAGTTTGCTTGCAGCAAGAACATCTGTAGAATACCGATATTCTTCACAACGACACTGCCGATAGCGTAACTCTATGCAGTTCCTCGGCAGTCATTACGCGTTCTTGTGGGTCTTTTTTCGATCTCCTGGGTTTGTCATTAGGAACAGGGAATGTCTGGCAGCAGGTGTTCACGGCGTGTCGCTGCACGCGTTTGTGAGACGACACACGCAACGAAGGCGTAGAGGACGCATCGAGGTGTGTCCACTGGCAGAAAAGGAAGTGGAAGAGTGTTCCAAGGCCGTATTAAGCCGATTCTTTCTCACAAGCGATGGCAGTCTCCCTCCCAGCAAGCTGGGCGCACGAGAGAAGAAAACTGCGAAGAAACACGAAAGCGGATGCTTAGGCGGGAAGAAAAACCACGCTCCGGAAGTGGCCGGATGCGGCGAAGCTGGAAGTGGAGGCCCTAGAGCCGACCTAATGAGCTGACCACATGTGAGGCCAATTATTGGGCTTTTTGTAGCAACAACAAACACAAAAGCTTTCATGCTGTGGAGTTGTAAGGAGAAGCGCTTCTTACGGAAGTCCACGGAGACCACAGGGAAGTTTCTGCCGTCGAACGAATCCCCATGGGAAGTGCAAGCCGCGCACTTCGAGTTCTGCTGCGTATCACGAGACTCGACTTGAGGCAAAATGGAAGGTTGATCTGGTGACCAGCTATTTATAGCCGTTACTGCCAACATTTGTCCTGTACTGTCAGCACTTGTTTCTCTCGTTTCCTTTCTCGCAATTTTTCGCTGTTGTTGTTCACACGAGCAACGATTGACACTGATGTTTCTCTCTTGAGACCTGAAGATCGAACACTTGCAAGTTTCCGAGTAATCGGAAATTCATAAAAAATAAAACGAACACGAAATGGGTAGTTCTGGCTGAATTATTGAGTTATACTGAAGAGAGTTGTTATCGGATCATAGAAGCAGCTAAGAAATGGGGCAGTCACAACAACGAATCGGGATTAAATATTGTGAACAGCATGGACCATTGCGCCATCTGGCGGAGCATACATCAATCACATGCACCTTTCTACATAATCCCTGATATCAGCTTCGGCAGTGCGACAAAACAAAAGGCTAACCCAAGGAATACATCTGCCCACACGTACTCTGAAGTCTGGTGCCACTATCGACACCTAAGCCAAGAATGAAGGTGGGCTCCAGTTTTTTTTTATTAGGCCTAGTATGCCTAGATAAGTGTCCTAATGTTTTGCTGGACACGTAATTGTTTGAATCGTCATAGCTTGCGCTTTTGTAAAATTTTAGCGCTCATAGTTTACATTTCTCACTGTTCAAAAGACATGGTGAACAAATCACGACTTCCGGCAATATTGCCCCGATGAGTACTACTTATTAACGCAGAGTACTCATTGATCAAAAGCAATGAGTTTACATAGAAGGCTGTTGAAATGTTTACGTTATGCATAAGGTTTTTTATATTCTGTATTTTTGTTTTCGAAATTCGATAACTTGTTAAGTACCTCTTTTAGGTTAAATGAAGCATTCTATTTTGGTCTTGCTTTAAACAAACGAGTAATCTTTTGAGGCGCAACGCCTAAATCTCGGTTACGCAATTGTCCAACAACCAGCGCCCCTTAACAGCACTCCTTTGCTTTCGCCATTAGAAAGCAAAGACTTTCACCCAAGTTTTGCTATGCCAAGCGCTCTCGTACAACAAAGACAGCGAACTACTGTTGAAATGCTTAGTGACGTACGCTCGTATGCGCGGAAAATGAGCACAATCAAGTTTTAAGTAACGGCATAATTTCGCGTTCTATACCCCCAAACAAAAAGCAGAGCCCCTCCCCCCCCCCCTTTGTACCTGTGTTTTCACAGATAAGATTTTGTGAGCAGGTAGAAGTTAAAAAAAGGAAAACTGTGTTCTTCGGTGCAGTTCCCTCGCGAAAGAGTTCATACCCTTTTATACCACTATACCAGTAGTACATGCGTATGCTAAGCCGGCCATAAAAATAGCTTGTTATATTCTGCCACTTGGATGATTCTTAGTTGCATGACTTCTAGCAATCAAGCCTGTACTGAAGCTTTGAAAAATAAACAGAAAAATATATATGCTTTCTTTCAATGTTCCTTTTAATAAAACAGTGTACTGCGTAAGTGGTACCTTCTTTCTGCTTTAGTCCGGTAACTGTTAAGCCTATTAAGGAAGAAAGTTACGTTGTGCTTTTTAAGCATAGAACACTACAATGTCTGCTTATCGTTTGCCACAACTAACACCGCATTTTTTCATCACTCGCGTCTTGGGGCAGTTCCTTACTGTAATTAATTCTTGTCTGAACTGCACGCTCAAAAAAACAGGGCAAATACTTATAGTTCTCTTTATTCTGCTCCTAAAATATGGTGGATAAATTATTATTAGTACAGTGTTGAGCTATTCACGCATGTAATAGTAATAGCAGAAGATGTTCATAAAACAATCACAATGCTGCCCTTATTATTCATTGAGTGACCTTCAAGTTAAGTAACACCATCGTCGCTTCGACATGTACATAAAAAAAAACTTTAGCAGAAAGCTTACACAGACCCAAAGTGATTTAGACAATATCCTGGCAAGTTCATAGACATGAAAATATAAAGAGATGCTCTCATTTGCACTGCAAATACTCAAGCTTACATTAATTATATAACAGTCCTTATAAAAGTATTCTGGAATACCGAGGTTATCTTTACATTAATAAAAGAAGCTACAGGCCACATAGTGTCCTCACTGAAGTGCGAAAGACACAAAGGTTGAATCTTCTTAGACGAACAGAGAACGCTAAATTACACCATGCGTTTTATATCAAGGTCTCTATTAGGGAGCGTATGAGAACTTGATCTTGAAGAATCGTTGCGGCTAGACTTGCATCACGACTCTATCATTTTGAGAAGATGACACCACGATACGAAGACGATACTCGCAATGATTTTCGTCGGGCTGGGTTTCAAGAATATTCAGTACGATACAGTATTATATGCACGCAATGTTCGAGTGGATCGTATGCTGAAGAATAGCATATATGTCGAGACCGGGGACAAATGTGGAGCGCATACGAATACGTCGGACAAACTGCACCATTCATTATGCGTGTTTATGAAGAGAGAGAAATAAATAAAAGGAAGAGACAGGGAGGTTAACCTAAAAGAACTGCTTTGCTACCCTGTACGGGTGTGGAGAAAAAGGTCGGAAAGAGGATAGAGATATAGAGATATAAAATAGTTAGAAAAAATTTCACATGCGCAAACATTTAGGAAGTTGCGATAACAGTCGTTTGGACAGGCTGGTTGAACGCAAGAAGCGCAGGAGCGCCTTCACAGCCTTCTTCTGCGACACTTATAAGAGTCCTGTCAAAATGCCTGCGTATCGTGTCACATGGCGCGCGCTCCAGAACACGAAAAGTGTGCATTTGTGGTGCGCTCTCACTGGATTTCGGTCATACCAGCCATTGTATTTTGTCAGGGTGTAGGGTGAAAGAAAAGAAGGAAACAAATAGAAAGGAAGAAGACAAGGACGTTAACCCGAAAGACCTCCAGTTTGCTGCTCTGAACTCGGAGACTAAGAAAGAAGAATAGACATAAGAGAAAGAGAAAAGGAGGAGAATGAACGAAAAAAGAGAAAAGGGCAGTGAATTCACTGCGTTGTAGGTGAAACTTCACCATAAGTCACATGCGTTCAAGCAAGACCACCGTCAGTTTAGAGACTAAGAGAGACCTTGAGAGGCTGGATGTTCACCAAACAGTGAACTTAGTTCGTATATGACTGCGTGTGCTATTATGGATCCGTTATAGAACTTTAGCACACACAACCACAGGTCGGGAAAAAAACAGTAAAACTCACTCAGGCTCACTCGATATGTATATCTTAAAATTTGGACTCACTCGGACTAAGGCTTGCCGAAATTTTCGTGAGCCGGACTCATTCGGACTCAAAGTCACCAAACGTAATACTCACCGAGACCCGCTCTGAATCGCGGCTCTATCAGAGTCTGAGTGAGTCCGAGTGAGTCGGCTGATGAGGGAGTTAGCCAAGCTTTGCACATTACTGGCTCAAAGAAAACAGGCGAGCCGGAATGAAATGCGGACTTGCAAAAAAGCAGCTTGTATTGAGAAACATCTTTGCCAATTATCGCGCGATGGGTATACCAAGCGGTAAAAAATTAAGGTGTTCTTGCGACACTATTTAACCTCGACAACTTTCTGCTACAGTCCTCGACTGTGCCAGCATATACTAATAGCATTCACATGACTGATGTGTGCGTGCTGTTCTTTTCTCTTTTTTTTCGCTTCATTCCTTTTCCCCAGTGCACGACAGCAAACAGGACGTGCGTCTGTTTGCTGTCCACCGCGTCTTCCTTTCAAGCATAACTTTAATTTATATCGATCTACGACTTAGGCAGTGGAGTTACCACAGTGCTGCTGTTTCTCACTGCGTGGACAATAGCTTGAATTTCCTACCCTTCTCTCTTTTAAAGCATGGTTCCACTGTGACCTCCCCTCCCCCAAAAAAATAAAAACAAGAGCAAAATGAGTAAGTGGCTCACATGCAGAAAATGTTTCTCAGCTCTTGGTATAGGGGTGTATGTTTCTTTAACGACTTTTAACCGAAGATTGCTCGAACAAAATGTTTTCTAGCTGGCGTAATAATGACCCGCACAGCACGACTAGTTTTATTTTGTTTTGTTTTCTTTTTCTATTATGCACTTGGTTTTAATACAGAGAATAGTCAGTCCTCAGCGGTGAGTGGACACGTGTTCTCAACGCATTCATTTGTAAAAATATTATTCGCAGTGGTTTTACGTGCCAAAACCTTGATAATATTATGAAGACAGCCAAAGTGAAAGACAGTGGATTAAAATTTACGCCACCCTATCTTTAAAGTTCGCCAATACTCAGGCATGCGGGAATTTTCTCATTTCATTCCTATCAAAATGCGAACGCCATGGCAGGAAATAGAACCCGCACACTCTAGTTTAGCAGCGCGGCACCCTGCGGGCTGAGCTACTACGGCAGGTGTATTCTTTTCTCAGCCGCTTATGATCACACGTGCAACATGTCACCCAATGCGACAGCTACAGAGGCGTATGCTGCAACGTAGATGCTATTGAACGGCTTAGTGTTCCCTGATGCCCATCCAGCTATATTAAAATGCAACACACTCAAAACAGGCAAACAGGTGGCGTTTTTTTTCATATATTTTCCCCACAACTTTGCCTGCGAGCGCAAGCATCTGGTGCCTGTCCCGTCATTAATCACATACGAACGAACAAGTGCTACAGCACAGCCATCAGCGTGCTTTATTTCCTACACAAGCACTAAAAGTGAAGCAGCCGAGCAGCTTTCCTCTGCTTTTTCAGGCGGCGTCACTTTGGGAGCATCTCCTTCACGTGAGCAATCCATCATGCGTGGAACGATTTTCCGAAACTCTCCTTAGCCCCATTGCTGCAATACAGCCAACTGAATATACCCAGGATAACACTTTCAAGCGAGACAAGCTTTATCTTGCTCATAAATATCAATATTCTCGGAGTATCTAATCCGCTGGTACCTAATAGATGCGAGGGACATGATTCAGAGAAATATAAAAGATCGTTTGTACGCATTGTTCGCAAGCCACAATGATGACAGGGATGACCTTTCTTTGAACTTGCAGGCTGGCCGATTTTCAATTTCACCTTCGATACGACACGTGACACGCGAAGAGACACGAACAGTATAAAATTAATTTTGATTTCCAAAAATACAAACATTCTGGCGGATATCATCGGCTGAAAGCTGTTGTCAAACAGCTTGGCTCGGTGTATGGTCCAGGGTGAAAGAACAAAGCTGGTGTCATTGCCACGCGCAGCGCATTGGAGCGGAGTTGTCGCAGGCACGGGCCACGTTTAGTGCGCAGAGCGGACTTGTGCATAGAATACTAGTGCTTGCCGCATACAAGCCTGCTGAGGGCAGCGGCACCAGTAGCCGAATGGCAATATGCTTCCTCTATCTAGCAAGCGAGAACGTAGACGCCATTGCGATCGCCCCGAGGATGAACTTGTTCCCACGGCAAAAAAAAAAACACACTCGACGTTCCACAGTGAACGGTTGTTTCCATTCTTTCTTGTCCCACTCTATCAACTGTCGCGTCAAGCAGCAACGGCGAAACTGCATGCCTACGACAAGTATGGCCCATTAGTTCTCGATCGGACGCTATGACATCATTCGCTCTTGTACTCGTGTCTCAGCTTTTGCATGAATGGCGACGTTCCCGTAAATAGACTCGAAACCTTGTCTATATGCCCGTGTAATCATTCCGCCTTGCAAAAGATGCATGCTGTTGTGGCGGCTAAGTCGTATGTACGAATATAAATGGTCTCTTCTGACTGTCATTCGATGTTACCAGTGTACAAACTTATACATTTCTTTAATATCAGCAGGTGACGTGTATGTACTCACTAATTTCACTTGACAACAGGAAACTGCTGAATATTTTTGTTCATCCAGGAGTAACTTCAGCGGGACAAACGGTGCGAGCTCTATGTAGCAAAATATAGGTACCCTCGGGCACTTTAACGCTATCGCCATAAAAGTTATTCGTAGTTCCTGCAGAGAGCTTCGGTGAACGCGCTTTTTGCTAAGTCCCTCAGTACAGCCTGCCCAAACATGACTTCACCAGCTCGTGATCGGTGTGAGACCATTGTTACACAGCATCGTGCTGGGAGCAATAGAATGCCAAACCAAGCAAAGAATGACAACGGAGGCGTGGTAATGTATTGTTACACTTTTTTTCACTAAGAAGAGCAACCTGCACCTACCCCTATAGTAATGAGCCATTTATTATCTGGTGCCGTCAGCATGCATCCAAGCAGCCCGAATTCTTTGCCTATTTTTTTCTCTTACCTTTCAACGCATCACTGCCACTCGTCTGCAGAGCAGCGTCAAAAATTGATAGATAAATATGTGGGGCTTAACGTCCCAAAACCATCATATGATTATGAGAGACGCCGTAGTGAAGAGCTCCCGAAAATTCGACAACCTGGGGTTCTTTAACGTGCACCCAAATCTGAGCACACGGGCCTAGAACATTTCCGTCTCAATCGGAAATGCAGCCGCCGCAGCCGGGATTTGAACCCGCGCCCAGCGGGTCAGCAGCCGAGTACCTTAGCCACTAGACCACCATGGCGGGGCAGCGTCAAAAATCTGATGTTTACTTTCTCGCATATGTTTCTTTACCGTACCTCTTCATCTTCGTCTTTTACGCGAATGACTATAGATGTATAGAAGTTGCCAAAATTTGTAATATACCCTAACCTAGCATAGAAATCAAGTAGTGTCACACGTGTTATATTGATGTGCTTGGTTTGACTTGGCGCCAAGAAATAACGTTTATGGTGAGAGATTAATGCAATTCACAGGGATAAAGATGTGGAATAGTTTGCCCACTGAATTGAAGACATCACACAATGCTGCAGTAAAACTAAAAAATCAACTCTTGAGCAAGCTGTAAATGCTTCTTTTTCTCTTTGGTGGTAAGCACTTACATTTGTATAAATATAGGCTGGTGAATCTTGTACACCTAGCATTTTTTTCCTTCTAACTAAAACTTGTGATAGTTTGATGTTCTTTATGTATTTTAACTGATGTTTTTTGGGTGTGTCCACAAAGTTATCTGTCATAAATTTTTGTATGCGCACATGCAGTTTTGTTTGGTGTGACCAGATTGTTTAAGAAGAGAAAGACTTCTCTACTCTGTATATGTGTATATTTACAGTGTCTGTATAGCTACATATGTAATATGTGTAATTGATATTTCCGGCTTCTGTCCATTACTTTTCTCATTGGACCCTACACTAGCCTCAGGCTATGGGTCCAATCAGTGTTTGTAAACCTCATGTGACAAATGATAATAAACATTCAATCAATCAATCAAAACCCACAAAGACTGCCATCAATGCTCAGTGCAGATCAAGCCTCCCTGTGTTCGAACAGCTTCATGATTGCAGTAGATCGTTTTGTTGATATTGCGAGCAAGACGCCGTTATTCTTTCATTTCATTCTATTTATTTTATGCTCAATCGCTATAGCTTTACAAAGGGGAGTGGGGTACAAAAAATACTATACTATGAACAAGAGCAAACATGGAAACATCAAAATAATAAAGATTACAAGACATGAAAATTTGATGTTAGGCAGTACACTGAATGTATGTGTAAGTATCGTCAGAAACATGGGGGAAACAGAGTACAATAATATATATGTACAATATGCACTTCACGCGTCATCACATAAGTAGTTCTGTACTGTAGAAGAAAACAAGTCATGATTTGAAATGGAAACCATGTCCGAGGGAAGGTGGTTCCTGTCGTTGGATGTGCGTGGGACGAAGGAATGATCGAAAGTGTTAGTGCGGCAGCTAATGACGTGTACCTTATGTTGATGATCTAAACGGGATGAGTAATAGGATAGAGTGGTAATGTACTGAGCTTTTAAAAGTGGATGATTGTATATCTTGCGAATACGTATGAGACAAGATGCTTTGCGACGTGATTCAAGTGACTGTAGTGAAAGAATGTGTTTCATTGACGTAACGCTGCTAGTGCGATGGTAGTCAGATATAATAAAGCGTGCTGCGTTATTCTGTACCATTTCAAACGAGAGAGTTAGGTTCAGTTGAAACGGGTCCCAAATAGAGCATGCATATTCGAGTTTTGGACGAACTAGTGTTTTATACATTGTTAGTTTCATGGCTTGAGGGGCACGGCTAAAGTTGCGTCATAGGTACCCTAGCATACGGTAGCTATAACATAGTTAATATTATGCTTCCAGCTTAAGTCAGATGTTATATGAATCCCCAAGTGTTTATACGAAGTTACAGACTCTAGATCAGCGTCATTTAGGATGTAGTTAGCAGGGGGTCCGGTAGTTCGTGAGATACGTAATACATTACATTTTTTAGTGTTGAAATCCATGTGTCAAGTTCTACACCAGCTGGCAATGTTATTAATGTCACTTTGCAAAGAACTAGCGTCAGAGTTAGATGAAATTTCTCGGTAAACAACGCAGTCGTCTGCGAAAAGGTGAATCGAAGAAGTTACAACATCGGGTAAATCGTTAATATAAATAAGGAATAGTAAAGGGCCCAACAAAGAACCCTGGGGCACACCAGAAGTAACGGGAGAAGAGGGTGAGCTGTAGTTGTTAGTAACAATGAATTGTGAGCGATTAATTAAGAAAAACTCGATCCAAGCAAGAATGCCCCCATCAATACTAAGGGTCCTGAGCTTATATAGTAGTAGGTGATGATTAACTTGTATAAAGCCTTCGAAAAATCTAAAAAAATGCTGTCGACCATTGAACTTCGATCTAGAATGATATTTAACGAATGGGTAAAACAAAGCAACTGCGTTTCACATGAGAATGACTTCCTAAGTTCATGCTGTGACGTGCTAAAGAACGAATTTTATTCTAGAAAGGTGACCAAGTTAGAGAAGATAATGTGCTCCAAACGTTTGCATGGTATAGAAGTAAGTGAAATAGGTCGGTTATTAGTTACAGAATGCTTGTTTCCTGACTTGTGTAACGGAACCACCTTTGCCTCTTTCCAAACGCGTGGCACCACCCCTTCATTCAATGACTGTTGGAATATTTTATACAGGAACATAGATGAGGCATGTTTAGTTTATTTAAGGATTCTTGCGTTTATATTGTCAACACCACAAGCAGAGGACACTCTGAGTGATTAAATTGCTTTTACAATTCCATGGGCCTCAGTCACTATAACAGACGTTGATAGATAGTTGCGCGCTGGTAAAGAGACGGTAGCAGAAGTGGACGGTACTAAAAAGTTCCGGACAAAATTTTCGTTCAGACGTGCTACACACATCTCGGAAGACACGGGAAGGCCGTCCGAGTCAACAAGTACAATTTCACTGTATTTGGTATTTGTAATAGTTTTCCAAAACTTTCTAGGGTTGCTCACAAGCATTGATGGCAGAATGTTAGATAAAAAGTTAGCCTTAGCATCCGAAACTGTTAACGAGTAAACTCGCGCAGCACTCTCGTAGGTGCGCCGGCATTTTGGACACGCCGTTTCTACCTTCGTGAGAGTCACTACTCCGCGGCCATCGTCATAAAACTAAGAAATATCCCTTATGTTCCTAATGGAAAGCTGCATGCTACCTACCTATTCCAGTGCTTACACGACCACCAGTGATAAGGCTGGAAAGTTTGATTCGTCATGTATAACTGACGATGTGGCCCATGGATGACCACTGGAATTGATGGCTGACGCTCTGTTTGCCAATATCAGTGTGCAGCCCACATTTCTTGCTGCAGTTTCAGTTTACATTCTCCTGGCTGTAAGTTCAGTCATATAAGGAGTCATTTTGGACACGCCGTCTCTACCTTCGTCAGAGTCACTACTCCGCGGCCATCATCATAAACTAAGAAATATAGCTTATGTCCGTAATGAAAAGCTGCATGCTATCTACCTATTAAAGCTCCGTTAGAAACCCTTATTTTGATTTTCTGTACTTTTGGAACTTTTCAGTAAATTGAATGGTTGTTCAAATATCCGTTTGAGCTATTTGAGGTTGTGGCCAGCCGTTGCTACCAAAATACTAATGATCGCATTCAAAACAGTAGGACAGGCAGAAAATGCTACATCTAGTTTTATGAAATGTATACTGCAGTCACTTCGATCAGCGCTGCATCCCCCTCTGATACAAATATATGTCGATCAAACCCAGGGGCTTACAGTAGCTCGTAGGGGCATAGAGCTTATTTAGCTTCCGTATTGCGTATCTAAAGCTGTCGCAATGCGTATTTTGTTCTGTTGCAATGCTTCTTACTGTTCCACATCACCTATGTGCACAATACATACATTCTTCGAATGAAGAAGAAAGAGATTCAATTGTTGCTGTGTGCGCTGCTGTAATGACGACACCTTTCAGTACAGCTACGTGGGGTAGGCTAGGAAATTATGTATTCAAGCCATATACATAGCTGTAGCTGGAGTTTTCGTGAATTTGTCGTTGCTGTGCAGAGATAGTGACACACTAACTTGCCGTGAAGACGGAAATGTCTGTTTTTTGATCAGGAAAGTATATCACACCAACAACTTTTGAATTCCATCTTTTCAATTTTTTATTGAATCGAATGCGATAACCATCATTCTAATATCATTCACTATTCTATCGTAACTTTCACAGTACCGCAAGGAAAAATCGCTGCGCGAAATCTAGACTGGGAAGCACAAAACACAGATCATCGCCATGTCTTGTCTTCTACGTCTCTGTCTAGTTTGCGCAAATCATTTTGTGCTGGTATAGTTTTAATCAACACGCCCAGAACGAAGATGTATTGAACCATATTTCGCAGTAAGCTCGTTCCTGTGTATCCGCTTGCCACACAAATAAATAAACGCGGCCCAAGAACTCCACACAAGTGGTTAAAAAGAATAGATGAAACTTGTGGCCTAGTGTTTTCGCCGGAAATAATCCTAATCGTTCATTATTCTCCTTCGCCATTATTGGATTTATCTGTCGGAATTTCAACTATTGTGTTCGCCATCTGTGTGTTGCCTTCTTCATTCCATAATGTACCAGTAATGAGCAGTGGGCCTGCGTAATTTATGTGACCCGTCCGTGTTTGACCATGGAGTCAGTAATGAAGCTTGTGCAATATCTGGGACACAAATGCGCTAGAACTGTTTGTGCACTTTGTACAGATGAATTATGGCTATGCTTGGGTATATGCATCTCCACTGTAAAATGTGTTAACACCTTTTGCACATTAGGTGAGCATGAAGAAAACCAAGCGAGATATCTTGAAACAGCACCATGGTGGCTTATCAGCAACGGAGTTCCGTTACAATGTTATCGCTTTTTGATGAAAACGAAGCATGTGGTTAAAATATTACCTGGCCTGAGGAGAAAGCGCCACACAGTCCCTGCATAAGGAGCGACCTTAAAGCCCGTCGTAAACACTTTCGCGCCACCTTCTTCAAGTAGAGTTGGCCAAGTGTACCCATTTAGAGCATTATTCACCATAACCATGCGAAGTTGCGAAGTACGCCCAACAGGTCCGTAAGGCTGTATATATAATTGCACCTGTGTGCCAGAATACTTTGTTGACGATCTGTCTGATGATGATGATGATTTGTTTTCGGACCTTAAGTTACTGATGAGAAGCTTTCCACCATCTTGTTACAATAATCATTGGTGTCAGGCTGGGTGCGACTATACGCTTCTGCCACGCAATATTATATATGTTGACATGATTACACCAGCCAAATGACACCTATAATAAACCTTTTTTGACTAAGTTGTGGGGAATAGCATCAGTTTCTTTAGTACTTCAAAACCACTAAGAAATGCTTAGGTTCGATTCCAGCACCGACACCGGTTTTGTATTCTGAATGTACGAGTTATATAGCTGAGAAAGACGCCGCTTTTTGAGTCACCATGATTCGCCATTATTGTGAGTTCATAACATTTTAAGCTGTGAAAATACCTGTCCACCAACGTATAGGTGTATGTTAGATATTACTAGATGATAAGAAACAGTGCCACCTCCAACTATACAGCATGCCTCATAATTGAATGCGAGGTTTAGTCAAAACACACCCCAAAACTCAATGTCATATGCAAATGCTAAAACGTGCTTGTTAGGCATAGGACCACAGAACGTTTTCTCAGCAGTATTATCGCATCAGGGGTTTGTAGAAAGAATGAATGGATAAACTTTATTATATGTCCAGCAGTTTCCGTCGGACGATGGGGGGAAGGGGGCACAGGGAATTAACCCTTGTCCCTCAACCGATGATGATGGCGATGCCATAGGTGACGGCTTGAAGTCATTGGAACCGGCTAGACAGCCCAAGACTGATTGGTAAGCTCGTCGATGGTGAGTTCCGCCTCCCAGTAATCTGACACAGCCCAACCGCAGCAGTGACCGCAGCCATGGTGGCGGCAGCTGGCCCCAGCCTTCACGTGGTAGTAGCAGCAACAATTTGCATCGGAGTTCATTTTTGCCTATTATGAGCCGTGAAGTGAGCGGTGGCAGCGACGTTAACTCCCACGACACATTCCCAAAGCATGTGCCGCAGTGGGCTCTTTCCCAGCACGCTTTACACACGTCCGTCGGGTATAGGTGCCGATAACACAAATGCAGCGTGCTGGGGTAGGTGCAGAATACATTTATAGGGGCGATGCTCCTTACGCCGTAGATCGAATGGACCGTGTCGGCTCGTCGTTGCAGTATCCACCTTTCGTTTAGTTCTTACAAAGTCCACTGTATTGCGGTACTTGTATATGATAAATGTATGATGAAAAGATACAAGATGGTGGTACTTGAAGTGTTCACTAGATGAATGGACAGACGAACGGCTGGATAGACACAGGAACGGACGGATGGACAGATGGATGGGACGCGTAGATGGGCGGATGAACGCTCGGATGGTCGCATGGACGGACGGACCGACGCATGGATGGACGCTTCTCCCCACTCATCATCATTGATTCCGTGAATATGCTGTGATGTTTTTTTGTATTTTTAAGAGCAAGGAAGGATTAATGATGACGTGATGGTCGTGGGAACAAGTAATAATGATAACAAATAGGAACCGCCTAGCGTTATCTTTGATTGCATTTTTTTTGTGTACGAATATATACAGAGGTAAAGAAAGCCAGCGCGGCTGCTGGATTCAGGCAATAGAACAATAAACTCACAGACATACTAGCTTGGATACACACACAAAAGAATGCCAGTAGTAAATGTCGAAGATCTCGTTCTTGCCACTGTAAATGAAATCGGCTTTTTTTACGGCTTCCAGTTTAATCATGGCCCCAGCAGCCTTTTTTAATAAAGCATATTGCTATGACATACGCTCAACAAAGCACTGCCTGGCTTCTGCGAAGCCACGTTGTCTGTTCGTGGCAGGCCATACAACTGCTCAGAGCATACGCTCTCCTGTGTCACTACACTTGCGAAACGTTGCCATTTTAGTGCAGTGCATTCTATTTTGGGGGCGACCAATCCATTTGTAAGTTTAGATGAATCCTTCCAATAACGACCAGGTCCATACAGTGGGAATACCGTGTGCTGCCCGTGATTCTTATGCATGGGAATGACGCGCAGAACGAATAACATGGCCCTTGTCGCACAGAACGAATAGCGCACGCAAAACTATGTGAGCTACTGTTATAGGTATCCAGAATCAATCACTTAACCGCATCTTCAGTCAAAACGCAAAGCCCCAACACAATGCCAACCATTACGTATTCCCGCCTATCGGAATGTCTAGTTGCAGTTAACCCATTTAGCGCTAAAGTCTTCGATAATTTTGAAGTTCACGGCATCTCACCAACTACAACCTACAAAAGGGCAAAATTGAGCGACTGTTAACACTTCTGCGATTTAGCACGCTTGATATGTGGGGTTTAAAGTCCCAAAACCACCATATGATTATGAGAGACGCGTAGTGGAGGGCTCCGGAAATTTCACCACCCGGGGTTCTTTAACGTGCACCCAAATCTGAGCACACGACCCTACAACATTTCCACCTTTATCGGAAATGCAGCCGCTGCAGCCGGGATACGAACCCGTGACCTGCCGATCAGCAGCCGAGTACCTTAGCCACTAGGCCACCGCGTCGAGGCAATTTGGCACACGTTAAAGGATATATAGGTAATATCAGCGTCAAATGAAGACCGAACAGCAGCAAGCCTTCGCGATAGGATTCTGTGTGCCGTCCAGCTATCACGATTGACAGGGGCGCGCATCTTGTTCAGCAGCTCTGCGCATACATGCGTGCCTTTTCATGGTGATGAGTGGACGGTGCCCAGTACACCATTTCACGCAGATAGCAAGGTTAGTCTAAATAGGTCGCGAAAGTCGCAACGAAAAGTTGTCTCAAAGCCGTTGCGACAGACATCAACAACTGCGTAACAATTGAAGCTCGACTAGGTGAGAGAGGAACAAATAGCGAAAAGAAAAAAATAATCAAACTTTTATTTCCGTTAGTTTTAACTTTATTTGTTACAATAAAATAGTAGATTACTATAATAAAGCTTTGGTCTTTGGTATGTGGCTGAGTGCCCTTTTTTGTTTGGTTTTAGAAACAGCGGGCACATGCAGGCAGTCTGGTAACATGGACCAACTGATTTGGGGACGTATCCAGGCAATATGCTATCAAAGATTGTGTCGGCATGTTCTTTAATTTGGCGCATTACCAGGTCAACGAGGCATCGCTCACTTTTCTGTGGTGGTTTCATACGTACCTACAGAAGTTTACTTATTCTTTCTGTGCATTTTATAGCTCAACTAGCTCACAGAGTGTGTAGATAGCCGCTGCTGTGACTGCCGACTGCTTTCGCTGGCGCACGGCCGGCATGCCCTTGCTTTTAGTGACTGTGAACGCGACAGGCTAAGCAACAAGATGCCGTACTTTACGGCTGCCAAAGCTGTATCTTTAAAACTGCTGTCTCGCTGCAGTGGTTTTCGACGATAGGGCAACGTGAGTTTTCGAACTATTATGCTATTGTGCTCGTGAACAGTTGTCTTACTATAGCCTCTGCGAAGTTTCTTATTCATACTGCAAGTACGTCATTTGGCTAATAAAACAACATTGCTGCCTTCGTTCAATAGAATGATTGCGGTTATCTGCAGAAAAATGATGTTTCAATTGGATCATGCTTAGCACCTCCACTCAGTGATCTACTATTGGCAAAAATGGGCAATAAACTGCAGAAAAAGTTAGAGGGCACGCATGTCATCAAAACATTCAGATACGTGGATGATTTCTTGGTTCTTGTAAATTGTAACCCTTCTCTATTCCACTCGATTGCGGCTCTAACGATAGGCGTATTTGAAGACTGTTTAAAGCCTCTTGTGTTGACGCATGAAATGCGCGAGAATGACAAGGTAGGCTTTTTGGATTTAGGACTGGTTTTTAGCACACAGCATTTAAGTTGGTGTTACGAACCACGTGCGCAGAAACCTTTACTTCCTTTCCTTCCGCTCACAGCAAATTAGCAAAGCGAGGCATAGCACGGTTCTCAATATTTGTTAGTTTTGTTTCTTTTTTTTTTCTCGCATGCAATTAGCGAGACCCAATTGACGCGCAATAAAATTGCTTATAGGCACGTAGCATGCAAGCAATACAGAAAAATTTCTATATCACACGGCGTAGGGCAAATGTGCGACGTCGCTAGCGCTTTCGGTTGTGACGTCAATTTATTTTTTGTTGTTTTCTTCTGTTAGTTGTTCCCCCCTCACGTAGATGACGATGGCGGCAACGAGCCACCAACTACTGGATCCTTGGGCTTATATGAAAGTACACTACCAGTTTACATATACCTTGCAGATAGTACCAAAGGTTTGTCAAATTATGAAAAAAGAAGTGGTTTTGGTAGTGAGCATAACATGTAAGAGATGCCTTTAAAGAATAAAATAATGCTTGAAAAATGACAACACTTGTAGGATATTTGCGAATCTGTAGTTTCCTACAAGTGAACTTCTTCGTATGAGCATTCGTCAAACCATGAAGCTTTTTTCTGCCGCGCCACAGTTTATGATTTTCAGGACACCTTACAGGACATTGAGTAAACCGGAACGGGCGGTGGAACTCTAAGGAAAATTGCATTAAGGTATAGAGATTAACTTGTTTAAGGCCGTAAAACCCGACACTGCGGAGGAAACCAACAAAAAACTTGTAGGCATACATTTGCGTGAATGTTTTGTGAGTAGCAATTGTCATTCAAGAAATTCTGCTACTCGCCAAGAGGCACTGACCCTTCATTCTTGCGCTACCACTATGCTTAGTCAAAGCACGGACAAACAATTTCGACAACGTTGTTAGTAGATTGCTTCAGAAACTTTGTTGGTACATTTATTTCTCTCGATACGAATGAATAAACTTCATACCACTGATCTACCATTTACCGTTTTCACATCATCTACCGCATTCGATTGGGCTACGTGTGGTGCTCTACGCACTTAAATGCACTGGTGCTCATGTTTCAGGAGAAAAGGAGCGCAATTTAATCATTCTTCCGGAGCCAGACTATTTAAACTGTTCAGATTTCGCAGCTGTTGTTTCACCCTGCTAGCCCCGTCATGCTAACAAGCTTTTCCATGTGGGAGCTTTGTAAGTTCACTGTACAACGAAGGACACTAGCACAATGAAGCCACGTTGAATTTATGCACTGCTGTCTTACCGATTGGTAACGAAAATGACAATGCATGGCATTCGCAGAAGATGAAATCGCTTTCACTGTTAATTTCTAGTCTTTTGTGTTCTCGAATATTCACATGCCTGAATCGTCACCGCGTTAGGTCGAGCTTTCCTGCCGTGCTCGCGTTTATCCAATGCCTGGTTCAGACACGCTCTCTCAGTGAAGTGAATCGTTCCGTATCTACAATGCCATGAAACAGCGCTTCTGCAGCAATGCGCCTATCGAAACACCCACCATCAGTCAACTCAGATTACATATCAAAGACATGGCACGGCAGTTTTTTGCAACAGGCGTTAATGCGTTCATCTCAACACTCATGAAAAATGCGCTGTCGCTGGTATTGAAACTTTTTAGGAACCTCCTGCTTTAATTCAAATGATTAAAGAGAAAGAAATGGTGGCAGAGGTTGTACCACAACGTGATTTGAAGGCTTGCGCATGAGCGATAGGTTCGATGTCCCTAGTGAAAAAAAATAATACGCATTTCACGAGTTTATTAAAACGTTTCATTAAGTTAATTATGCGATCATTACATACCGTTGCATCTCTCGTTTTATTAAAACTTTACAAAAAGCTTGATTTTGTTAACTCGAGCATCGTGTGCAAGTGGGCATCGCAGACGAATGCCGGTTTCACAGAGCGCATATCTTGAAACCTTGAAAAGACAGTTCACGTGAAAAAAAGAAACTGAAAGTTTATGTTTGGGCAACTTTGCAGACATATATGGCCTGTTAACTGCGGTTGTATGTTTAATCAGTAAAGCCACGAAGACTTCAGCCTCGTCTATCACGCTGTGGGCTAGTATATTATAGGAACATGCTACTGTGCACAAGTTTTCACAACCTATTATGGTTTCCGTGTTTCATGTCATACAATTTGAAGACTTCCACCCTAATTAATATGCCCTTCGTCGAAACAATCCAATAAGATTCGCCCCAGACAAAAATGAATTTTCGTGGAGCAGCGAAGATTTCAAATTCCCAGCCATACACATTGCTCATGGGTTTCTTTTTGCAGCTTTGTGATATAATCGGGTGGAAGGAAATTTCGCTATTTCTATGAGCCTATACGCTGTTGTGTTGAAAAAGGTAATACATAGTGACAACACTATTTTCAATGATGCCTCCAACACTAAGACTTTGCAAGATTACCGACATGTAGACGAATAAGGCGTTCATATTTATTTACCTCTATAAAGATGTGCTTTGACAAAACTAACATATCAGACCGTATTGACAGCACACCACTAATTGGTATGGTAACAGAGCTGACAATTATCACAACATGCTGCTATTTATAGATCTTCTCAGCAGTTTTCTCGTGTGAATACTCTTGAATGTGCTATATATGTGTGAAAACAACCTTGCACTTCGCATCTTTTTATTTCGCATTAAGCAGAAAAAGTTTTCTCGAAGTGCGCAGATATGCGACACAATTTCGCCTTCCGTTCAAGTAACACCAAATGCGCACGTGCTTTGAGATAATATAGGAAAGAAATGCTGCAAAAGCAGGGCTGCGACTTTTGGAGTTGCCAATAATGCAAGTCGTATTTAATTCAAATTCTGTTTTCTGCGGATTCAAACCTGTTCAACTGTTTCTCACCATTTTTCTTCGAAATTTGCATTGTTCCCACTATTGATCCTGTTTGCTAGTAAATCAGACCGCAACACAGTTGACTAAGCATCTTCGTTGACAACAAAAACATGCTCACTAGAAGGTATGCTCCGTAAATAAGCAAAAAGCACTGGCAATAAATAACATTTCATGCATTCCTGACGACTAATATGAGAAGTGCAAGTAATCGATTATAATATAATTGATTGTGTGATAGTTAGTTTTACATAAAAATTTAACTGTAATACTTTAGAATCTGCTATAACACTTGAAACGTTGATAGCGAGGTTACAATACACTAGTTAAAACGTCAATCGTGCGGAAAAGTATACATGGGAATATTCCCCAATAAATGCATGTAAGCTTTCATGACACGCTCTCAAAATGTAAGCGCCGTTATTTGTCCTGTAAACTGACAGACGACTCACCAAGACCACATTGCACACTGCAGACAACACTCATAAGCAAAACCGATTGTAAGGCGTTGTATGCACTGCACTTCAATCCAGGAAACGTATCGCGTTGTACACGCACTTCAAACACACTGCCCAACTGAAAGCTTTGCTTGCCCCGCCACGGTGGTCTAGTGGCTAAGGTACTCGGCTGTTGACCCGCAGGTTGCAGGATCGAATCCTGGATGCGGCGGCTGCACTTCCGATGGAAGCGGAAATGTTGTAGGCCCGTGTGCTCAGATTTGGGTGCACGTTGAAGAACCCCAGGTGGTCGAAATTTCCGGAGCCCTCCACTATGGCGTCTCTCAAAATTATATGGTGGTTTTGAGACGTTCAACCCCACATATCAATCATCGATTGAAAGCCTTGCTCCTCCAGCTGCTTCGTTAATGCTGCTGCCGTAGCACACTGTCTCGGTGAAGTTTGTCGAGGAAGAGACTGACGACTTGGCGAAGTGCACAGGTTGGAAGAAACTGTTGAGGCGGAAGTGATTGGTCGGTGCCAAGTGGTTCCCAGGGCGAATATATCGAAACGCGTGAAAGCGGCCTAGTAGAATTTTCTCGGTATATTCGGAGTCGTTTGCAACTTTATCATTTGTTGCGTTCAGAATCCAAGAGCTCGAAACAGCGATCCATCACTTCCGCCCTATCCGAGAGTTTAGGAAATATACCCTCTACGTCAAGTGTTCATCTACGATCGCTCCAAACACGGAAACAGCAGTTGGGGCATCAAAAAATCTAAGGTTTAGA
Source organism: Rhipicephalus annulatus (assembly GCA_013436015.1). NCBI lineage: Eukaryota > Metazoa > Arthropoda > Arachnida > Ixodida > Ixodidae > Rhipicephalus > Rhipicephalus annulatus. The sequence continues at coordinate 238,488 of WOVY01014603.1, read as the reverse complement.
ATGAGGTCTGGTAAATTGAATGGCCATGCTGTCATGTTTACGATATTTCCAGACTGAGTTCACGAAAAACTTTAATCATGAAGTTTCAGTCTGTTTTGAGCAGCTATGCACACTTCTTTAGTCGTTTATAGTTCTGGAATAGAGTTTAACAGCCTGCGTACTTCTACGCTTATAATGAACATTTTACTTTTTGGCGGGTCGTGATCGTGTTTTGCGCGTTACGCCATTCCCGATTTATAGATATCCTCTTCGTCACAGAAACTACCTCCGTAATGGTAAAGCCCCATTTTCTTGAAAAAAAAGATATATTCGAAAACTACAACATCCTCCAATACAAAACTGGAGTGCAGCTCTGTGTGGGTCCACATTTCGAGATATACCGAGGGAAATGACTTAAAATTGGGTTATATGCATGCTCAGTCACATACACCCTTCGTTTTCCACTCGTGCTCCTCCTTCAAGAAACACCTTTTTCCACGTCCTTGCTGCTCTTTAAAGAAGTTTTTTGCTAAAATAAATTGGTAGACATAAGTTGGACGGCTGGACGGGCTGTGCCGATTCCTGGCTCTCATAGACAATGCCCGTGGAGAACGCTGTCCCGAATGGCCAGTTTGTACATGATAACCTGAGTGAACTGCGCGAAGAACGAGACTGCAGCGAGAAAAACAGACAACACAAGCGATGCATGTGTCCCTTTCTCCGCTTCAGTCCTGTTTTTCACAGTCTACTCCGTACGATGTCCATGAATGGAGATACATTTCTGCCACCAATCTAATGACCTCAGGCAATGTCGTTACAACGACCATGAGACGCACAGAGGTAATACTGAGCAAACTTCTTTCACAGCTTCCACAAGGTTGTTTCTGATATTCGAAGTGAAGTATATTGAAGCTTCCCCATGCATCGACGGCGTTTCTCCGCCACCAACTACTTCGAGTTCGGTAGCACCGGCTAATAAAAATTGCTGCAGGTCCACGATGTGAATGCTAATTAGGAAGTGAAGCACCATTAACGAAATGATCAGCGATATAAAGAATGCTCCTGAACTTCAAACGTGCGTCCATCCATCCGTCCATCCGTCCGTCCATCTATGGACGAACGGACGTATGTATGAGCGGACGGATGAATGCACGGATGGACGGGTGAATGTACGGATAGATGAGCAGACGGAACAATGCACGGGTGGACGAATGGTTGCATATACCGATGGACAGATGTGTGGACGCATGAGCAGTGGGACAGATATTTAGAGACGGACGAACATATCCACGGATGTTCGGAGAGACGGACAGGTGCACAGAGTATCGTCTATTTTCAAACCGCATGCGTGCTATAAACGCTGTATGTCCGATGTATGTATCACTTCTGTTTTGGTCCCACGGGAAGTTACAACGATGGCATCTACCGACATCGTACGAGCTTCAGGAGCTTCACCTTCAAAAACGCTAGCGGTCCAGTGGCGTCGACATGATGGTGGAAAAACATTGATTGAGAAAATTACTTATAGCTGCACCGTAAATGCAATTGCGTGGTCTTCTTATTCTAGAGCTCCACAGAAAATTGTCACTTCTCGAGCGCAGACCACTAAGAAGCGCTTGGCGTCCCAAGTGGAACAGCCGAGCAGGAACTCCTTCCTAGCCTTTCCTGTGGGTAGGGGAAAGTAGTTGAAAGAGGAAGAGGTATGGCAGGGCATACTGCAATCATGTGGTAGATGTCGGAGGACTGCAGCGCACTGAGGTATTTAGTGCCGCAAAACAGACGCCAGCGGTTTGCAGAACCTCTTCCCACATTAACATTTCAAGCCAGGAGATCTGTCTCTCTAACATGCTCTCTAAAAAATGGCAGCATATCCACGTGGTGAATGATGGAGAGTGGGCCGGAACATCCGTCCATCCATTTGATCTTGCTTCCGTCTGTCCATGCGTCTGACTGTGTCACCGTCCATGCATCCATCCGCCCGTCCACGCGTGCGTCTTTTCATGCGTTCGCATGTCCATCCATGCGTCCGTCCCTGCATTCGTCCATGCATCCGCCCCTGCGTCCGACCTTGCGTCCTACCGTCCGTGCAGCCATCAGTGCGCCCGTCCATGCATCTGTCTGTGTGTCCGTTCGTCCATGTAGTCAACACTCTAAGTACCACCATCTCGCATCTTTTCATCATATATGCGTCCATCTGTGTGACCGTCCGTGCATCAACCCGCCCGTTCATGCGTGCGCCTGTTCATGCGTCCGCAAGTCCATCCATGCGTCTGTCCTTGCGTTTGTCCATGCATCCATTCGTCCGTGCAGCCATCCGTGCGTTCGTCCATGCATCTGTCTGTGTGTCCGTTCGTCCATCTATTCAACACTCCAAGTACCATCATCTCGCATCTTTTCATCATATATTCCCCATATAGAATACCCCGTCATCCAGCGGACATTCCAAGGACTAAAGGAGAGGTGCCAAACGCACACTTTCTTACGGCTTGCGCTTCGTATCTATTTCCCACTTACAACCAACTCGAGTTCATGGTTTATACTAGTTCACAGTATTCATGACACTGCGGCTTAACGCTCGCTAAACCTTTCTAAAACCAAGAAGGTTACGCCCAGCGAGTATAACGTAGCAACCCTTTCTTATCAGATAGTGCTCAATGTACATGCCGATGGCTGCTAATGGGGAATGAGAGACAGAAGGATTCGACTTTTAGTTAACGCGCACACTGCGAATTTTTTATTGTTCAACAACGCACAGGAGAGATCTCCCGCCGGCCCCACCTTGCGGGTCAAAACGTAAGACTGGTTACACACTACGACTATGACTACTACAAGAGACGAACGGATGCCGCATTAAGGAGCTTCCCCCTTAAAAGTAGTTAAGTATTTTGAGTAGTTGGTACTTTACCGTGGGAGAACATAAAGCCACCCCATTGATAACGCCTGTCTAACATGTTTAGAAAATTTTTATTGTCACAAACGTCAATAACACTCAACAGAACATTTTCTTCTTAGACATACTCTTACGATGATGACAAAACAGATGTCATTTACATGAACATGGATATGAGATGACGTTGAAAGAACATGTTCATTCTATGGTTCACACAAACACAACCACAAAAATTATTTCAAGGTAAACGAGAAACACAAATAAACCTTAACATGTACATTTTGCATATTTACATGTAGGCATGCCATTTCTGCTGGTGCATCGACAAATCAGCCTACCAATACCAGGCCGTCCGAAAGACAAGTTTCACTTGTCCGTCACAGACCGACACAAAAGGGCAAGACCAGTGCCGAAGAAATTCCTCTTCACCGAGGAAGAAGAGCTCCTCCGACAAAACAGACATCAGCTCCGAGTACATCGCTCCAGGATGGGGAAGAGCGTGCGGAGGCGGCGGCCCGCTGCAACCGCCTCGCAGTGGTTGCGCCACAGGCAGAGAGAGCCAGCAACAATGAGAAGACAGGCGAAGCGGCCTCGTGAACAACGCCCAGAATAAACGAAGCGATTAACTCTGAGGCAGTGAAATCCGGCATGTACGGCTCTCTAATAAACGCGAGCAATGACACAATCTCTAAAAAATGCTGATTTGTTTCCCGAAGGGAGCAGTTAGGACATGTCGTTGACTGGACCATTCTCCACCTTTCGAGGCGGTCGAGAGTGGGAAGTACACCCCATCCCAGGCGCCACATGAAGTCCTGGAGGTGTCCAGGCAGAAAAGAAGCCGTTAACGTGCTCCAAGGCACCCGTCTAGAGTGAGCACGGCGAAATGGGGGACCAACGGAAGCAACAAAGAGGCAGTTGTCTCAACTATGTGGTTGTTCAATCTATGCCAGGAAAGCTCGACTTGACATGGCGAAAAAATGCAACAGGTGTTGCATAATACGCAGAAAGTGTTATTGACAGCGGCCCCCTGTTAAGTTGCACATTAGGTATCAAATGCCGAAGGTAAGTACCCAGAAAGTAATATGCAAGCGTTCGTGCGGGAGATTCCTCCCCTTGCACTAGGCGCAAAAGAAAGCGCAGTGCCAGCAGCCGACAGCGTATGGACACTGAACGGAAAGCAAAGCCTCCCTGAAAACGCTTCTGTCCCAGTGTCGCACGAGAGACCAACTCAGTGCCGCCTGACCAAAAAAAGGAACACAAAGCAGACTGCAGTCATCGCACGATGCGTAAACATAGTTGCACGACGTGAGAAAGGTACCAAGTGTGACCGAAAAAAAAACAGTCTGCGCAAGGTACCTCTGCTCAAGAAGCGGGAGGCCTGTGCATCCTAAATTTTCAGTCTGACTTCTTCGAGAGCGTTTAACCAAACAGATTCGCAAATGCCGTAGTGGTTGTATAAAATACCTAAAATACGAAGGGACGTGGCCGGCTGAATGGGAACACCGGCGCTAAGCCTGGAGTTTGGAGAGCCAATAAAGAAATACCGCGATTTGGAGATGTTCAACGCTGCACCTGAAATGTCGCCGTACTTGTAAAATACACACAGGCTGCGTGAAAGGCTATCTTCATCTGAAAGGTACAAGGTTATATCATCAGTGAAAGCTGTGACTTTCACGACACTGCTACCAGGAAGCGCAAGACCCCGGACACGTGAATCCGCGTCAAGAGCACGCAAATATAGCTCAAGGCTGAGGACAAATAGCACAGCAGACAATGGACATTCCTGACGGACCCACGTGTTATGGAAAAGGCGGCACTTTCCCAGCCATCCAAAATAAATGTGCTTTTCAGACCAGTATATGTAATTTTGATCATTTCCACAAACGAATGAGAAAAGCCGAAGGCTGTGTGCACATTAAGGATATACGCGTGCTCTAGTTGGTCAAACGCTTCTTCCTGGTCCATAGGCTATGATATCACGTGTGGTAAATGACAAGCTGTGTATTTCTCGTCCAAGCACTGATGAAGTCTGGTGATGACTTGCCAGTGTGCTCAACAGACCCCTCAAACGTTGAACGGCTACCACCGCGAATATCTTATAAACAACGTTGAGGAGCGTGATAGGTCTCCAATCTTCAGCATTAATAGAGGAAGCATCACCTTTTGAAATAAGCACAATGTGCCCATCTCGAAAACTTGATGGAAAGATACCGTCCTTGTAGCATCGCCGGATAACCGCGGTAAAGGTAGCACCAATCTCACTCCGAAATGTCAAGTAAAACTTAACAGGAAAACCGCCTGGCCCAGGGGCCGTTCCACGTTTCATGTATTTCAAGGCCGCCTTTACCTCTTAAGCTGACGGAGGGATGTGCAGGCAATGCGCAGCTTCTTGAGGAATACGGGGCAAACTTCTGAGCATTGGCGGTGTTTTATCGCAGTTAGTCTGTATGGCCGAACTCGACATAGCTTCAAAATGCGCCAAGAAAACAGATCGATCACGCATAGGAAGCGGCAGCGCAGGTGGTACTTGTGCTGTCATACATGCAGATGGCTGTGTTGCCCCCCTCCCCAAAAAAAAAATTGGCAGCATATTCACGGAGTGAATGATGGAGAGTGGGGCGAAGCATTCGTCCGTCCAAGCGTTCTTACTTCTGTCCGTCCATGCCTCCGTCTGTGTGACCGTCCATGCATCCGTTCATGCGTCCATCCACGCATTTATCTGTGTGTCAGTTCTTTAATCTATTCAACACTCTATGTACCACCATCTCTCATCTTTGCATCCTATATTCCCCATATAGGAGCACCGCCATTCAGCGGACATTCCAAGGACTAAACGAGAGGTGGCACACGCACACTTTTTTACGGTTTGCGCTTCGGTTCTACTTCCCATCTTTAACCACCTCAAGTTCATGGTATATACTGGTTCACTGTATTCATGGCACTGCGGCCAAACGCTCGCTAAACATTTCTAAAACCCAGGAGGTTACGCCAAGCGAGTATAACGTGGCAACCTTTTCCTGTCAGATAGTGCTCAATATACATACCAATGGCTGCTAATGGGCAATGAGAGACAGGAGGATTCAGCTTTTAATTTCTTACGGCTTGCGCTTCGTATCTACTTCCCACATTTACCCACCTCGAGTTCATGGTATATACTAGTTCATTGTATTCATGGCACTGCGGCTCAACGCTCACTAAACCTTTCTAAAACTAAGGAGGTTACACCCAGCGAGTATAACGTAGCAACCCTTTCTTGTCAGATAGTGCTCAATGTACATGCCAAAGGCTGCTAATGGGGATCGCAGCGTGCGCTTTAACTAAAAGCCGGATGCTACTGTCTCTCATTTCCCATTAGCAGCCATTGGCATGTACATTGAGCACTATTATTCATTGTTCAACAACAAACAGAAGAAATCTCTCATAGGCACCACCTCGGAGGTCAAAATGTTATACTTGTTGCATACTACAACTGCCCCGAGGGATGAACGCGTGCCGCATATTGAAAAGTAAAGACTAACGTGGACGGATAGTTCTTGACAGTGTCCTGGATAGTGTCCAGGGGACCCTTCCTCAACCAAATTACATCGCACTGTTCGACCCTCCAGAAGAGGGTCGAGACTTTTTGGATCGTTGGGATTTACCACGGCCATCACTGCGTTTATCGGAGCAAGAGCTGGAAATGTGCCCTCGCTTGGTTTTACGTAGAGCACCCATGTCGATGTCGAAATCGGCAAGGCTAGACATTCCGATGCTACTATCCTGTCCCAGGCTGAAGCCGTTTTCCGAAGACCTGTCCTGTGGAGGTAGGGACTGAGCCGCCGGCAAGCTTGGATCCACATCCTTGATGCTGGTAGCACTGTCCGCGTCTCGGCAAGCCGGTGTAGGCAACCTTTTGCCTAGTTCACACTGAAACATCCGCTTTCTACAGCGACTGAAATTCCCTGCCGCCGAAGCGCAGCGTCGTTCGCACTGGACGCGCCCCGCGCCGCCGAATATGCCATCTACTACGGGGCTAACGCGGGATGGATGCGCTGTCACCCGGTTGTTGTCGCGGCTCGCAAACGCTACTACGCTATCCAGTGGTGTATACTTCAACGATTCTCGTGCGCAAGAAGCAAGAAAAGACAGTTCTACTTACTTTTCTGGCAAGTTGCTGTCTTGTAATGCACGAAGAGCAGAAAAACCACCGACGCCAGCGGCGTTGGTGGGTTCGTTTTGCTTTGCAAGACCGCAACAAGCTCGGTCACGCCAACAGCAAGCTCGGTCACCTCTTTCACGAAATACGGAGGCGAAGTAGGCACAGAGTAGGTTAAACTCCCATTGGTTTCAACATTCAGTTGCGTGCACTGCAGCATAACAAGTGAGTAGGGCTTGGCCGCCATTTTTCAAAATTCCTTGACTAGCGCTCCTATTGGTCCGCGGTGACCGATTCGGCGGCAGACGCCGCAAAATTCGGTCCGAGAGCGGTCGGCGTTGAGAGGGCCCTTTCGGCGGATGTCGCCGCCGCCGAACCGGATTGCGAGCACTTTCGGTGGCCGGAATCCTCAGTGTGAACGCGGCCTTTGTGTGGGCGATTTTTTACGTGTACAACGCGATGTCGAAGTGGTCGGAGTGGCCGCAACAGACGAGGCTGTGTTATTTTTGCCACTGTTTTCGGAAATAACAGCGGACATCACATTAACCAGATAGTGGACCGTTAGCATTTGGCTAATGTCGACACCCGCAGCTTGCAGATGTGACTCTATAGATCTGTCGAAGTCGTCACAGGTACATTTGTCATTTCAGTTAGCTGCTTTTGTGCAGATACTTCTTGTCTTTCATTTTAAATTATCTTTAAAGAGAATTTGGACCAATGCCAATCGCTTTTATCTGAACTTCCAATAACAAATGCAGACGGATTGTACATACATTAGGGGCAGAAATTTGAGCAAGATCCTAGCTGAGAATGCTTTAATGTAGTAGCAGTGTCTGAAAAGGAGGAGGAGAGGTTGAGGAAAGAAAAATACGCAGTTTCTGCTACCCAAAATGGGACAATATCTCAGCGTCTCTAGTCCTAATGGAAGATGGAAATAAAAATATAAAGATAAGAGAGTTAATAGGATGAGTGGTAAATGGCTTCTGCCGCCCGTAGTCCAGTTCCGCGGAAGTGCTCCGCCTTGAAGATGTGGGCGTCATAGTGGAAAGGGGATAGGAGGTCCCTTAGTGTAGCCGCAAGTAGTTGCAAACACGTAGGTGGTGGCTGGGCCCCTGTCCGGAAGAAGAATAAAATCACCGAATATCCACGGAGTGAAAGATCATGAGTCCGGCAAAGCGTCCGTCCGTGCGCCTGCACATCCAGCCATCCGTGCATCCGTCTGTCCGTCCATGCATTCGTCTGTGTGTATGTCCATCCGTCGGTCTGTCCGTCTGTTTATCCGTTCGTGCGACCGTCCATCCGTCCGTCTAAGGAACACTCCTAGTGCCCCCATTTTGCATCTTTTCATCATATATTCATCGTATAAAAGCACCGCCATCCAGCGGACATTTTAAGTACTAAACGAGAGGTGGCTACTACTACGACTACACGGGACATATGACCCGCGGCGTTAGAATCTTCGCCCCTTATATCTGCTGTTTTCCACAGCCCATAAACGAGCACGACAAAACACGTGTGCTAGAGGACAGAGAACCCTAACCTAATGAGAAAGCCTTCATGAGAAGAAAGAGTATTATGCCATCGTCTAGGCTCCACGTCACAGAATAAGGCCGTGAAAGAGCTACTGGGGCTTTATGCGAATCACTAGAGAGTTTTAGTACTGCGGAATGGTGCTACGTACGCATCACGCAAGCGCCTTGCGTTACGTGGTGTCGTTTGCCACAAATCGGCTTTTAGTACGCCGTAGTACCCGCGTACGTAATGAGCGTGCAGCGTGTTGCGTCATCTGGTAGATCAAAATAGAAGTACGTGTTGTTGGCAGCCAATGTGAGCCAATCCAAGTGTTATAGCCAGATTATGGCCATATTTTAAGTCACAGAGCCGGTGTGTGCTTGCCTTCGATGCCGCCATTTTGCAAAACGAAGTCTCGCGCTGTCGCGAACTTCTTCGAGAGCGGCGCGATCACCTCATACGTACGCGCGCACGCATCTCATGCGTGCGTACGTTGCGGCTGCGTACGTAACGCGATACGTGCGCGTCGCGGTCTGCGCATGCGCACTACACAGAACGTGGCGTCCTTACGTACGCAACGCCACCACGTACGCAGCGTACGCAGTATTAAACTCTCTATTGTCTTGTCTAAACGATTCTCAATGCAACGTTTTCGCGCGTGTGTGTGTTCTGTTCTCATTTATTTTTATCTCTCTCTCGTGTTTTTTCTCTATTTCCATATTCCTCAACCCTAGTGCCGGATAGAATATCAGATTCTAGCACCTAGTTGATTGATTGATATGTGGGGTTTAACGTCCCAAAACCACCATATGATTATGAGAGACGCCGTAGTGGAGGGCTCAGGAAATTTCGACCACCTGGGGTTCTTTAACGTGCACCCAAATCTGAGCACACAGACCTACAACATTTCCGCCTCCATCGGAAATGCAGCCGCTGCAGCCGGGATTCAAACCCGCGACCTGCGGGTCAGCAGCCGAGTACCTTAGCCACTAGACCACCGCGGCGGGGCTAGCACCTAGTTAACCTCCCGGCTTTCCTTTTTTTTTCTGCGGAACTCTCTCCTCAAAGGAAGATGCACGCAAGCCGCAACTAATCAGCGTGTACTCCAGACTGACGTCGTGATCCAGATAACCAGTGACACCGGTATCGGATATTATAGCCGAGTGCCTGAACACGACTATTTCATTTGTCGCGGGGAGGTGATTAGCTTGCACGTTTATGTTTCGATTTGCTAGGCGTGGCCTCTCGGGACTTAATTATTAAGTTGCATACGACCGTACTTGCATAGCCAGATGGAGTAAGGAAAAAGCCAAAGGATGTAAGGTAGCGTCGCGTGACAATCTTGAAGCCAGGCTAAAATACTTGTAGCAGGTATAGACCTTGGCCGTGTGGCAGGCAAATGGTGTTATTGGTCGGCTCATTTTCACTACGTCTGCTGCGGTCGCTGCCGAAGTCTAATCCTACCCAAAAGTGAACGAGCCCTTAACCCTATAATATTGTCACGGGGTCGTGACGTGGACGAATGGAGCACACTGCGAGTCGAATAATAAATTGTTTATTTGGGCGAACTTGTGCCCAGTAAACGGAAAGTCGGACTACAGCAGCAGTCTTGGACTGATAGCGGCGAACGGAGCGTCGGCCGTCGATCAACAACTGAGAAGCAGCAAAGTGCGTCTGCATTTATACTCTTGCCATCGAATGTTTTAGCATTATCGCTGGCGGCGGCGTAGGTTCCAGATTATTCTGTACAGTTCGCGGAGTGGGCGTGATCTTATCGAAGTGATCTACTACAGTCCTGAAGCTTCTCGAAAACTGCAGGCGCGGTTTGCGCTGAGAATTGTGAGTGTATTGGGGCGATAATAAAACTTGAGAAATGGAACGTGGCATTGCCCCCCTCTGAAAAAGGCATCGTCCCGATGCTTCACCTGAGGATGAAGGTACAACAATAATGCAAGAAAGTACAATGAATGAATTACGATACAATATTAATACAAAAAACACTGTTTCAGTTTGTTAACGCGCATGAGACGGCTTGAGGCGCGCGACATGGACGACTTCAGGTCGCGATCGGCGTCGTTGAGAGTTCGTGATGCCGCCGGACACAACCTCGTAATCAAGTGGGCGGAGACGTCGAACCACCCTGTACGGTCCGAAGTACCGTCGCCGAAGCTTTTCACTGAGTCCACGTTGGCGTATCGGCGTCCACACCCAAACACGTTCACCGGGCTGGTATTCAACGAAGCGTCGTCCAAGATCGTAACGGCGTCTGTCGGTCGTCTGTTGATTCTTGATACGAAGACGCGAGAGCTCTTGGGCTTCTTCGGCGTGTTGAAGGTACTCACTCGCATCAAGGTTTTCTTCGTCGGTGACGTTGGGTAACATGGCATCGAGCGTCTTTGCCGGGCTCCTTCAGTAGACCAATTTGTATTCGTCCGGCGGTGGTTTGTCTGGCTGTATGCCAAGATTGCTTGAGTTAGGTCAGCAGTAATTGCCGTTCCTCTGTCGGTGATAAGGACTTCCGGGGCGCCGTGACGTAAGACAATATTTTCTACGAAGAACTTAGCTACCTCGGATGCACTGCCTTTTGGCAGGGCTTTTGTCTCGGCGTAGCGGGTGAGGTGGTCGGTAGCTACCACGATTCACTTGTTTCCGAAAGCCGACATCGGAAACGGCCCCAGTAAGTCCATACAAATCTGCTGGAAAGGTCGGCAAGGTGGGTCAATTGGCTGCAGAAGTCCAGCTGGCCTTGTCGGCGGTGTCTTGCGTCGCTGACAGTCCCGGCATGTCCTCACATAACGACGTCGGTGGTAAGACGGGGCAAGTAGTACCTGTGTTGTATTCTCGCGAGCGTGCGGGAAACACCGAGGTGCCCAGCCGTCAGATCGTCGTGCAGGGCCTGCAGGAGTTCTGGCCGCAGAGCTGAAGGCACCACAAGGAGATACTTGGCTCGGATCAGTGAAAAGTTTTTCTTTTGGAGAAGATCGCAGGAAGAACGACGCCAGTGCGCGCTTGAATACGTTCGGGACTTCGGTGGTCCTGCCTTCGAGGTATTCCATTAGGGCCTTAAGTTCCGGGTTGGCCCGCTGTCGTTCATGGAAGTCGTCGGTAGTTATCGATCCCAAGATCTTCCATGTACCGGACGCCTCCATCAAGCCATGTACCCAGCACCTCCACCATATGTCACGGTGCCGTAACGTGGACGAATGGAGCACACTGCGAGTCGAATAATAAATTGTTTATTTGGGCGAACCTGTGCCCAGTAAACGGAAAGTCGGACTACAGTAGCAGTCTTGGACTGATAGCGGTGAACGGAGCGTCGGCCGTCGATCAACAACTGACAAGCTGCGAAGTGCGTCGGCATTTCTACTCTTGCCATCGAATGTTCTAGCGTTATTGCTGGCGGTGGCGTAGGTTCCAGAATAATATGTACAGTTCGGGGAGAGGGCGTGATCTTATAAATGATCAACTACAGTCCTGAAGCTTCTCGAAACTGCAGGCGTGGTTTGCGCAAAGAATTGCGTAGTGTATTGGGGCGATAACAAAACTTGAGGAATGGAACGTGGCAATAGGTATACGGTAGACATCCGAGGAGGTTGCTTACCGATGTCATAGGTATCACGTGACGCTCCCTTGTAGTTCTTTTTTTCCTGTTCCTGCAAGTAACAAAGAAAGTTTCATTTTTGTGAAGTAATGACTGTTGGTCTTCGCCGTCTCAAAACCACCGTATGATTACAAGAGACGCAGCACTAAAGAGCTCAAGAAGTTTTCAGCCCTTGTTTTCTTTTTTCAGAAACTGAAAACATGGGTCTCTATCATTTCAAAATGCAGCTGCCGAAGATAACGTTATTCGAATTACAGCTCACAATCATCAGGCCTGCTGCCAAGTTTCATAATCGCTAGACCACCGTGTCAGGTCATTTCACTGTCTTGTTCTTACCAACCAGATTATTATGGTCACTCTAAACTCAGCTTGTTTTCGTACGTAAGTTACTGATTATATCCTCTAAATGCCCAAATTTTCATACGATCTCCAGGAATGGTCGGAGCTTTTGTGCATGCAGGACTGACATGTTCACTGTGGCTGGCTTCGCTTGTCGTTAAGAGGTTGGTTGGTTGGTTGGTTGCGAAACTTTATTGAGGTCCTGCAAGGCGCGTGTCAGCGCGCAGCGGGCGACTCCCACGTTGGGACCGTTAGGGCAAGCCTATCGGCCGCTCCGCGGGCCTGCTGGACGGCCCAAAGTTGGTCGGCCAGGAGGGAGCTGTGTAGGGCCGCCTCCCACCTGACCGATGTAGTGTTGGGGTTAGTGTACATTGCCTTGCACTCCCAGAGCATGTGCGCCAGCGTAGATACATCCCCACATGCGGGGCAAGCGTCATTGGGAAACACGTCAGGATAAATAGCGTGAAGGGATCTCAGGTTAGGGTACGTGTCGGTCTGCAGTAGTCTGAGCGTAAGGGCCTGTGGCCTATTAAGATTTGGATGAGGGAGTGGATACAGTCTCCGCGCGAGGTAAAAATATTTTGTTATTTCGTTGTACGTGACAGGCGCGTCTCCGTTTTCCGCAACCCCGTTGGCCCCGAATCGTTGCCCGGAACCAGCGCGGTCGGTTAGTGCGCGCACGGCCTCGTGGGCAGACTCGTTGAGGTTGGGGGGAGCGCCTTGGACCTGTCCAGCATGTGCAGGAAACCAAATCAGTACGTGGTGCTTGATGCCGTCGCGGCCACCACTTTGGAGCACGCGCAGGGCTTTCTTGGAGATTACACCGCGCTCGAAAGCGCGAATAGCTGACCTAGAGTCACTATAGATGACCTCCCTTTCACCTTCCAGGATGGCCAGGGCGATGGCCACTTGCTCGGCAATCGTCGGGTCGTCAGTGTGAACCGATGCGCAGTTGGTGATTTGTTGTTTGGAATCGACGACGACTGCGGAGAAGGCGCGGCTCCCACGGTACGCTGCCGCGTCGACAAAGCTGACGCCGTGCTCCACACTGTGAATCTGCTTGAGAAGAGTGGCAGCTCTAGCCCGTCGCCTACCACGATTGTGCTCGGGATGGACATTCCTCGGTATCGGTGCCACGGTGATGAGGTCACGAACCTCACGGGGCACCTGTCTCATCTTCTCGTCCACTTCAGCCGAAGAGTGACCGAGCTCCCGGAGTATATGTCTGCCGGTCTGGGAGCTCGAAAGGCGCGCGAGCTGGGCCCACTCCTGCGCTTCGGCAATCTCCTCCAACGTATTGTGTACTCCGAGCTGGAGCAGGCGCTCGGTACGCGTCCTGATCGGGATACCGAGGGCCCGCTTTGTAATCTTTCTGAGCAAGACGTTGATCTTGTCACGCTCGGCACGCTGCCAATTGTGCATGGCCGCGACATATGAAAAGTGGCAGAGCACAAAGGCATTGACCAGGCGGATTAGGTTGTCTTCCTTGAGGCCTTGGTAGCGGTTGGCCACCCGCCGAACCAGCCGAACAGCGTTATCCGTCTTGGCGGCGAGCTTGAGTATAGTCTTGCCGTTGGAACTATTGGACTCGATGGTCATGTCGAGGACCCGAATGGAGTCGACTCTGGGTATTACGCTGCCATCTCCGGTGTAGAGCTTGATATCACTCTTCGAGATCGGCTGCCAGTTTTTGGGCTTTGGCCCTCGCCTAGTGGGTTGGTAAAGGAGGAGCTCTGACTTGCTTGGGGAACACCTCAGGCCTGTGGGACGGAGGTAATCTTCCGTGGTGTCTATTGCCTCCTGCAGGGAGCGCTCGACTTGCCCGTCGCTGCCACCTGTGCACCAAATGGTAATATCGTCCGCGTAAATTGTGTGGTTAATGCCTTCGATACATGAGAGCCTCTTGGACAACCCGACCATGACAAGATTGAACAGGGTGGGCGATATCACTGACCCTTGTGGCGTGCCGCGCGATCCCAGCTCTATCTCCTCGGAGACAAGGTCTCCCACACTGAGGGTGGCCCTCCTACGGGTCAAGAACGATTTGACATATTTGTAGAATCTGACTCCAAGGCCGAGCTCAGCAATCGACCGCAACACGAAAGAGTGAGTAACATTGTCGAAGGCTTTCTCTAAGTCGAGGCCGAGAATGGCCCGCATGTCTCGAGTGTTGCAGTCGATGATTTGGTGCTTGAGCAGCTTCATAGCGTCTTGCGTCGAAAGCTTGGCCCGAAAACCAATCATGGTGTACGGGTAGAGCCCATTGTCTTCCAGGTACCGAGTCAACCTATTGAGGACCACATGCTCGGCTACCTTTCCCACGCAGGATGTGAGCGAAATGGGGCGCATATTGTCCAAGTTGGGTGACCTCCCCGGCTTAGGAATGAGCACGGTGCGTGCGACCTTCCACGGGTCGGGGACCTCGCCGCTCTTCCATGCCTCGTTGATGACTTCGGTGAGGTACTCGATTGACTGGTCGTCCAGGTTGCGCAGGGTCTTATTAGTTATGTCGTCGGGGCCCGCGGCAGACCTCCCATTGAGCCCGTAAAGCGCCTGCCGAACCTCTTCGTGGCATATCTCGGCGTCCAGTTCAGTGTTGGCCGGTCCTGAGTATGCGGGGTACGTTGTTGCGGGGTTCGAGTCAACAGGGAGGTACTTTTGTTAAGAGGTTGTCAACATTTTATTTGGTTAGTGATGCCTGAAATGTGCACTGTTGTGCGCAGCACTCGGGCGATGACAGATTGCGCGGCAATATGCACTGAATGTTACATTGCTACAGTGGCAAACAGTCAAAACTTCAAAACCAGTTGCCATTGTTCCAACACGAAGCTGAGGCCAGAATTCGAATCAGGGAGTACCTTTATTGTCCGTGAGTTTATTTTCTTTTTGTGGTACTTTGTTTCTATCTAAATGCTGATGCCAGTGCAGAGAATCGAACTTGCACCACTTAGCATAGCATCACACAACTTCATGGCAGCTACCCTCTCGCTGCAACGAAGTGTGTATCCAAGCACAACATTCATCCCCTAGTACGTCAATTTTCGCTTCCCTATTTGAGCCAACCTGAAATCTTCACGACTTCTGCGCTATGTTTAGATCAAGCCAATCAGAAAGATTGGACAACGGTGTCAGAACAAAGAATGCTATTTGTTTACAAAGGGGGCTCCGGTAAACTGCAGAATCACATTCATTGACTGTTCCCGAAAATCGGAGGCTTTCAACTCACGTTTGCTTTTGCGGGGTCTAATTTCCCAAGAAACATATTGCAATAAAATATACAGGAACAGTTTCGACTAATAACACCATTGCACTTGTTCGTGGCTGCCTAAACGTGTTCCCACTTCTTTTGTGCTTCAGCACTTCATAATTCATACCACGGCCACTTTCGTATACTTGACACTGCTTGTGTGTGTCTTTCTAAACAATCCAATTAACGTCGAACTTCACTTACTTTTCTGGTGGTATCCTTGTCAGGTCCCACAACTAGAGACCGACTTCTTCAAAACAGCGCATCCTCTAAAAAAGCACAAATACTTATGTATGTACTTGGAAAAGATTACTCGGATGCGAAACGCATCCGGTGTGGAGATTTTACTGGACACTTTATACATACGCGAATGCTGCTTTTCATTGAAATCATGCTGTTAAGCGAATGCTGAAGATATGAACGCGCAGCTCGTGCAGTCACGTGATATCTGCGCTTCTTCTAATTTGTTTCGTATCATGCTAAAGCCGCAAGGATGACAGGACGCACCGCACGCGTAATAATAATTGCATCCCGCAGGGCTGTCTCTAAACAGAAAACATTTGCATCAAGCTGTTCCTCTTAGCCCAAAAGCAGTGCACGAACATGTGGACTGGTCTCAAAGATATAACAGTGTACAATGATTTAAAAGCCATTGTCACTGGCACTTGCTGCAAGGGCTGGCGAAATAAATACTCCATAAACGTTTCTGTAGTCATGACCTTCTGGGCTGCATCATCAACGGCCTCTGGTCTGTTGCAACCATTGCTTACTATCTTCATCATGGTCAACAGGCAATATACCGAACATTGCTAAATATAACCGAACATTCATCGTCTTACCAGTTCAAAAGAGTGTGTCTGAACGTGCGTGAGCTGTCTGAAGAGATTCGAGGTGTAGAAAGATCGCTTTCCTAAACAAGGGTATGCAACATCCGCCCTGGCGGACGCAGTGTGGGAAAGTATACGTACTAAATGTGGCAAAAGTAAGCTAAAGCCCAGTTTCGCAATAAGCAAGCTTCAGTAACATTGTCTCTGTACGAGAATAGGCAGCAGTATAGTTCTCACGTGTCTTCTAGACTCATGGTTACCTTTATTTCAAAGCTTGCGCAAATGAATGAATTAATTACAATCTGATCACGTAACTTCATTCCACGCTTCAGTGTGAGCTTTCAAGCTTTGCAGTGCACATTACATTATCTGCGGGCATCATGTCGCAATTTCGAGCTGTTCGTGGGAATTTAACAGGTAAGCTGCTCAACAGGTAGCAAAAAAAAAACAAAGGTAAAGCAAGCGGGTAATATAATGTTCGACAGCTTTCCTTTTCCACCACCTGGTGCACTTCTCATCTCTGTAAATGCTTCGTTTCTTTTCGCTGGTCCACGTTTCGCTAATAAGTGTTTTCCCAAAAAAGTAACACAAAAAATTAGGCAGCTTCGCACTAAAAAAAACGAATCCTGAAGCAATGAAGGAAGTGCAGAACTGTGCGGCGTTCCCTCTATTTCTTTCCTCCTGGCATTTATTTTTTTTTGTCTGGATTTTCATTTATTTCTTCTTGTATATTTATCAGTTCTTTTTTCTTTCTTGCTCTTTTTACTTTTAGTGCTATATTCTTTTTGCTTCTCGCTCCACTTCCTGCTTCTCTTATACGTAATTTTTCCTTCGTTGCGCCACGACACAACAGCATACGGCAGCACACAGCAGCCCGAGTTCCAAAAGTGATCCGCACTCTTTCATCGATGCGCTCAAACAACAAGAGGAGAAAGTCTTTCCCTTGGCTTAAGCTGCAATCAGTATATGCTCCAGATGATCATATAGCATTCGTGCTTGTAGACTGCTTTACGCCAAGCTACGATCGCATGCAACCACAGCACGTGACAGCTCGGCCTCCTAGAGCGCTCCAAAGAGATATCGGTGTCATTGTAGTCGGTATACTGAAACGGCGAGGGACGCACAGCCAGATTGCTCACCCGTCTACGATGTGAGAACCGGGAGATGAGAAAGTGATGTCACACAAAGAGAGCCGGCGAAGTGATATCAGTCAGTAATACTAGACTAAGTTGAAACGAAAACAGACCGCGCCAAGTGCGCACTGCCAAGAACTGACTGTGAGCGTCAGTGCATGGCGCCACTTATTGCCCGAAACACTGACGCCCAATGAAACTCGCTCAAAAAAAAGCATCAAAAACTTTTCCGCAAATATAAAACGTTATTGGAAAAAAATGGTTTCCAAACTGCGATCTGTGGTTCTATCTCAATCTTTGTATTGATACAGCACTGATAACTTTCGTGATTGCTGCAATACGTCAGGGAGTTTGCGGGAAGCTGATACATTTTTATCAATAATGGCTGGCCGATGTTATACTTTTTTGGCTGTTCGATTGCCTGTCCTATGGCCTCGAAAAATGTTTTTTTTCTTTGTGTCTATCGTCCAAAGCTTCTTATAAACAGTATCCGACCAAACTCCGATGGCGAACTGGGTGCCACTTGGAGAAGTTTCATGGTGGTCTTCTCAAAAACATTCGTGCTTTTTTTTTGTGGGTCTGCGTATGTATCGCGCTGTGCGGTGTTTCATACGAAAGCACTTTGTCGTGTAAACAGGCACTATCCCGTCACACTGTTGTCTCGATTAACACACTTGAGCGGCGGAATCAATATTTCAGCGCTCCATTGAAAATACACACATCTCATCCGCTGCCTTTGATTTTTCATCGGCGCATCTAAATTTCATGCTTCGACGAACATGCAGGACATTTTCGAAGGCGGTGCTTGCCGCTAGTTTCATGCCTGATAAAGAAAGGGCCGGCTCTGCCAACTGCTGCTTAACGAAGGAGCAAAACAGTGTGGGTGCGATCCCCCATTCGGTATTTGTACAAAGAAACAAACAAGAAAGTGAAAATAGCCGTGACGGTCGATTCTTCATTACACACTTGATATCAGATGCCGAGCGTATCGTTTACACTTGGAGATCGTCTCTCGTAAGCGTACGGGAATTACGTGTTCATAGTTGAGATACTCTATTTTCGAACCTGAACGTGATATGAAAGCCCTGGCAGGCCCTTTGATAGTGCTGCGTAATTTTTTAAATTTCAAAAGTCTGCCCCTAGGCATAATAATTTTTTATTCGAAAGTACACATACAAGTTTTCTTCATGTATAAAGTCTAGCAGTGAACGGTAATGTAGTCCACGATGCCAGCCGTCAAAGTAGGGTGGTCGGCCAGGCCTGAGAAATGTTGCACGGAGGTGACGGGTACGACTTAATTGTAGACCTGTACGGGTCTACAGCAAGTGTGAGGCAGTTACACCTTGGATTGGGGCGTCACAAAATGGACATGATGTGACATATGGGCATCTGTACTTTTCCGCCCAAAGGGTGGTCACGGATGGGGTAAGCGCAACCCCAACACGAAGTCTCCGCAACGTAACCTCCTGTCAGCGGGTTAAACCACAAGGGAGGTCTGATCCACATGGAGGTATAAGAGCTTGTGTGGAACGTCGGAGGCTTTTTTTACCCAGGGCATCTGTACTTCAGCGTCCTCAGTAAAATGCGGTAGCGGGTATGGTGTAACTTAAGGGTGGGTTGCCAAATCAGCGTTGACAAGGTCAGGCAAAGCGGCTTTTGGAACGCACTGAACACGTATTTGCACAGGTGAGGAGGCAGCAAGAACGTGAATAGTATCCACCTGTTGCTTCCGTGTCAGAGTGAACATATAGGCTCATATTAACAAACCAACTTCAACCTTACCTCGAGTTTTCCCTAACAGTTTTAAGCCTTTATTGCACTCGATAGACGATGTAGGTGAGTATGCCTGAAGCAACCTTGTTATCTTTTACCCTGTTACATTTTTCGTGTTTTTATAACGAAAGCAAAGAGTACAAAAACTTGAGGAAAACATGGGGTACGTAAGACCAAGGTTGGTTTGTGAATACAAGTCATAGCCAAAAAATTGCCCGCAGCTTCCCTCGGGGGAACACTGAGGAGGATGCGGAAGCATGTAATTGGTTAACGGGTGTTAAATTGCGACTTATTTGGGTCGATGGCTCAATTGGTTAACGTGGTTGGGAAATGGGGTGTTAAATGAGTGAACACGTACGGCACGTATGTGAAAGGGCGGTGTTTTATTTATTGCGACGAACTTTGAGGACGATGGCTTTGTGGTCGGTAAAGTAAAGAGTGAGTACAAACCAACGGACGAGCGGCAACTGAGCGAGTGAGCGCCGACCTTGAGTATATATACAGCGCGACGGCGCATGCGCTGTCAGCTGTCGAATGTTCTCAAAGGAGAAGTGCGCGCGCGGCACAGATGGCGACGGCGCGACAGCGCATGCGCTGTCAGCTGTCGAATGTTCTCGAAGGAGAAGCGCGCGCGGCACAGATGGTGGGCGACTGGCGCGACGGCGCATGCGCACGCGTCAGCTGTCGAATGTTCGAGAAGCGGTGCGGACGGCGCGGACTGCTCACTACAAGGCGCGAGTATAAGATGCTTCCACATCTAAAACAGAATAAGAGAACGTAGGACTAAGGAAAAGAGCCAAAAGTAAAACAAGAAACGAAATAGGCACGTACCAACGTCGCTTGTAAAGCACTGTGACTGCTACTGGTGCCACATAGCAGCGTCTCCGGATGGCGACGAAATCACCAAGTTTTCCATTCGTTAGTGCTGTTCTCCGTTGGTCAGCTGGTTTTGCTTATGAAATGCTCAGCATCAGGATGGACAGCAGGCAACTCCGCACAATCAAATCAAACTCGAAGTTTAGGCAAATCAGTGAAATATGCGAGATAACGATATACTTCATAGTGGGAAAAAATTGTCATTCTTGAACGAAGAAAGTGCGGGCGCGACTCACTTTCTTCGTGATATTTTGTCTTGTGAGTAATCTTGATTTGTGGGGTTTAACGTCCCAAAACCACTATTAGATGCGGAAGCATCTTATACTCGCGCCTTGTAGTGCGCCGTCCGCGCCGTCCGCACCGCTTCTCGAACATTCGACAGCTGACGCGCGCGCATGCGCTGTCGCGCCGTCGCCCACCATCTGTGCCGCGCGCGCTTCTCCTTCGAGAACATTCGACAGCTGACAGCGCATGCGCCGTCGCGCCGTCGCCATCTGTGCCGCGCGCGCGCTTCTAAGACGTTGACTCCGAGTCCGATTTCACCCTGGCACTGCTCAACACCCGGTCGCTAGGCGCTCACGCGGTTGACGTCGTGCGAGATCCCGTACTACGCAGAGTGGACGTGCTTTGCTTCACCGAGACGTGGAACGCCAATGACGTCGACGTTGCGGGATACGCTTCGGTCGCGCGCACGCACGGGTTCCAACGACCTGCGGGCGGTGTGGGAATTTACGTCAAGCATGACGTCGACAACGACGACGACTCCTTCATTGACCTCCGACTACAGCCCGGCGTTCAAACAACGCGCCAACGGCGAGCACTGCGTTGCTACGGTCTGTGGCGTCGACGTCATGACGATGTACTTCGCGCCAAACCTCTCTCGTGCCGCCGTAGAAAAGTACGTCGACGAGGCCGTGCAAGATTACAGAAAACAACAACCGCAACATCGACCGTTCATGCTAGATGGCGACTTCAACGTCGACGTCATCAAGGACGATTGGATAGTCGAATACATGGCGTCGTGACACTCGCTGAAACGCGCAACGCACGACGACTGCAAACACCACCAGCCGACCACCATTCGCGGAACCTGCATCGACCACGTCTTTGCAAATTTCGACCTACGACCGATGCAACCCGATCCACTCACTCTTTACTTTACCGACCACAAAGCCATCGTCCTCAAAGTTCGTCGCAATAAATAAAACACCGCCCTTTCGCATACGTGCCGTACGTGTTCACTCATTTAACACCCCATTTCACAACCACGTTAACCAATTTAGCCATCGACCCAAGTAAGTCGCAATTTAACACCCGTTAACCAATTACATGCTTCCGCATCCTCCTCAGTGTTCCCCCGAGGGAAGTTGCGGGCAATTTTTTGATTATGAGAGACGCCGTAGTGGAGGGCTCCGGAAATTTAGACCACCTGGGGTTCCTTAACGTGCACCCAAATCTGAGTACACGGGCCTACAACATTTCCGCCGGTGAGTAATCTTGATCCTACACCTACGTAGAGATCGTCCAACTCAACGAAACGAGTTGTCACGTTCGGGTAATCCCCACAAAGCTGCAAACAGACTAATTAACGACAGAGGTGATATCTTCTTTGAATAACTTGAATTTACGCGTCAATTCATTGTACTGGAAGGTATGCATTCACCGCATGCGCTAAACACACAAGGTTGGCGAAAATCATATTTACAAAAATATTCTTTAAATTATTTTAGTCGCCAAATCCAACACGGAGTACCCCCAACAAATTTTTGCAAATATATATACAACTTATTTACAACACAGTATAGTGCAGCATAGAAGATGGCGCTGTTATTTTGCAGAACACCAGAACGTCGTCGTTTTTTTTTTTCAGATTTCACTATAGTGACAGCTGCTAGCCCGCAACAATATGTTGAAAAACACGCTTATAGTGTATACTAGCAAGCAGAACATATTCTTGCGCCTCCGTGGTGGTGACCTACAAAGCTCACTCGTTTGTTCAATTCACTCTTTTTTTAAAGACGATAGTCTTTCTTGGGGACCTTCGACGGTAGAATTTCGGTCTGTCTGTCTGTCTGTCTGTACATTTGCCTGTTTGTTTGCTCTAACGATACCTTAAACGGCACCAAACGGCCAATTTTATTTGCAGCGCCCACAAATTTCGCTCAAGGTTTTGCGTTGATAGTTGTGCGATTGTCAATTAAAAAAGCTACTATTGCGCATGTCTGAGGCGCCATAACAACACTTCAAAGTTTTGTACGTCTGCCTTTATACTAGAAGAGGCGGCACACGAGTTACTTAAAGAAATGTAGCGTTTACCGCGCTGTGCTGACAGTGCAACGCGATGCTCAAAAAGGGGTTTCCAACGCTTTGCTGTGACGTCACGGTGGTGGCACCTGCCCATCACTTTGCGTTATACACCTTATAACCTCCGAGACTGGCACGCATCTTTCTCTGCGGGCTGCACGCCTTCGTTTCTGAAGATCACTGCCAGAGGTCGCTTGAGTCTAACGTGCCTCGATGCGCTCGTTCGTTTCCACTGTATACACGCTCGAGGCACTGTAACGCAGCGCCTCCAGAATACCACTCACCGATTTTCTTGCGCACAATATCAAACAAACGTTTTGTTCACTCTCTCCAGACGCAAGACTATCGTAGTTTGACTACAGTTGTGGTGTAACATGCGGATTTAGGAACCAATTTTTTTTTCTTCCTTTTATTCAAGTGCTCGCGTAACTCGTGCTGGAATTACATCATGTTCTTTTTTGTTTTGGTATCGAACTGCAATCTGAGAAAAAGTGGTCGGTCATGGCGGTCCTTCTGTTGTTCCTTTTGCCTTCTTCTTGCTCGGACTATTCGTAGCCACAGCACCACCCTCAGTATCACGTCCTCAACTCCTTGGCACTTGAACCAGAACGAAGAAGGACGGTGGTGGTGTAGAGGCGAACCGCTAAATCATCGCTGCCATTCTAGTCACGTGCGCTGTTCTGCTACGTCAACAAACAGCACTCGTGGCACAGGCGCGAACCTCCTACCGAACCCGCTTCTGAACACGAACCTCCACGGTTGCTGCCCACATTACCGCCAACGCCGGCGAATCTCCGGAGAATTAGCCCCCCCCCCCCCCCATAGTGACTACAGAAGTAGCGCAGACGGACCACCGCAGCACACAGGAGGAGAGAGAAGGAGCAAGAAGAGGAAAGGCAGGGAGGTTGCCCATATCCGGGTGATTCCACGAGAGATTGACATGGGTCCAAAAGTTGTTATTTTAGATTTCATTGAGTATTTTATATTTCGTGCACCTCTCACCAGGTAGTCCGAAAGTCAACTTCGTTTTATTATTAACGGCATAACTTACGAGAAAAAAAATATCAAACTTCACCAACACGGAGGCACCAACTTCGTCACATGTCATTTTCAAAAATTGCAGATGCAATAAACAGACAAATATTTTTGTTTAAAGGAAGATATTTTTTTACCTGAAATGCATGTCTAATGAAGAATGAATTCATACGGTTTCAACTTCGTAGACCTTAAGAAAATAGCTTTTAAAAATGGCTAATTTTGCGACAGTTTAAAATAAGTTACGTATTCCCTATTTTTTTTTTCTCCGAATGTAATGCAAGCAGCGTTTTCAAACTTGACACGTTTTAAGGATATAGTGTGTTCATTAGGTACATAAATTATTGCTGCCGTAGGGAAAATGTAAATTTTTATATATTGCCTCAATGTTCTCATATTCGCAAAAGTGTACTCTACTGAAATTTGAATATTAAAAAAAACCCACCTTCGATTTTTCTTAAAATCTCGTAAATAGACAACTGAAGGCCATCATACAGTAATATAGAAAAATATGTTGCATTATTTTGTTTTAGCGACAGTATTGGTGGTACAAATCAGAGCTTTTCCAGAATGCGCTGATAAGTTGAGAAATCTAGAAATTTGAACGGAAAAGCGGCAATAAGCTTCAAACGCGAGTAAACGTGACCGCAATGAAACAGAACAAAAGGAACAGACGACAGATAGATCACTTTCGTGCTGCTGGTTTCACGCATAGTTGCATTGCCAGTAATTTGAGCCTCAAGGAGCGTGGCGATGGCTGACCACTTCAGCCGGGATAGAGTTTTTTGTTCAGATTGCCTCATGTTGCATAAAAAGAAAATACCTTATCAAAGAAACTGCCGCAAGGTCGAAGACATCGGCCTGTTTCCCTCCAGAAGCTTTTGCCAAAAGCTGCCCGCCATGCTCATAACAACAACCACGTCTGCTAGAACTGCTTCAGACGCCTCAGAAGTATGCTGTATTCGTCTATTGGCTTCTCAGCTGAAACGGCTGATGAGTTTTTGCTGGAAGAATAAAAAGGCAGAAGTCAAGAGCGGTGCGTAAACACGCCTGAAGCATTGTCACATATGCGACTGGAGAAGCTGCATGCGCAAAATAGCAAAGTTAATGCAGAGCCAAGACAACTTAGCAGCAATTCTACAGTAATCGTGAAATGACACCGTAATGTGTGTAACCACCACTTTCAACCATCAGATCTAAAATGCAGCGTGTGCCCAGTGGTTCAAGAACTTCAAGCAAGCCTATAAAGCGTGTTCTTCGTATCAAGAGCGCATGCGTTTGTTGACACTGTTGCCGAGCGATATAGAGCGCCGAAAACTCCAAGCGCTTATACCAAACTTGTCAGCTTACATGATATACAGATCCCGACGCTGGCGCGCAAAACACGGGATATGGTTAGCACCAAATGCGGTAAAAAGGACATGGCTGAACCCAATGGACGTCCAGGCAGCTATGGCTTACTACTCCAAAGATGAGTATAGCTGCTCTCGGCAGAGCCCCAACAAAAAAAATGTATCTGTTATCATTGACGGGAAAAAAGGAGCTTGTTTCGAAAAGGTTTATGACCCGTTCGGTGCGAGAGGCTTACTGTCTCTTTAAAGGAGCTAATCCGAACACGTCTATTGGGCTCTCAAAGTTTTATTCACTGAGGCCGAAGTGGGTTCTTCTTGCACCACACCAAGAAGTGTGCCTTTGTATATGCTGTGCTAATGCCATGGAGTGTGTTTTTGCCCTACAAGACGTCACCGATGGTGCCTACACGGCGAACTTCTTGAAAGAACTATGTCTTTGCAGCTCCCCTACAAGTGATTGTTTTTTAGGCCATTGTGACTATTGTGCTAAGGAGGACGCTCTGACAGCCACATGTTTAGGAATCCCTGAAGATATTGAGGTAGCCTATGCAGTATGGTAAAATGGCGATCTAGTAAAAGAAAATACAGCCCAGGCAAGTGCTTTTCTGCGAGAGCTAAGTCTATGGTTAGTGAAGTGGATTACCCATGATTACATAAGATGTATTCAAGAATCAGCAATACGCCAGGCGAAAGAGAACCAAGAAAAAGAATCTTGCATTTTTCACTTTGATTTCGCCGAAAACTGGACAGCCATTTTACCGAATGAGGTACAGTCGTATCACTGGCACAAAAGACAGGTGTCTATAATCACGTGTGTCGTCACAAGGAAGCAATCAATTAAAAGTTTTGCCGTCATCAGTGATGACACATGCCATGATGCTGCATATGCTGTTTTGCTCTACAAATAACCCACAACAATATGAAGGAACAACTTAAGCCTGACACGCATGTTACTTATGTTTTTGATGGTGCATGTAGTCACTTCAAAAACAAGTACCAGTTGTTCGAGTTATGTCAGAGAGATCATATATCAACAAAGTGGATTTTTTCGCCCACAGGACGTGGCAAAAACTTTTGTGACGGCGTTAGTGGCCTACTAAAGCATCAGGCTACGCTCTACAAGATCAGAGCGGCAAGCTCGGCTGTGATTATGTCAGCATCCCGAATGGTGGCGCAAATGAGCGCGAAGCTCAAGAATGTCAAGCTGCTGTGTGCAAATGCAGACGAGCTAGAAACATTCCGCCAGTTTAAGAAGAGCCAGTGGAAATCGTTGCCACGTGTTCCAGGCATACGTTCGTGGCATGTTTGGCTAAGCACATCTGAGGGCACTGATCGTGGTCCTGTTTTGTTAGCGTCACGTACGGCTAAATCTGATCTGCAAAAGATGCAGCCATTTTGAGCGCATCTCTTGTTTCACGCAGTCACCACCAAAATACCAAAGAGGGTATTTCAAGCGCATATGCTTTTTCTAGCGAGACCCAACACTTGCGTTGGAACATTTTCATGTTTGAGTTTATCTGCAAATATAGACAGATGTTTTGCAACTGATTGACAGTGTCGTAGATTTCCCTCATTAGAGCTGTGTTATCAGGAGCATAAATGCGCCTTCATGGGTACGTATTTGCTACAGTGCTAAAACAAACTTTCTTCACCAAATGCGGTCACGTTTACTTGCGTTTGAAGCTTATTGCCGCTTTTCCGTTCCGATTTCTAGATTTCTCAACTTATCAGCGCATTCTCGAAAAGCTGTGATTTGTACCACCAATATTGTCACTAAAAACAAAATAATGCAACATGTTTTTCTATATTACCGTATGATGGCCTTCGGTTGTCTATTTACGAGATTTAAAAAAAATCGAAGATGGGGTTTTTTATTAATCAAATTTCAGTGGAGTACACTTTTGCCTATATGAGAATTTTGAGGCAATATATAAAAATTTACATTTGCCCTATGGCAGCAATAATTTATGTACCTAATGAACACACTATATCCTTGAAACGTGTCAAGTTTGAAAATGCTGCTTGCATTACTTTAGGAGAAAAAATGGGGAATGCGTACCTTATTTCACACTGTCGCAAAATTAGACATTTTTAAAAGCTATTTTCTTAAGATCTACAAACTTGAAACCGTATGAATTCATTCTTCTCTAGACATGCATTTCAGGTAAAAAATATCTTCCTTGAAACAAAAATATTTGTCTTTGTATAGCATCTGCAATTTTCGAAAATCACAGGTGACGAAGTTGGTGCCTCCGTGTTGGTGATGTGTGATATTTTTTTTCTCGTAAGGTATGCCGTTAAACATAAAACGAAGATGACTTTCGGGCTACCTGGTGAGAGGTGCACGAAATATAAATACTCAATGCAATCTAAAATATCAACTTTTGGACCCCTGTCGAGCTCTCGTGGAATACCCCTCCCATATTAGCATTTGGTTCACTACCTTGCACTGAAGATAATAGAATAGAAAATAAAAAGAGAGAAGGACAGCACTACACGTACAAAGGAGTAAAACCAATCACACTAAGATGAGGCCAGAGCTTCTTATACCTAGCATACATTGCTACAGTATTCAGACATGCGACTCTGAAATCGAGGCTTCAGAGAGAGAAGTGGGCTATCCGCGGTATTACTCATGCGCTGAAAACACTGGATTGAGAACCTCCAGCAGCTTCAGAGCCGTAACGTGGCTTTAGTGAATGGTGTAGTGGCCCGTGCTTTGTCGTACCCACGCTTATTTATACGCCAGCGGACCTTGGTCCGCAGTTCTCGGTGTGTAATTGCCTACCTTCCATTCGACTTGCGCTGCTTTGACTTGGAGCAATTTCCATGTGCGCACTTTGCAGTGTGGTGGTGTCAACGGAAAATCGTAAACGTTGACACAATCGCATGCATGCCAGACTTCGAAAAAATTGAAACAACATATTACTCTTGTATTGCACTTTTTATAGTAATGTAGTGTGTGTCTTTGTTGTAATGCCTTCAAGAACCAAATGTGTGCCCTTTTACAGAGCAAGCTGTATAGGGCTTGGGGAATCGAGAAACTGTCCGGCAGAGGTGTCACAAGCGCTCTCCATTGGCTGTCCTATCAGTTACGTCATTCTCAGCATTCGTACCGAAGCACGCGCTTTATTAGGTGTGTTTGGAGTGACGTCGTTCATTTCATAATTATTTCTGGGGTTTAACGCCCCAAAAGTATCATATGATTACGAGAAACGCCGTAGTGGAGTGTTCAGGAAGTTTCTACCACCTGAGTTACTTAGCGTGCACCAAAATGTGAGCACGTGGGCCCACTTATATACTCGCTTTTGTCGCCCGAGTAGAGGGCTTCTTACTCTGGGTTCCGTTT
Source organism: Rhipicephalus annulatus (assembly GCA_013436015.1). NCBI lineage: Eukaryota > Metazoa > Arthropoda > Arachnida > Ixodida > Ixodidae > Rhipicephalus > Rhipicephalus annulatus. The sequence goes on along the minus strand of WOVY01014603.1, from coordinate 210,136 downwards.
TCTGCTGCGTTTACAGAAGCGTGTCTTGACACAGAAAAGTCGGGCTAATAGCGATTTTGAAGTATATATATGTAATTAAACACGAAGTCTAATGGCGTGCGCAAACTTTGTAGTGATAGGCGTCAGCGTCTGTTTTGATAAGCCTGGCTAGAACTATATATTCAGTGCGCTCGTCAGCTGCGGAAATTAAAAAGTTTCGTAGGGCGAAAGCACACTGCTTCCCTCGAAAGCGATACACGCGTGTTGCTTCGTAGTACGGGTGGCGCACACGCCTGTCTCGTCACGCAAGTGAAGCACTGGGAAAACTAAACAAAATGTCACAGCTTCCAGGCATGATATGTAAAAGAAAGAAAAACTTGTGAAACAATAACATTCCCTAAAAGCTCGTCTGAAATAACACTCTTGCTCCGCGACAAGCCTGCTGTGTCTTATTTATGATATATGTGATTTTAATATTATTTTGGTATCATTATTATTGTTGTTGTTGTTGTTGTCGTCGTCGTCGTTGTTGTTGTTGTTGTTGTTTTGCTTAACACCAACCAATGCCATTCAAGAATGTATTTGCTTCCGTTCATAGGCAGGCTAAGGTTTCTCTCCGCGAGACCATAATTTAAAGAATTCGTATTCATCGAATTTCTGACCGCCTTCGCTGTTGGGATTTGAAAAGGAGCTACTGTAACTATTACCGCCGGAAATCTTACCTCATTCAGTGCTGTTTTGGCGGAATTCTATGAAACTGACAATTTTATTTATCTCACTGAGACATTTATGGTAACGTTTCCTTGATAACGTTTGTCCTAAAGCAGACAAAGACACAAAACTAAGAAACTGCTACCAGTAGTACTTATCATTAGACTAGTAATGTTTATTTTAATACAGTCCAGCTCGTAGCACTGCAAAGGGACGCACCTATTAGCACATGATTTATTACGTGAGTTTTTCTCCAGTTCTGTAAAGTGTGATTAAAATGGTCACGACCATTTCCTCACTTCGATTACCGCCGTTGCTGTGTCTTGTTTTGTATACTAACGTACGAGTGAACTTTTCATCAGGTACAGGCAGTTTACTTTTGAGCTTTTCATCACGTAGCGTCAAAAGGCAATATCGATAAAAATTGAAAAAAAAATCTCAAGGCAAAAGTGGTTTTTGATCAAGTGGGCAGCCAATCTATATGAGGCATGCAATTGATCATCATTCTACGTTACGAAGATGGTAGAGGCACTTGCAAGTTATCTCGGCTATACAACCAAAATAAAGGTCCACCTGTCCCAATCTATCGAACACGAAATATACTTCGTGGGATGCATCCTGAACATTACAAGATACGACAAAAAAGTGCGAGCATGATTGTTATACAGCAGATGCTAACAAGTTACAGCAACCAAGAGAGCGTACAATACATAGATGCTGCTATAAATACCGAGGGTAAACAAATATGTAGCGAGTGCGTGATAGGTGAAACACGTAGAAAACTACCTGTTTCATTGACATGTGCAAATTATGGAACCTATGCAGAGGAAATGGGCATTGCTTTAGCAATAAGCACTAGCTCTTTGTCGGTTAAGAATTGTGACATGGTCACGAGAATTGTGTCGAAGATTGTTAAAGACACCGATGAGCTGGTCGATTCTTCAAGTTATCCTAAAGGTCATCTACTAAGACGCAAGTGTCCTCTGGACCATGAAGCATAGCTAGAAACCAAGCGGTGTGTGCCGCAGCCCGAGGAGATTCACACCGGGCTACTCAGCAACAATATTCGGGCTCTTGAAACACAGATAATTAAGCACCAGGGAAAACGCTTGGAAATACTCGCGAATGACAGGAAGCAACGACGCTACTTTCTACGTGGTCACAAAAGATTGACTGAAGAACAAGCAGTGCAATCGACAAAGCTCTAAGTAGACATGGTACAGTCCTCCAGGCAATGTATCCCTGAAACATTGGAAACTCCACTTACTTCTCGGGCCCTTCTAACACTCTGCACAACGTGGTATTGGGACGCCCAAACATTTTAAGCATTCCGCCCATAGATAAACATTGTAAGCGTACAAACACAATTCAGAAAACCAGTGGCAGCTTATGCAGACGTCTCTAAACCCCGAGGACCAGTCCGGATAGTGGACAGCGCTCGGGCATAAGCTACACCATTGCGACTTGGAATAAGCAAGTCGCTCGCCTCTCGGCAAAGGAAACGTGCTCTTGATAGCAAAAACAAATTTCCCTATCCTTCTTTTTTGGAGTATTTAAAACCAGTTGCGAGTTCGCAACAAGCTTCAACATTCGTCGAATGGTACCCGGTCATCTTCCAGAGACGCCTCGAATGTCACGCTGCTTTTGCACTACCTGTCGTCAGGAGAAGAGGCAGACGCGGATCTTATTATATATGGTTAGGAGCAAGGGGCTGTTAAATCTTTTATATGCGGATGCTTGCACCATAAAAAAGAAAGAATCAGCTACGGCAGCGATAAACAGAGAGTAAGAATGATGGCATATGCCTCCCTGCGAACGTCCCCAATCACCAAGAAGGAAGAGGATAAGGAGGAGGAAGGGAAGAAATGAAAAACAGAGAGGTCAACCAGGCGCACGTCTGGTTTGCTATCCTGCATTGGGGAAGGGGTCAGAGGATTAAGGAGAAGAAAGAGAAGAGTGGTAAAAGAACACCGTGTTGCTACATGCCCGCGTCGCTTTGCTGGCCTGCGACGCGTAGAGCCATAAACCGAACCTCTTCAGAAAAAGGTTTATTCTTTAGTTTAATTAAGGTTTCACGTAACACGTTGCCTTCACTTGCTAAACAATCACGGCAACACAGTAGATGTTCTATTGCCTCGTGACTATCTAACAAGCCACATGTGGAGGTTGTGTGCCATTCTTATGCAAAAAGAATGCGCCTTTGTAAAAGCTACTGCTATCCACTGGTGGCACAGTAGAGGTGGAATACTTATCAACTGTCCTTGCGATCTAAAAGCCAGATTGGCGGGATGATCCAAACACAGTTATCATTTCACTCGGGCAACTTTATGATATTTAAATTGGCAGTCGACAATCTTTTTGAGATCATTGATTGAGATCATTCCTTCTAATAATCATCGCCGTGCTCAATGCTTCTTTTATCAATATTAAGCTTGTTATGTTTACGTTGTGATTATCTAGTTGTCAAATCAAGCACATTAAAAGAAAAAGCTGGAATCACACTATAAATCAACGTGCGAAGAAAATGATGAGCCGGAAATGTATTCGCCTCAGCACTGCGACTTATTTCGTCCGGTAGCTAAGAAAAAAGGGTTAAAACACCAGATCTACAGCAATACCAAAACGAAATCAGAAATTTGCAGGAAACTAACTTGCAATACAGATAATTTGTTAAGCGTGCTGTGCCTTTTATTTAAAGCATAGAGGCGTGAGCAGCCCTAAAGCGAAGCCTACGATTGAGTATGATGAGAAAGTTTAGAAGAGCTGATGTCTCTGACATCCATCCTCTTCTTTTCCTTTTTTCCGTATCTTCTTCACTTGCCGTCGTCTAATGAGAAGGCTTCCGATCTGTGGGAAGCAGGAATGTGGTTCTCGTTTGGTGTAGTTTACTATACCATGAAGAAAAGATGGCACGTGCGCATCAGCCGCCAAATTATCAAAACCGTCACGTGGATGGAGATTACTAGGTCAAGGAGGGCGGGTCTGTAATGAAACGGCACTGCATTTCTCTAAAAGTAATTGATGCCCAGACCCTTATAATGGATTGGCGGGCTTGTGCTCCACTTCATGATAGAGCAAATAATTTTTCTTACGTTCATGTTTTTTACAAGATTGGACCACAAATTCATGCAAGAGTGCAAAAGTTTCTGTTTCTTTACTAGAGCTCACCTGAATTGAAAGCATATGCAACGATGAGCACGAAGGAGGGTTGTGTTATACGTCAATGGTATCCGTAATAATTAGGATTGTTTCCACGGATTAGATATAGCAAAAAAAGCTAGCACGCAATCGCGAGAAGTCTAGCACCTGCCTGTTCACTCGCAATGCCACATTCTAAGTGATGTGCTTAAGTCGCAACAATAACTGTTTTTCATTACACTAAAACACTTCGATGCAGATCAGCGAATTAGTTTTAGTCAGCTTTTCGACGTGCCAGACAGACACACAATTTTACATACATGTTTTTTTGTCATCCCCAGCTGAGGACTCTGAAACCTTTCAGTTGCTCGTTCACGCATCGTTATGTTGAATGAATCAAACATGAGGGGGCACACGGTGGCGTATAATGAAGGGCAGCACATAATGTCTGTTCTGGGAAACAATCGGTATAAATGGGACCTCATAATTTAAGTAATATCATCCACTTACTTGACTTCAATGGCAAGAAAAACCTACGCCTCCCTGAGCTTAAGTTATTTTTCCAGTTATCATCCAGATGCCCTTGTGAATTTACTGTCCTATATCTGCATAGAATAACCCTTTTCTGGTTCAGCGTGGTGTTCTCAAGAAACGATGCAGGTACAACGCTTCGTTCGCTTGCACGTGACCTCCCACAGGCACAGTCGAACACGATGGAATTCACAAATGCTCGACTACAAAACTTCCCGATCTAGAGAGTAACATCCAGGCGAAGGAAGCGGTTGCTCTTTGTGTTGCAGCAATATTTTTGGTTTGGATGGATGTTATGAGCTACGATGATGATGCGCGATTGATAATTGATGATTTGTGGGGTTTAACGTCCCAGAATCACCATATGATTATGAGAGACGCCGTAGTGGAGAGCTCCGGAAACATCGACTACCTGGGGTTCTTGTGAGCTACGCCGATGATTTGGGTAAGGTCACCACCTAGGCAGTCTCTTGAGGCTTTGGAAAAAATTGCACTTTTCCTTTTGTAAGCACACCGAAAAGGACGCGCGGACGCGTAGAAATGATGCTTGTGGGAACATATCGTGCAGTTCACGGTCATGATGCATTATTACACTTTTCTAAGCGCACTTTGAAAGGGCAGTGGTAGATATGAAAGTAGACATTTTTTTAGCCTACAAGGGTGTGATGGTGGCGCAGTGGATAGCGTGCCCGGTAGCTCTTGTTGCCGACCGAGAGGTTGTAGGTTCGACACCCATAACAAAACTTTCGTCTTCTGATTTGTTATTTTTAGACGTTCTTTCCGTGACAGAAGCGCCTCATTGAAATCTTTGTCGACCCCGACATAAAACTCTTTCGTGTTAAAAAAAGCTAGGGCAAAGCCTGAGGATGAATTCGAAATGTTGACAGAACTATTATTAGTTATTATCATGGCTTACTCTTGAATTTAAAGCTTTTTTTCCGGGTAGAGGGAACACAGATTGTGAGAAACCTGACAGCCCTCACCACCTAGAGAACCGTCAGCAGCCTTTATGAAGTTGTTTACTACTACTGACGGGCTACTTTGAGCCATGCAGATCAATCAAAGCTTTATCAAAACTACGACTGCTCCATGTCACGAATAGTGTGCTTTATTCTCACAAGCTTGGAGCACGAAGCACTTCATAAATCTTGATACAGTTAGAGGCCGAACAATCATCACCGGAAGGAAAGAAAGTTCGAAAGTTCTTTTCTGTAACAGCGCAAAAACAACGACAAATATTGTGCTTTTTTTGCCTATCGTTCTCGTGTGAGCAGATTCCAGACACTATAACAATCAATACAGTAATTTATATATATATATATATATATATATATATATATATATATATATATATATATATATATATATATATATATATATGGGGAAAGAAGTGTATACCTAAGGGCTCGTTGTTCCGTGTTTTGACACAGTATTATAGAGATCTAACAGACAGTAATGCCAAGGAATGTTTCGGGGAAGTTATTGGATTCAATGGAATGTATATAAAAGAAAGAAAGTGGGTGGAAAATAACCAGCCACATATATATATATATATATATATATATATATATATATATATATATATATATATGGTGAAACGAAAAAATTGAGAGAAAGCTTGCTCCCTGCATTCTGAAGTGGGGCTGGTACTGCTATATAGCGTTTCTCGATATCTAGTCACGACGCATATTTCTTCGCGTTGCCACTCTGTTATTTCGTTATTGCAAATAGAAACGCGTTGGCACCCTGTTGACATCAGAATGAATGATGCATTTAGTACAGTGTCAAATAATGTAGTTACCAGCGCACTCTTAACCATTGCTTTTTTTTTCAAAAAATTCAGATTGCTTCACGGTGGTGATTTATTTTTGAACTTTTGAGCTGCAGCTACCCCATGATGACCAATGTCAAGTTTTTTTTTTTTGCTGAAACATATATTTTATTAGCCACGGTGATTATTTACCGACACTCTCGATATATTATGTCATGTTGCATGTTTCACAGACTGTATTTTTCCACAAATTGCAGTTTATCTGCAACTAAAGAAATCAAAATCTTTTCTGCTATCCGGGAAAAGGGTCAGATTGGTTATCACGTTACTTACAATAGAAAACTGAGCTAGTTGGGGTGAACGATGGAAGATTTCTTCTGTGCGTTGTTAGACAACAATTCGCAGCGTGCGCGTTATCTAAAAGCCGAATTCTGCTGTCTCTCATTCCCAATTAGCAGCCATTGGCATGTAAATTGAGCACTACCTGAGAAGAAAGGGCTGCTACGTTATACTCGCTGGGCGTAAACTCCTTGGTTTTAGAAAGGTTTAGCGTGCGTTGAGCCGCAGTGCCACGAATACAGTGAACTAGTATATACCATGAACTCGAGGTGGTTAAAGGTGAGAAGTAGACACTAAGCGCGAGCCGTAAGAAAGTGGGCTTGTGCTACCTCTCGTTTAGTCCTTGGAATGCCCGCTGGATGGCGGTGCTTGTATATGCGGAATATATGATGAAAAAATGTGAGGTGGTGGTACTTGGAGTGTTGACTAGATGGACGAACGGACATGCAGACAGATGCATGGACGGACGCATGGATGGCTGCACGGACGGATGGACGCATGGACGAACGCAGGGGCGGATGCATGGACAAACGCAGGGATGGACGCACGGATTGACGTGCAGACGCACGAACAGACGCACGCATGGACGGGTGGATGGACGCATGGACGGTCACACAGACGGACGCATGGACGGACGAAAGCAAGAACGAATGAACGGACGGATGCTTCGCCCCACTCCCCGTGGATGTGCTGCCATTTTTTGCGAATGCTGCACAGTCCTGGATTGGATAAACTTTTATTTGGTCCTCCGAAACGCAGATCACTGTGTTGCGGGCAGCTCCCACGTGGGGACTGAGATTCCAAGCTCCTCAGCCGCCTCGCGGGCTTGGTCGACAGCCCAGAGCTGATCTGCCAAGGATGAGCTGTGGATTGCCGCCTCTCATCTGGCAGAGGTGATGTTCGATATATGAGCGAATTTGGTGCACTGCCAGAGCATGTGTTCTAATGAAGCTATTTCCCCACAATGTGGACAAAGATTACTTGGGTATAGATCAGGGTACATGATGTGTAACATTTTCAAAGTAGGGTACATCCGCGTTTTCAAAAGCCTTAATGTAAGTGCTTGGGGCCGGGTTAAATTTTTGTGAGGTGGAGGGAAAATCCTTCTAGACAGGTAGAAATGTTTAGTGAGCTCGTTATATGTTGTAAGAATTTCCCGGTTATCCCCTTCACCGGTAGAACGCATCCCCGGGGAGGCGCGGTTGGAGAGTTCTCGCGCCGCCTCGTGTGCTGCTTCATTGAGATTGGGAGGGGAATCGTTGATTTGCCCAAGGTAAGCTGGGAACCAACTCAGAAGATGATGCGTTATGTTCTAGCCTTGCAGTATTCTCAGCGTTTGTTCAGAGACCGTCCCCTTGGCGAACGCCCGTAGTGCTGCCATGGAATCACTGTAGACAACTTCAATGTTATCCATCTTGAGTGCTAAGGCGATGGCCACCTGTTCCGCAATGATTGGGTCTTTCGTCCTGACCGTCGCTGAGTTGACGACATGGCCAGCCCCATCAACCACTACTGCCACAAACGCTTTCCCGTTGGCGTAGGAGACCGCGTCAACAAATACGACCCCTCGTTCCTCGTTTGAGACTTGACGAAGTATAGTCCTGGCCCTCACTACTCTTCTTCCGACGTTATTTTCTGGATGCATGTTTCTTGGTATAGGAGACACCGTGATATTCTCCCTGATGCTGTCGGGGAGATCATTATAATTGTGCCTGATTGCCATTGGGTGTAGGCCCAGCTCCTGCAGGATCATTCTCCCCGACCTTGTTGTAGATAACCTTGCAAACTGTGGTCTCTCTTGGGCTTCTGCTATTTCTTCGAGCGTGTTGTGAATGCCAAGCTCAAGCAGACGCTCGGTGCTGGTATGTATGGGTAGGCCCAGGACCTTCTTGATAACTTTCCTGAGGAGCACATTCAGTGTCTCGGACTCTGCTCTTGACCAGTTGTGCATTGCTGCCTCGTACGTGAAGTGGCTTAGAACAAACGTATGCATCAACCTGATGAGGTTGTCTTCCTTGATCCATTTCTTTTGTTGGCCACTCTGCATATGAGGTGCACCGCACTGTCTGTTTTCTAAGTTAACTTGGCTATAGATATGCTGTTGGCGCCAGTATACTCTATCAGCATGCCTAGGACTTTGATGGAGTCGACCCTCTGGATGGAATCCCCTTGATTTGTACGGAGGTGGATGTCTATTGGGTTTAACGGCTTCCATCCCCTGGGCTTCGGTCCCCGGCGTGCAGTCCGATACAGTAAAAGTTCTGACTTACTCGAGGAGCACTTGAGCCCAGAAGGACGAAGGTACTCTTCGACGGTGTCAATCGCCTCTTGCAGGGCGCTCTCAATCTGCCCCTCACTTCCACCTGTGCACCGTATGGTAATGTCATCTGCGTAGACGCTGTGCTTCAATCCTTCAATGCTAGATAATTTCTTTGACAGTCCAATCATGGCAATGTTGAACAGCATTGGTGAAATCACTGCCCCTTGAGGCGTGCCCCTTGCTTCTAGTTCGATTGCTACGGTCTCGATATCTGCAATCTTCATCACGGCTTTCCGATCTGTAAGAAAGGACCATACGTAGTCATAGAAGGCTTTCCGCAGACCAAGCTTGGAAATTGCTTCGAGTATGAATGAGTTGTGGATGTTGTCGAACGCTTTTTTCTTCATCTAGGCACAGAATGGCTCTCACGTCTCTCGTTTTGTTGTCGATGACCTGGTGTTTGATAAGCTTCAATGCATCTTGTGTGGATAGCCCTACCCTGAATCCAACCATATTGTGTGTATATATGTCGCTATCTTCCAAGTACTTGTTTATCTTGTGCAGTATGGCGTGTTCTGCAACCTTGCCGATACATGATGTCAAGGATATTGGCCTCATGTTGTCCAAGTTAGGGGGATTTACTGGCTTAGGAGTGAGGATTGTCCTGGCCAGCTTCCACTGCTTTGGCACCCTGCCTTCTTTCCATGCTGCATTGATCATATCCTTCAGGGTTTCAATTGAATCATCATCAAGGTTACGAAGGGCCTTGTTTGATATACCATCCGGGCCGGGGGCCGACCTGCCGTTAAGATCATACAAGGCTCTTCTGATCTCCTCGATGTTAAAGTCGCCCTCAAGACCTGGATTGGGCCTGCCCTGGTACTGCCTACTTGGTGGTGCCAATCCTCTTTTGATTGGGAGGTACTTATGCACGAGCCGCTGCACAACTTGCTGTTCTGTAGCGTGCCCTATCTCTTTATGCAATATTCGAGCGATAACATGCTTTTGATTTGTTTTGGTGGTGTTTTCGTTGACGAGATGTTTTAACATATTCTATGTCTTGCCATTGCGCATCTGACCATTGACGGAGTTGTAGATTTCGTCCCATTGCTGCCTGGATAGTGCGCGACAATGTTCCTCGACTGATCTGTTTACCTCAGCTATCTTCTTCCTCAGTCTTCGGTTCAGGCGCTGACCCTTCCAATGGTTCAGTAGTGCTTGCTTTGCCTCAAGAAGATGCGCGAGCCGGCTATCCATTATATTAACCGGAAAATCTGTGGTAATGGCGGAGGAGACGAATTTGATGTCATCTTTAATCTGTTTGACCCACTGCTCCAAGCCTTGTCTGTGGCCATCTTGTTCCTTTTCCATCCTTATCTTCCTGAACTTATCCCAGGCTGTGAAGTGGAATTCTCTCTGCTTTTTACGCCCCACGGAGAAGGTAGTGGCAAGAACGCAGTGGTCACTCCCTAGATCTACAGCAAGGTTTATCCACTGGGCCTTCTTGATGTTCCTTACAAATGTAAGGTCCGGGGTGGAATCCCTGCAGCAAGATGTACCAAGCCTTCTTGGTAGGCTGGGGTCTGTGATTAGGGTAAGATCAAGTTTACTGGCACTTTGTCAAAGTTGATTTCCTTTCCCAGGTTTGTACTTGTAACCCCATGTATGATTAGGGGCGTTGAAATCACCTGTTATGACGAGTGGACATTCCCCGGCGATATTAACAGCTTTCTTTAGAACCGTCTTGAACACTTGCTTGGGTTCCTTTGGACTGCTGTATATATTACGAATGAAAATGCTCTGACGGTTGCTGGTACCTGGCACGATCTCTACCATGACGTGTTCCAACCAGCCTGCTTCTATCTTGAGGTCGTGGGTTACGTGCGTTAGTTTGTTGGATACGAAGGTGCAGACTCCCCTTCCTTCAGTATCCCCTATTACAGGCCGGAATCCAGGCAACGTTGCTTGCGGTGAAAGGGTTTTTTGCAATCATATTATATGAGGCTTTTCTTAACTGCTCCTGATATACTGCTGTAGGGCTGCCTTCTATTTAAGGTAACCTCTACAGTTCCATTGCCAGATACGAAATGCTTCACGTAGTGCTGCCATCATGGTTATTACATGGGCGGCCAGAGCCTGATGCTGCAACTGTCGACAGGTTTGGTACCACTGGTATTGGTGGCCGAAGGGGTGAGTTTGGTGCATGAGGAGGCCTTGCTGTATTGTGCAGATATGCTTCGACCTTTGTAATGCGCAAAGTCATATGCTCTTCCAGTGCCTCCACGCTTGACTGTAGCCTACCCATCTGCCCGCTAAGATTGGCTACTATTTTGCTGAGCGTGTCAAAGACCTCTTTCATATTTGACATGGTCGTTTGGTTGGCTTCCACGTGTTCTGCCATGACTGCCCTCTTTTTTGTGGTTCTCGAGTCCCCCACGTTTTTAGCCACAGGGACATCAACTGGCTGAGGCATTGGCTGTGAAGACTGCGCGCTGGTTAGCTTTGTGAGAAGAATTTTTATTTCCTTTAACTCAGCTGATGGCCTCTAATTCGATTTTGTAAGTCTCGCGTTTTCTTGCTCTAGCTGTGCAATTCTATCATGCTCTGGCAGCTTACCTGTCATCACCAATGCCGTGCCGTTGCGTACTCAGCCCAGCTGCCTTTCGATGTAACTGCAGGCGTTCTCCCCGGGTGTGAAGCCGTGATTTCGAACTGAACGCCAGGCAGCTGGCCATTCGGGTGCCGCCCAGGCTGATCCCGACCCTGATGGTGACCTTGAGAATTCGAGCGCCCCCATGATTGGGAGCGGGCCCTGGGTATAGAACCTCTTCCGGAATGCGACCTCCCCCTGGAGTGGGGCCGCCTTTCCTGTTCTTGAGTAGTCTGGATGCTCTGGGTCCCGTAGGCTGGAATAAGCTGCTTGTCGTTGATGTCTGCACTAGATGTGATTGATGCGCGCCGGGCTTCTGCGGCGGCTCGCGATCTTTCCCAATGTCTGCGTCTGACGACGTATGGCACTAAGAACTTGTTCTTGCAATCTTTGTCTGCCGTGGGATGGTGACCGTCACACAGCCTGCATTGCTGCACAGTCTTAAGTATAAGCTATTGCACAACGTTTACTGCAGCGCTATTGTACACTATTATCGTCGCGCTTTTTAAATTTGAAGCATTTCTTCAGCGACTTCGGGTGTATCTATCTATCTATCTATCTATCTATCTATTATCTATCTATCTATCTATCTAGCCGCCTACGACTTTAAGCTCTCCAGGCCGTTTTCGTAATAGTATCAATACCACATTTCATCTATCTATCTATCTATCTATCTATCTATCTATCTATCTATCTATCTATTTATCTAGCTGCCTACGACTTTAAGCTCTCCTGGCCGTTTCGGTAATATTATCAATACCACATTTTATCTATCTATCTATCTATCCATCTAGCCGCCTACGACATTTAGCTCTTCTGGCCGTTTCGGTAATGGTATCAATACCACATTTTGTATGGCATAAAACTTTTATGGCGAGATTAACTGACTAGTCATAACATGACTATCATGACGTGTATGTCATGAATATCATCATTTACATTTGTCGGTCTTGCTGCTCTTGCGGTGGTTTCGTTCACATGACATGTTGCAAAATTGGCATGGTATGACATGACTGCTTGGCGAACAGAAGTGACAGACCCTAGCGTGGAAATAATGACATGGTGTCGTGTGAATCATGACTCATGAGTGATGACAACGCACCACGCTCATGGAACGCTCGCAGTCCTTTCGCTAGTTTCACATATACCAAATCGGCTGTTAAGGGACGTGAATGGATGACGAAGATATGCGACTGGCGCCAACGTGATAATCATGAGATGCCTGTCATGTAACAACATGACTACATGCCACATTCATGATGTGCTCGCAGCCATTTCGGTAGCTCAACATGTACCGCATTTGGTATTACATGACGCGAAGGGATATCATGGGTCAACGACACTTCCTAACATTATAATCCCGACATGCGTGTCACGTAACAACCTGACTACATGCCACACTCATGATACGCTTGCCACCGTTTCGCTAGCTTCACATATGCCAGATTTCGTATAGCGTGACGTCAATGGATGACGAAGGTATGTGACTGCTGCAAACATGATAATCATGAGATGCGTGTCTTGTGACAGCATGATTACATGCCACATTCATGATGCGCTCGCGGTCGTTTCGCTAGCTTTACATATGCCAAAATCGTCACGTGAATGAATGGCGAAGCATATGCCTGGTGCGAACATGTAATTCATGAGATGCGTGTCATGTAAGAACCACGCTCGAGGCACCAAAACACTTCGACGTGATCCGGCGCTCGTGCGCGCCTGCGTTAGCTTCGTCGCGTCACGCCGGCGATATACTCGCAGGCGCACGCCGCACTGCGTTGCTTTGACACATGCGCGTTTGAGCGCGCCCGGTGTCCTTCCATCACGAAGCTAAGCAGACGTGGTGCTCTCTAGATAACGTCGTCGGCGCGAAATGCAGCATGTCGCATTTCGGTCCGATTGCCGCCAGGCCTCGCCGAGAGACGCTGGTCGCGCGTAGCGACAGATATAGTGCTCGCGTTTTGCTAGCGTCGCGTCGCTTCGCCCAGCGTGCGTGCGCGTCCACGTTACGTGTGCTAGCCGCGCTCGCTTCACATATATAAAGTTGGGTATTGAGGGGCGTGAATGAACGACAAAGGTATGTTACATGTCCAAACATGATAATTATGGTATTTGTGTCATGTAAAACATCACTACATACTACGCTCATAGCGTGCTCGCGGCCGTTTCGCTTGCTGCACATATACCGAATTTGGTACCTGGGGACGCGAATGGATGGACAAGGTAAATGACACGCCCAAACGTGATAATCATGACATTGATTATCACTGATTATCACCACTGAGCCGATCGTCACTAGTCAATTCTAGCCACACTTCGATGACGGATAAATAAAAATGCGCATGCTTTAGTTGTACTCTGGGTCCACCTAAGCATCACAAAAGGGCGCTGAAATTAATCAGGCACCTTTCACTAAGGTGCGCCATTTACTTAGATCCTGATGTTCGCAAGTAAAGCCCTAGAATAAACATCTTGGAGAACGCTCTAGCTTCATCTTCAAGAGCATAACGCGACAGGTTGATCGGGCGTCGTGCGCATCACCTTCTCAATAAGCCTTTTCCGGGTAGGTAGTCTGTGCATTTTCGCCGGCCTCGAGGAGGCATCAAATCACGGCACGTGCCTTGATTTTTGGTGGTCAAAGCGTCACGACACGTGCGGACCAAGCGGCATCTGGTGCCGCAAACATGCAAATGTTTCCCACAAACAGAGGCGCGAACACAGACCTCAGAGAGTGCCTACCGGCATGCGGAGGGCAATTTCTGAGTCCAAGAGCCACCAGTTTGGATTTCGGTGGTCTACATTTGGGGTGCTGTTCGCACTACGAAAAGGCCCAATGCGAGCCTGCTTCGATTCTTAGCGCGTGCTTCAATTACCGTAAGGAAGCGAACGACTACGCGGGTGAAATTGGCTGTTGCACTGTGTCTCGACTTCCTTCTGCAAGTACAGCTTTGCAGCACCCACTACGCCAAAATATTTCTATTGCGAATCGGTGGAAGGCCCATTGCGCGTCCGTATAAGGCAACACGCTAACCTACGCATCTGTGAACTTTGTAGAAGCTTGCGGTAATGAATTATGAATATAAATGCAGCTTAGCACTTTGTAGCGGGTGCGCTTTTAAAACATCCACTCGATGAGCAATTCACATGTCTTGACGCTTGGCGCGATTCTACGCTTAGTCACACAATATCAAATCACTTAAGGTGGCGTCTTTTACTGCGTGACACTTTTGTAGTGGTGTTTTTTCAAAGCAGTCTTAAGCGACGACCTCTCTCTGTGGTGGAACATCCGGTTGCCATGCACACGGCCTCGGTTTGATTCTCAATTCAGATGGACCGATGGATGCGAAACTTTGAAGTCCTAAGGTGCACGTCACAACGCGCAGCGGGCCGCTCCTACGTTGGGAAAGTCAGGACAAGCCCGACCACCGCATCGTGGGCCCTCTGTACATTCCACAGCTGATCCCCGACATTGGGGCTCTTGATAGCGGATATCCACTAGTCTTCATTGGATTGGTCCGTGCCCCGCAACGAGGGGACACGCCAGAGCATGTGATCTAGGCTAGCGAATTAGTTGCAGTGCCCTCATGAAGAAGCCAGTAATTTTGTTATTTGTCAAATTTTTGCTTTTCGTGATTTTTTGTTCACAGACATGACGGAGATTTTCGCTCATAACTCTCCATGCCGACACCAACGCCGCAATTTCTTCGAAATAAGCTTTTCGGCGCTTTCATGTCAATATTTTTGCTTGCCTGCAAATATTCTTTTTAGGATTATCTATTTTTATTTCCCAAACCCTACTACAACATGAATCATGGCCAGCACTCCGTGGTGGGTTGAGCCATTTCTCTAAGAATCAACTAATCAAAGAACATGCAGCACATTTTCAGCAAAGTCTGAAAAAGTGGATTTTGTATGGCTTTTTGCAAGCCCTCTTAACATAACACAAGCATTGCTTGCATGGCAAGCACTTCAGCGTCTGGTAACATGATCAGGCCAAAACAGGCTGATAAAGAGTGTTGCACACTCATCGACATGGCTACTGGTGGCGCTGACTGACACTCCGTCGTTTAATGCAGACACATGCCGCATAAAGTGGGTGTGTGGATAGCCGCCGTGGTAGCTTCTTTGGAAGAGCATTGGATGCGTTGTTGGAAGGTCGCAGGTTTGGTTCCTGTCTGCAACAAGTTATCTTTTCGTCCGCTTTTCTTTGTTCACATTTACATTACATTTACTTCTAATTATACCCCTATACTTTTTATGACATGATTGTCTGTTATATATTATTAAGACAGAAAGCCAGTTGCACAGTCAGACAGACGGACCAAGATTTCTGCGTCCAAGTTTCCCAAGAAAGACTGTCGGTTTCAAAAAAGTATATATAAGATGAAACAACTCGCAACATTCTAGTTTGAAGCCATACCAGTCTAACGCTTTAGATGGTCATTTCAATAGTTGCTGTAGGGTAAACAATTTATTACCTGTAACTTTACTGGTCACGTTAAGTACGCTTTACACTGTATGGTAATTAGAGTTCTCTCACACTTTGCATAAGTTTAAGTCATTGTATCTTGTACAGCATATTCGAATTTCAGTGATTTCAAGTTTATGTTCATTTATGTGTTGCTCATGAAATGACGAAAGGGTAAAAAAACTTTGTTGACTCGTGTGGATGGAACACTTTTTTATCTTCTGATCGCTCGTAATCATTCATATTCACTTCTGTGACGGAAATACATCACTGAAGCTTTGCTGGACAACGGCATAAAACACTTTCGTGTTGAAAAATCAAAGCATTTTTACAGAGTGAAGGATGGTGAGTGGGGAGAAGTGTCCATCCATTCGTCCATCCGTCCGTCTGTCCATCCGTCTGTCCACACATCCGTCCGTCCATCCATCCATCTGTCCACCCGTCCGTCCGTCTGTCCACCCGTCCGTCCGTCCGTCCGTCCGTCCGTCTGTCTGTCTGTCTGTCTGTCTGTCTGTCTGTCTGTCTGTCTGTCTGCCTGCCTGCCTGCCTGCCTGTCTGTCTGTCTGTCTGTCTGTCTGTCTGTCTGTCTGTCTGTCTGTCTGTCTGTCTGTCTGTCTGTCCATCTGTCTGTCTGTCTGTCTGTCGCACGAACAGACGCAGGGACGGACAGATGCACGGAAGGACTCACGCATGGACGGATGCATGGGCGCACAGACGGACGCACGGATGGATGCGTAGGCGGACGAACGGACAAATAGACGGACAGTCGGATGGACAGCGGCCGGAAGCAAGAACGAACGGACGGACGGAAATGCAGAAGGACTGACGAACACTTCACCCCACTCATCATCATTCACTCCGCAGATATGCTGTGATTTTTTTTTGTCTCTCACGCAGAAATTTTCTTTATATATTATTGCGTTGCAAAATGCAGCAGTGCATGGTGCGAAAACAAAATCAGCGTTATTAGCTATATCAAACTACTACCTCAAAATTCAAGGAAAAACAAATATAATAAGACATAAGTTCACTCAAATGATTCAGATTCGAACCCACACCGTCTGCGTGGCAGCCGACTGTTCAACCAAGGAGGCACGCAAGTGTTTGAAGTTTCTTCGCAAAAGGACCTTTTACACGTTTCACGTCGACAAAAGTCACTTTAACATGTGTTATAGCTTTGTTCTAAAGTAAAAAAACTGTAGGCGTCACACAATACGAATAGCGGATCGAGTGGTCTGTTGAATGCTTCCTGCTTATCACACAAGGTTAATAAACCACAATTCCTTATCGCCATCTGCAACAGCGGTACACATAAGTCTTGGCGCGAGTAATGTTTGGCAGATGTGTAAAGGTACCTCGCATCTTCGCCTAATAAGGAATAATGCCATAGTAGGTGCTTCTCTACAACACAAAAATCATGACTTAGTATACTGTAGTGGGTACCATCGAGCTATAGTGCCTTTATTAGCAGCCCCATGACAGTCTATAGGGGTGCTATCAAGGCCACTCTCCCAGCTTTCACCGTGTCGGTGCGGCGGGTTCTGCGCAGACCAAGCAATTTTTCTGCGTGTACAAAAGAAAAAATGTGGCACTGAGCAGCAGTACAATGGGCAGCTGGTATTTGTTTGTTTATTTACAAGTACTGCAGGCCCTATACTCGCGCGCAGCAGGAGTGGGGATATCATTAAAAAAATACCATCAATAAAGCTTAGAACTATCGGCAACTTAAGTTGTAAACCACAAAAAACAAGCAAAAGAAAATGAATAAATAAATGTGCTTTGCAAGGACAAACACACAACATTATAAATGATAAAATATGTACGTACAACATTTCAACACGTGAGATGAACACTACGCATAAAAAAAAGTGAACGCGAGAATCAACTGCAACAAAGCTGTTTAACGTAAACAGAGCTTTACATATCAAATGGAAGTTTATTTCAGAACTGAACAGCAAATGATTCAGCTGTGTTAGCGATTACTGCTTCTTCAGGTAATTTATTCCATTGTGATACAGCATGTAAGAAAAGGGAATAATGTATGTTAAGATTACTAAACGGCTGCTTGATTGTTTTGTGGAGGTTTGTAGAACCAGACAGCATGGGGGGCCCAGTTATGTAGTTGTCACATGGTATTTTCTGGTGGCCATGGTAAAGCTGATACAAAACCTTCACGCGAGATACAGTTCTGAGGTGTTCGAGGTTTTTCAATTTGATCCTGTCGTGAAAAACTAACACACAGGAAAAACGCGAGCGTGTAGTGTATACATACCTCAAGGCCAAGTTTTGTGCTCTTTCTAATTTCCTGATCAAGTACTTTTTATGCGGGCTACAGATCAGATCCGAATATTCTAACTTTTGTCTGACGAGAGCTTTGTATGCCGTTCACCTTACGATCGGTGACGTACGAGGTAATTTTCGCTTCAAAAATGCAAGCTTTTTTTTGTTCGTGTTGGTGCAATCTTTTTCTATGTGTGTTTCCCAAGATAAACTGTTTGAAATTGTGAGACCTACATACTTTATTTGATTGGTTTTTTAAATGTAAGCATAAATAATGGTATAATGCTGAGGGTTCTTTTTTGTTGCTAAATGTATAATGCATTTTTGTTGTAACTGTAATAGGAGGCTTCTAAGCATCGCCCAATCTATTTAGTTTTTTTTTGTAATTACAAAGTGTTTTCAGCGCAGCGTATTTTCGAGTACATCTTCATTGTCTTCACCAATTTCATCACTAACCTACGTTCCCTATCGTACATCCCAAGGCCTGCACACCACTGTGTACCGCCACGAACTTTCGTACCCTTGAGACATATTCAGACCCAACTTTTATTCATAGTTGGCCTTTGAGCCTGTCTCCATATTGACTCCTTCATGTTCACTTGAAAACGATATTGCAAATAACTTACCTTAGTTTTAGCAAACGTCACACCTCTAAGCCGGAAGGGACGTCCGGCAAAGAGCAGAAGAAGCAGAGCGGGAGAGTGTCAATATTTTTTGTCAGCTGATATTTCGCACGAAACGCCATAAAATACTACGTTCGAAAGAGAAAACGTGAAACCGTGGAGCGCAGGCTTGGCGAACAATGTATCCTATCCTTCTAGCACTGACTGATGTGTATACGCCACTTGCAGAAAGAGAACAAGAAACAAAATTAACAAATGGCATAAAACAAGAAACACCGTATGGGCATCTGCGCCTTATTGCATTTTCTCTGCTTCGGGGGCTTCTGAGTCCCTCTCTATGTAGTCGTGCTGCCTGTAGATGGTCGATCATGATTCAATTAATTCCCGCTGGGCGTGCGGACCCTCACCAATGGCGCGACGTCCACTTTGTTTCATTTGTGTCTAAGTTTTCTCTCGCTGCCGTCATCCAGGCGAGACACTCTGTGCAATGTGATTAGGTTGTGTTTGCGTAGACATAAGTGATAACTTCAAATTTGTCAGTAATTGTGTTCAAAGTCTCTCCGAGTGTTCCAGACCCTGCGCATAACAAAAAAATAACAAGCTTTTTTTACGCTCACATAAATTTTATTTATTCCAGGTGATTTATGTAGCGAGAAAGATTGTATGACCTATGACCCAAACGTGTGTTTGTATATTACGTTCGAGATCTATAACTGTCGCACTGTCCCACATGCAAAAATGTTACCGGCACAGTAACATCTTCTGTAATAAAATTAGCTGAATTAGTGAAAGTGGTAGAGGCGTCCTGCTATGTGCTGCGACCCTTGAAACGTCATTGTAAGTTAATGCAAACGCCAATACAAAGCCTGAAATAGAGGCGCCAGGCCATCCTTCGCTTCCCTGAGGTCCTCTAAAATTTTACATTTTTTACCAAGATGCCACTTCATCCTTAATGATGGGTTTGAAAGAGATGGGAGGAGGAGACAGTGGTGGACATCAAACTTACTGTCACAGCGTTTGTGGTTGCTTGGAAAACACTTTCACTCAGATATTTGTAAGTATACTTGACAACTACCCCATGTGTGTAATACTAAAAGTTACTTTAAGCTTCTAAACGTGTTTCCATTGCGATTCCTGTGTAAAAATACGTTTACTTAGAGTTGTGTGTTTAAAATGAAAGGTAGACGATCCAGAGTCTTTGTGTCTTTAAAAATATTTTCTCACTAATCGTGGGCGTCACTAACCTTTCCACAGAATACTTCGACAGCACATATGAGTGTGTGTGTGTGTGTGTGTGTGTGTGTGTGTGTGTGTGTGTGTGTGTGTGTGTGTGTGTGTGTGTGTGTGTGTGTGTGTGCGCATTGAAAATAGTTTAACGACTTACAGTACTAGGTACCGTACTATGGTAGAACATAAAGCCATCACCTGTTACATAAAGTTGGCGTGTTTATAAAAAGAGGTGATCAATCTAGAGCACTTGATACTCTACTTTAGGAGAACATAAAGCCATCCCGTGCGCCTCCCACTTGATGAGGCCGTGTGGACGAAAACTCCGGCCGATCCCACGTACCTGGGTATTGACGTTCTGCAAAGCATGCGAAGGGAAGGTGACAGTGTTGCATTTTTTTATTAAGCGACACGTTGTGAAATGACGCTAATTGTACGTACAAATGTTGCACACACAAACTAATGTTGAAGAGTCGCAGATGTTTCTATAACCAGTTGTTCGCACTTGCGCGACGATGCGAACTGTAACATGCGTATTAGCAACAGCAAAAGCTGATATGAAGCACAGATGCTCGCGAGGATGCTGGTCCTGGGCAGTGCTACAGAAATCAACTTTAGCGCATGGTAACTAACCACAATTGACGTTAACTCGACGTGATGGCTGTGTCAAAGGACTATATATGTAGTGTTTATAAAATTGGACAGGCAGCACTGCAAATACTATTGACGTTTTACGAAGACTAGCGTATATTTGAAAAATATTGGCGAGACCTGGCATAGCTCTGTGGTAAAATGCCTCATTGCCACGCAGAATGCTTGGGTTCGATTCCTGCTGGGACCCGGACTTTGACCATGACTGTCGGGTATCTCTTGACGCCCATGCGTTAAAATTTACCATGTGTGTTCTCGTCGTTGCTTGATATAGATACTAAATGTCAATCACCTGTGGAAATACCCACATACCAGCGGCACATACACGCCCGTGGGTATGTGCCACTTTCTGGTGGGAAGTGTTTGACGACGCACGCAACGGGATTTTGACATTATTCATGTCCTAACCAGCGCGTCATATTCGGAAAACCATTTTACTCTTCCATGTTTATTTTGGTTCACGCAAAGTTATGAGAGTAACCACGAGAGTACCCAAATGTAAGGAGATAGACAGATAGATACGCTCAAAGGGGCCGAAGTGTGCTAAGAAATGCTTCGCATATAAAATTATGGCTGAACAAGCTCACGATGGCGCAGTAGCGGACACCATAGGTCGAAAAAGCTGGCTGTGTGGTTGGAAAAAGTGGTCAACGATTTAAAGTAGTTGGTACTCTACTATGTGGCAGATGTTCAACGAAGATCCAATGATGTACCAGCGTCAAAGAAAAAAATGGCAGATTCCACGGACAGTGGGTATCCATTGTACGCGAAGCACGAATGAGGAAGGTATTGATATGTCACTTTAAAATCACCACAATGTTACGAGGTGGAGGTAAATTATGCCGTACATGACTTCCATGTCATGATTATCCTGTTTGAATATCTCGCTTACCTTTGTCATCTATTCACGTCACGTGATGCCAAACTTCGTATATGTAGAGCTAGCGAAGCGGCCACGAGCACGCTATAAACGTGGTATGTGTTCATGTTCTTACATGACACGCGTGTCACGATTATCATGTTTGCACCAGTCATATGCCTTCGTCATCCACTGACGTCACTTAACACCAAATTCGTAATATGTGAAGCTAGCGAAACGGTCGCCAGTGCATCATGAAGGGCCCAATATACTCCAATGTAACGTTGACGCCTGCGCACGCTGGGCACAGCGACCCTACGTTAGCAAAACGCGAGAACTCTAGTCCGACGCTAGGCGCGACCGGAGCGACCTACGTCCGTCGGCGCGGCCCGACGGCAACCAGCGCGAAATGCGACATGCTGCATTTCGCACCCATGCGTTGCACTGCGTCTGCCTCTTTTCGTGACGGTGGGACACCAGATGCGCTTAAACGCACAATCGTCAAGTCAACGCAGTGCGGCACGCGTCTGCGAGCGGCGCCTGGCGTGGCAACGCCGCCGTGACGCGACGAAACGGACGCTGCCGCGCACGCTTGCCGTGTCACGTCGAACTGTATTGGCGCCTCGACTGTGGCAAGTAGTCGTGTTCTCACGTGACACGCATCATATGATTATCATTCCTGCACCAGTCACATACCTTCGTCATCCACTGACGTCACGTAATACCGAATGTGAGGCTAGCGAGACGGCCGCGAGCGCATCATGTGTGGCATGCAATCATGTTGTTACATGGCACGCATGTCGTGATTATCATCTTTGGGTGTGCCATTTACATATGTCGTGCAATCGCGTCACATATTACCGAATTTGGTACATGTGAAGCAAGCGAAACGGTCACGAGCCCATCATGTGAGTAGCATGTAGCCATGTGTTTACATGACACGCATCTCATGATTGTCATATTTGCACCAGTCTCATACTTTCGTCATGCATTCACGTCTCGTAATACCAAACTTCGTATAAGGGAAGCTTAAAAAACGGCCAACAGCGCATCATGGGCGTGGCATGTAGTCATGTTGTTACATGACACGCATCTCATGATTACCTACCATGTTTGCACCTGTCACATACCTCCGTCATTCATTCCGTACCGTAATACCAAATTTGATATATGTGACGCTAGCGAAATGGCCGCTAGTGCGTCATTAGCGTAGCATGTAGTCATCGTGTTACACAACACGCATGTCATAATTTTCATGTTAGGGTCTGTCGCTTCTGTTTGCCATGCAGTCATTTCATACCATGCTAGTTTTGCAACATGTCATGTGAACACAACCACCGTAAGAACAGCAAGGTCATGAAATGTAAATCATGACATTTATGTCAATCATGTCATCATTTTCATGTTATGACAAGTCAAATATGGTCGTTATACAGTCATAAAATGTCATATTAAGTTTGGTATCGATATCATTATCTGAACGGCCAGGAGAGCTAAATGTCGCAGGTGGCTAGATAGATAGATAGATAGATAGATAGATAGATAGATAGATAGATAGATAGATAGATAGATAGATAGATAGATAGATAGATAGATAGATAGATAGATAGATAGATAGACAGACAGACAGACAGACAGACAGACAGACAGACAGACAGACAGACAGACAGACAGACAGACAGACAGACAGACAGATAGATAGATAGATAGATAGATAGATAGATAGATAGATAGATAGATAGATAGATAGATAGATAGATAGATAGATAGATAGATAGATAGATAGATAGATAGATAGATAGATAGATAGATAGATAGATAGATACGCTCAAAGTCGCCGAAGTTTGCCAAATAATGCTTCGCATTTAAAACTTCACCGTAATGCGGTTAGAAAAAGTGGTTAACGATTTTGAGTACTCGGTACTCTACTAAGGGAGAGCACATAGCCGTCCCGTTGCTGGCCGCGTCACGCGCTGCGTAATATCGGTGCGTTTAGAAAAAGTAAACGATTTAGAGTACATTAAGAGAATTTTATTTCTGGATATATCATACGTAGCCTATGGGCACACATAAAAATGGACAATGGTGAACGATGCGCATGTACCATGCAAACTGTTATATACAGCGAAAGAACTTATAATAGTGTATGCAGTGACGTACAATGCAAAATTTGTTCAACAAAGACAGGACATTATTGCCATCAACAAACAGGTCCCACGGCTAAGGAGACAACACGCAAGGTTTGGACTCTTTCGTCAACTTTTTTCCAGCATTAATACCACCAGCAATGTACGGGCGTTTACGAAGGCTTCTAATGAAATTTTTCTACAAATAACCGCACTATTTATTCGACAGTTAGACGATGAATCCTAGCAGCCCCAATCAAAGCAAAACTTTATCTTCGATATATAATTTGTGCACGGTGACTACTTGCAGAAGTTTCTTTTTAGTAAAAAAATATTGTAAATTAGGTGACCTAGAAAGCAGCTATCATTTTCGAGGTGCTGTGCCAAAACAAAGGGGGGAAAAATCACAACATATCTACGGAGTGAATGATGAAGAGTGGGGTGTAGCTTCCGTCTGTCCACCCCTGTGTCCATCCGTCCATGCATTCAGAAAGAAAGAGGAATGGACACATGGACAAACCGACGGACGCATGGACATAAGCACGGGCGGACGGAAGCATGAACGGACAAACCAATGCACAGACGGACGGACCGATGCACAGACTAACGGAAGCACGAGCGGACAGATGGGCGGACAGACGTAAGCTTGGACGAGCGGACTGAACTACGGATGGACAAACGGACAGAAGCACGGACGCACGGATGAACGGACCGCAGCGCAGACGGTAGTACGGATGTACATATAAACGGATGGACACACGGACGGACTCGTGGACGGACGGAAGCACAAGGGGACATACGGATGCTTCCCCCCACTCACCATCACTCACTCTGTGGATCTGCTGTGAAAAACGCTAAAGCCATCAAGTTACTTTATTCTCAATGACATATGCACACAACGCCATCTATTTAGCAACTCATAAGTAGTAGTAGCAGTATGGCTACATACTGCTACTACTACTACTACAGAGGAGGCAACGACCTATGGTCCAAGGAGCTTTGCCCCTAAAAAAATCGAGGGAGTACGCCCATCCTCCACGAGCCAACATGGTCTTAAATCTCTACGTCCTCGCTTTGGTGTAAAACTTCTCGTGATGCTTCTGATTCATTTTCTTTTTTCTGCGATCACGGGAAAAACAATAATGAATGAGCACGTGCCCAACATACACAAGCCAAGGCACTCGAATGCCTTCATTTTATTCAAGTTCATTTCATTTTGTTACCCTAAAATCCCAACAACGGCTTTTTGCATAGAGGTGGGTTTACATGTGTTCATTATACATTGTAAGAAATAACATTCGAACAGGCATTATTTAAAATGAAATGTATCAAATGGGTACATTCCTCCATATTATGTATGAGCTGCTGGAATTCAGTGATTTTTATTCTGAAGAATAATGAGATATTGCTTGTATTAATGTGGGTGCGCTCGTTAGGAGGTCTATTTGGTGAGGCTACCGATCCAATCTGGGGCTGTGCGGGAGAAAAAAAAATTGTTCAGAATGCGATAGCATCGATTTGCAGCATGCTCGTGCATCGGTTTTTATGACAGGACTTCAAATTTCTCAAGCGACACTCCTTTCTCGATTTCATTTCGATACATAATCATGGCACTGCTTCTTGATTTAAAAAAAATGGCAGCATATCCACGGAGTGAATGATAGGGAGTGGGGCGAAGCATTCGTCTTTCCATTCGTTCTTGCTTACGTCCGTTCCTGAGTATGTCTGTGCAACCGTCCATGCGTCCATCCACCCGTCCATGCGTCCATCCACCCGTCCGTGCGTGCATCTGTTCGTGCGTCCGTCCCTGCGTTCGTACATGCATCCGCGCCTGCGTCCGTTCATGCGTCCCTCTATGCATCTGTCTGTGTGTCCGTTCGTCTATCTATTCAGCACTCCAAGTACCACCATCTCGCAATTTTTCATCATATATTCTCCATATAGAAGCACCGCCATCCAGCGGACATTTCAAGGACTAAACGGGAGGTGGCACATGCACACTTTCTTACGGCTTGCGCTTCGGGTTTACTTCCCACCTTTAACCACCTCGAGTTCATGGTATATACTAGTTCACTGTATTAATGGCTATGCGGCCCAACGCTCGCCAAACCTTTCTAAAACCAAGGAGGTTACACCCAGCGAGTATAACGTAGCAACCCTTTCTTGTCAGATCGTGCTCAATATACATGCCAATAGCTGCTAATGGGGATCGCAGCGTGCGCGTTACCTAAAG
Organism: Rhipicephalus annulatus; assembly: GCA_013436015.1. Lineage (NCBI taxonomy): Eukaryota > Metazoa > Arthropoda > Arachnida > Ixodida > Ixodidae > Rhipicephalus > Rhipicephalus annulatus. The sequence goes on along the minus strand of WOVY01014603.1, from coordinate 184,290 downwards.
GCTGAATGCTCCTGTCTCTCATTCCGCCTCAGCAGCCATTAGCATGTGCATTGAGCACTATCTTTTATTGCTCAACAACGCACAAACGAAATTTCTCACCGGAACCACCTTGGAGGTCAAAATTGTGAGGACTGCTATTTCGGGTATGTGCCACTGGTGGTTACGTACTATGAGGGACGCACAAGCCACGCCATAAAGAGCTTCGCCCCACTAAAAAGGGTGTGGCCTGTTTGGTTGCCCTGCAACGCACGTGCACACACACGAACACTGTTTCGACAGTTACATCCGAGTTGGTACTAGTTCCCGTACAACCGCTCGCACCTCTTAGCCTAGCGCTCGTACAACCGCTAGCACCTCTTTGACTAGCCTGTGCGACGCTGTCCGTTCGTGTCTCCATGCCAACGCGCCGCGCCACGGTTTTCCCGCCGAAGTTGTTGGAACGATGCCAAGAAGGTCAAGCCACAGATGCGCGTTGACGTCGATTTCTCCCACACCCGCAGATGCTACCGCCTCCTCCCAATACACCTTTGTGCTCCTCCGCCCGCTCGCAATACACATCTCTCTCGCTTCACTTTCTCCATCCCCCGCAACGCTCGACCGCACATCGAGCAGAAACACTCTTTCGGATCGTTTATGTCCGATGAAACAGATGAAACCCAACCGGCCTCTCGTGTTCTTACGTCTCAAAGAAACATTTATTCGAGTAAAGGCTACACCGAGTTTCGCTTCAAAGCGTTGTTCCAGCGCCCGCGTTGACGCCCGTTTCAGCCGGGTGAACAGCGTGCGCGCCGCTGCTGCTTCACACTTCATCTTGATTCTCTTCGGGGAGGTGGTTCATAATTTTTATTGCCCACAGCATCTTGATTATATTGCAGTAAAAAATAATGGTGGTGAGGCGAAGGTACTCAGCTTTTGTGTTCGAGCAAATGAACGTAACGCAGGCATTGGGAAAGCCTGTATACTTACAACCAAATGCACTCTTAGAGAAAAGCCTACATACTCACAAAATAAAAGTCAAGGCCCCCCTAATAATTTACTGAAGTAACTGGTAGGGACACTCACACGTCGTTATATTTGTCCTGGTGTTTCCTGTGTTATTGTCACGTGTCATTGCACTTCTGAAACGGAGATCAGAGGCTACGAAAAAAAAGCTTGTGAAATTCGCTCCTACAGGACCCGCAACGAAGCCAGCTGCTCACCAGAAAAGCGTCTGTTTATTCAAAAAAATCATATACTTAATTTCGATAACTCTGTTCTTCTCAGTAAAGAGACATTTATTTTAAGTAAAGTTATTATTCGATATGGTATGTACCAAATGTAACTATTAACCTAAACAAGAACCATCGATTGTGTAACAGTTTCTCTAGAAGACGTTTTTAGCGTTTGAGAAACCGGAATTGAGTGGACGACCGGAAATACAAGAAACACAAAAGATCGACTGGCCTGTACCACTAAAAACTAGTCTGAGAAGGTGTCCCACAAGAAAGACGCCTGAAGAAAGGTAAAGTGTTAGCAAATTTTAAAGCTAGTCCTGAAGGATGCGCATAAACGAATATTCTATCGTTCTGCGTTTGGCACATACACAGGCACTTGGAGTAGCATCTCCGGCTTGGCGTGGCTAGTCGATGACTTTGTCCTCACACACAGCGATGAAACTTGTTTCGAAAATGTAAGCTCACTCTGGTGACAATAGAGGTAGCGCAGTTCGAAACTTCGAAACGAATCTACACTGCGAAAGGCCGGTGCGGTATTCGTGCTCACTTGAGTTATCATCAAGGTTATGACAGCTTGCTATGTGGCTACCTAGAGCGTTGTGATAGATGGTGAGGCACTGCTAGTGGTAAAGGAATATGTCTACTTAGCACTTGAAGAGATCGCGGAGCATAAGTTGACACTAATGTACCAATAAGAATAAGAATAGGGTGGATGAATAAATTCAGTGGGTATCCTAAAATTATGAATGGTATTTTACTACCAGTTCTCGAGAGCAAGGTATGTAACAAGTGCATTTTACCGTAGTTACTTATGGAGCAGCAAGCTTGAGGCTTACATACACTGTTCATCTGACACTGAGGAAGATCCAGCGAGCAACGGAAAACTGAATGATACGTGTAGCCTGAACAAACAAGAATAGAGCAGAGGGGGTCAGGCAACAAGCTAGTGCTCAAGACATCTGCATCCACATGAAGAAGAAGAAATAAACAGGGGCAAGACACGTACGTAACTCGTAGGCAAAATAACCGCTAGTCATAGGTAAAAGATTAAACTTCCAAACAAGGCAAATGTACGAGGGCCAGACTTTAAAACGTGTCCGGGTATAGCGTGGCAAGGACAAACACGGGACCGAATTGATTGGAATAACATGAGAGGAGCATTTTCCCTGCAGTACACTAAGTAAAACTGACGATGATGACAGCGAATACTTGCGCGATGATATTGTTCTAAATATATGCCTGCTACGCAAGGTGTTCACGTACTTTCAACAGTAACTACTCGCTGTACTGGTCCCAGAAAAGTTCGTAACTTTAGCAAATGTGAAAAAAAGTTCTCTCTTCTGGACCGAAATGACCTTTATTCATCCTACGACTGCAGTTCAAATACCCTATTTCGGTTCGGAGCTTTCCCGGCAAGCGTCCTATGCTGTACCCTTGTCCGGTGGAAGCTGACAAGGTTTTTTTTTCTGAACCCTTGTCCGGTCAGCGTGTACACCACTGTACACTTCACCGGTGGCCGCTCCCGGCGTCCTCAGCAGTGATTACAACAATACCCACTAGATGGCGCACCGCCACAAAATGCTAAGATAGTATCTAAGGTAGGTGGAGTCCCGGGCCGAAATAGACGTAGCCACGAGCGCCGAGCAAATTCAAACATAGGGTATATTAACATGCAGGGTGGCAGGAACAGGCTGAAGTGGGAAGAGATAGAAGAACAGCTAAGGGAGGAGAGGCCGATGGTATACGGTTTTGTAGAAACACATCTTAGAGACATGGAACAACCTCCTAACAATCCGGACCATGCGTGGGAATATTGGATTAAAACAGAAGGCAGCAGAAAGGGGGTTGTAATGGGGCATTCATTCATAAAAGTACAGACTGGCAAAGGGTCAAGCAGGAGTGCAAGGAACATTTATGGCTAAAAGGAAAAGTGGCAGGGCAAGCGACACTCCTTCGTTTTGTGTTCTTGTGGACGGGAGCAAAGGCCAGAGAGGAAAGCTAGACAATGGTAGAGTGTATATCAAAAGACATTCAGGAGTTACAAGGAGAGTGCAAGATAATTATACTAGGAGATATGAATGCGCACATAGAAGATATAGATGGGTACACCGACCCGACAGGCAAACTGATTATGAGGGGGGGTGATGAAAAACAAGAGAGAAGGCTTGGAGGTTAACTAGGTACAAGCCCGGTTTGCTACCCTACACTGGAGGAATGGAAAGGGGGCATAAAATTGAGAGAGAGGGAAAAGAGAAGAGAAAGAGAGAGAGAAAGAAAGAAAGAGGATTGTCAGTCAATTGGCTGGTGCGTATGCAGCGGTGACAATACACAAAAGTTAAGGGCTGTGACGTAGGCCTGTAATCCTCAAAAAGCACAAGACAGCTTTGACTACTTTTTGAGCCGACGCAAGGTGAGGACAGTGTTCCAGTAGCATCTGCACAGAGAATGGCCGATCGTCCAATTGTCGCAATGCGTCCGAAAGCTTCTGTCTTTCGAAGGCAAATCGAGAGCAATGGCATATCAGATGGCCGATGTCTTCTTTGGCGCAGCAGACGTCGCATTCCGCATTGTCGGTCAATCCGATGGGGGTTTTATATGCTTTTATGAAGGCAACCCCCAACCAAAGGCGACAAAGAAGCGAAGCTTCACGTCGACGAAGTCCGGATGGAGGTCGAAGTTCCAGTCGAGGGTTTATTTGGTAGAGTCTCGTATGTCTTATGCTTGGGGTGTTCCACTCCTGCAGACACAGACTACGTGCCAGGTGACGAAGTTGCTTTGCAGCGTCAGTCCTTGACAAAGGAATCGGAACGATGTGCTCTTCTTGGTGCGATGTGCGAGCCGCGTTGTATGCAGAATCATTGCCACTGATCCCACAATGGCCAGGAAGCCACTGAAACTTGACCTCGTGGCCTGTTTCTGTGACGTGGTGAAGAAGCTTGACAACTTCTTAAGTTAACTGTTCATGGCAACCTCGTCGAAGGACTGACTGCATGCTCTGTAGGGCCGGTTTCGAGTCAGAAAACACAGCCCATTTACTCGGTCTCTGAGATTTGATGTACTCTAGGGCGCCACGCAAAGCCGCAAGTTCTGCCGCTGTAGACGTAGTGACGTGTGACAGCTTGACTCGCAGAGTGATTCCTCTAGCTGGAATCACCACCGCACCGCCAGAACCAGACGCTGTGGTTGAGCCATCGGTGTATATGTGCACGTGGTTATTGTACATTTTGTGCAGAAGGTTCAAGCTCAATTGTTTTAGGGCTGATGAAGGCCAATTTGATTTTTTCTGTATTCCTGGAATTGAAACACGAACTTGCGGAAGGGTCTGGCACCACGGAGGATACGCCAGTTTCTCAGCAGGTGTAAAACCTGACGTAAACGACGCACGATGTGCACAGACAATCGCACTAAATTTCGTGCGGGGCCTCTCAGTAGCAAGGATTGCCAAGTGGTGGAAAGGATTCCTAGCATGTTGCCTGAGGTACGTATGCATCGTTTCAATGGTGATGTGCGTCATGATCGAGTAGTCCTGTGCAATGGCAATTGTTTCAGCTGTCGATGCGCGGCGGGGTAAACCAAGGCATATCCTAAGCACCTGGGCTTGAATATTTTGGATTGTAGGCAGGTTCGTTTTGCACGTGTTATATAACAGGTAGACTATACCGCAGGAATCCAATATATAATACCTTGTATAGCTGTAACATAGACTAAACCGACATTCCCAACATTTTCCGACAAGAAACCTGAATAAGTGACAAATGGCGGTAAGCCGCTTTTTCACGTTGTTTACGTGGGGTGTCGAAGACAGGTTTCAATCAATTACGACTCCTAAGAACTTATGACTGCGGCTGCATGACACCAACTGCCCGTTCATTTATGTGCCGTAAGCGAACATTGGTTTTCTGGGGAAAGCCACGACTGTACACTTTCCACTTGCGGTTTCGAGCCATTGTTTGCGTAGGTGGTGCGATGTCACTGATGCTGCCTTCTGAAGTCGAGCGCGAAGTTGAAATCGAGTCACACCTGATGTCCACACACAAATGTCATCAGCATAAATGGAAAGTTGTACACTGCTTGGTTGCTTGCCAACTAGTCCAATGAGTGTTAGGTTAAACAGCGTCGGGCTTAGCACTCCGCCTTGCGAGACTCCTCGGCTGCAGTAATACAGTACTCGGTTGTCGGGCCATTCTCTGTCTGCAAGTGAAAGAATATATTCTGTAGGTAGCTTTAAATCCCCGCATATATCCTGCTACGAAGTCCCACTCCTTCTAGTGCGCTGAGAATGGCTTCGTGGGTGACATTGTCGTAAGCCCCTTTAACGTCAAGAAACAGAACAGCAGATAACTGTTTGCAGGCCTTCTGGCGTTCTACATATGTCACCAAGTCAACTACATTGTCAATGAATGAGCGGCATTGTCTGAACCCGGAGATAGTATCTGTATATATTTCGTAAAACTCCAAGTACCATTCCAGACGCGTTAAAATCATTCTTTCCATAACTTTTCCCACACAGCTCGCGAGGGCAATCGGGCGATAAGAGGAAATGTCCAAAGGTGATTTGCCGGCTTTGAGAAGTGGAATCAGGCGACTTGACTTCCATCCCTGTGGAACCATGCAAGTTTGCCAGGAGTCGTTGTACAGCAGCAAGAGTGCCTTCCGAGCTTGATCTCTTAGGTGACACAAAGCGCGGTAAGTGATGCCGTCTGGTCCTGGCGCTGAATAACGTCTACACAAAGCAAGCGCAGCCTTTAGTTCGTCCATTGAAAACAAAATCTCCATTAGGGGATCACGTGAGGATACAGAAAAGTCAGGCGTCTTCGTCCCAGTTGAATTTGCCCAGCAGGCAGTCCTTCGACAGAAACAATCTGCGACATCAATCTCTTCGCAGCGTAAGTGAAGTGCCAGAGATTTTAATGGGTAGCGCTGAGTAATGGTTGTACGAAGACCCCGGACCGTTCTCCAGATTATTGACAGAGGCTTTCTGAGATCCAAAGACTAGCAAAAAGATACCCATCGTTGCTTGTCCATCTTGTCCATGTGACGCTGTATTTTCTTTTGTGTGCGTCTGGCCACTCTCAGATCATCAAGTGACTTCCTGCGTTTATAACGGCGTTCTGCATGACGGCGAATCGCTCGGAGTTTCTCGAGATCAAAGTCCATATCAGTGCGAGATGAACTCACCGGAAGCGAACGCTTGGATGACTGTAGGGCACTCTTTATTGCGTCCTCTAGGTTGAAGGGTGTGGTACCCTTCATATTCTTCTATGATTAACTTGTATTTTTGCCAATCGGTGCACTGGACGGCTCTGGAGTACTTGAGACTTGGAAAGCCGTCAATCCTCAGGTATGTTGGGATGTGGTCACTACCCCTTGTTTCCAAGTCCGAAAACCAGTGCACTTTGCTGGCGAACGAGCGTGACACGAAAGTGAGGTCCAGGCGACAGCTATAGGCCGATCCGCACAGATAAGTAGGGCTGGCGTTATTCACGAGGATAACTTCACATTCATAAGCGAAAGACACTAACTGTCTACCTCTACTGTTGACCCTGGAGCTTCCTTATAAGTAGTGGTGGGCATTGAAGTCGCCAGTTATCACCCATGGCTGAAGAGTTAAATTCAAAATTCCGCGCAAGCGCTCACGGTCTAGGCTAATTGATGGAGGTAAGTAGGCTCCGATGATGGTGAGTGTGGTCTTCTTGTTTTTACTGTTAGGCAAACGTACTGGTTTTCTTAGTCAGGGGGTACATGGTGATGAACATAAATTAAGTCGCGCCGTATGAACACAACGACCTTGCTGCGCTCTCCGTGAGTAGAAGACATAAAGCACTCATATCCAAACAGTCTCGTGTGAGCTGACAGGCTCGGTTCACAAATCGCAAATATGGAGAACTGGTTCGTGAATACATATTGCCGGAACTCGGACATACGCGCCCTGAGTATTCCACTGAAGGAGGAGAGATGCATTCTTGACCTCCTCTCAAAAAGATAACATGTTGCGGGCCACCGTTTTACCTTAGAGTTGCAAGCACCGGACTCAAAGTGTCCAGCACCTGGAGTGCGCTCTGCGCTGACGGGGTGTTCATGTTGCTTAGGAGCATGCTCATTGCATTCATAAGGGTCTGCAACATGTTAATGGCCTAACGATCCTCAGTTGTCTTTTCATCAGTGGTTCGTGATGGTATAGAGGTTGGCGGGATTTGGTGCACCCCTGAAACAGGCTGTGTTCGTGGAAGTGATGGCCCCTCTTCTCGAGGTGTGAGTATTGACCCTGATTCTGTTTTTGGTGTATCCGCCTTCGCAGAGCTTGATGATGGGGGGCTAGTTCTTCTTGCTTGAGATGACGTGTCTCTATTAGCAGATGTCACGTTTCGTGAGGATCTTCTGCGGTGACGCAATCGCCTGACAGTAGCAGTGGCTTCTCTGTGCGTTGAAATGCCGCGCACCATGCGTTTCAGCAACGCGCGTTCATTTCGCACTCGGGGGGCAATCTTTAGACGACGCTTCATGAGCGCTGTGGCAGTTGGAGCATTTGAACGCAGTTGCGTGTCATGTGTCTTCTGAATGAGGTTCGCCACACCACGGGCACACGACATTGCTGGTACGTACTCATTTTACATGTCCCATCTTGGAACATCTGAAGCATTGTAGGGGCTTCGGTATGTATGGACGGACCTGGTGGCGAACGTGGCCAACTTTGACGTGTGGGAAAAGACTGTCTCCCTCAAAAACAATCTCCAGGCAACGTGACTGACCAAGCCTTGTGATGTGCTTGATGAGGATGTCGTCTATAGTTGGCTTTATCAAGATTGGAAAATCGTCAGCAGGAATGGAAATGTCCACGTCATAAATGACGCCAACACTGCCCTTAGGTCAGTGGGAATCACTGATTTAACTGTGACTCTGTCGATTTCCGATATGTTCTGTAGGCTTTGCAGCACACTACGGTGTAGAACATCAACTGCCAGAACATTCTTCCGTGAGTTGATCCTGACGTCTTTAATCTCATTTTGAGCGAGTCCTGCGAGGTATACAGAGAGGACTTGCCTGTTAAGCCGCCGTAGGCTGGCTGAAGGGTCACCAGCCATGAAGAGTATAGTGTGTGGCCAACGCTGTGCGGTAGCCTGCACGGTGGATAGACTCGCCGTCGACGATGTTCGTAGCAGCCTCCTTTTTGCATTGCGCTTCACGACTACTGTGTAGTCGTCATCCGATGACTCGAATCCGTCAGAGTAGAGCTCCGTTGCCTCGCTGTCTGTGCCACTTGAGGTGGTCCTACGTTTCCTAGCCACTGCCAGACATAGCGGTTGTCTACCTCGAAAATCGTGAGAGGCTTCTTCATCCATTCTCGCAAGGAAGGAGCGGTAGCTCCCATAATTTGCGGTAAAACAAATAGAAAATTTGAGACGAGGGTACAATTAAGCGATCTATGAAATAGACACTTCGTCGTCGTTTTCAAATGATTATGGATATGTGAGAAAGGCAGGATTTGATCATTAGCAACAGTACCGAGAAGTGTGAAGGGCAAATAACATGGGAGGTAGGAAGGCTGCCGTTGACCATAGACTATGCAGTGATGTCACATAGGATGTATGAGAAGCTCAAGGGAATGAACATAGATTAAGGTGGCTCCAGAAGTCTGGGTAGTGATCACAAACGTATCAAACCAAGTTTTGGAAGAGCAGTGAAAGTGCCAAGGAGACAAGATGAGCAACTACGGGAAAATTTTTATGCAGAAGGGCAAATAGAAATAGCTACTAAACAAATTGAAAAAGTAATCACTGAGGATAATAAAACAGTGGGGACATACACGAATCGTATTAGACTGAGCTAGAGCTTGATAAGGCACGTGACAAGTCACTCCAAAAAAGAAGACACAAACCCAAAAGTTGGTAGGATGAGGAAGTCTAGAGAGCCATAGCAAATCGTCAGGAAGCCTCTTGGGAACACAGACATGCTAAGCAGCGGGGTGAACCGACAGATGATGTTGAAAGAAAATGGGAAGTATTTCTAAGCTGTAGAAGAGATGCATCTCTTTTGATCAATGAAAGGCTTACAAGAAAGGGAGCTTACTGGCTGGTAGAAGTACATAAAAAAGATAGAAAGGCAACTGAGAAATTTGGAAACCATCTAAACTACCTAAGAAATGAGACGAACCTAGAGCAGAGGTTTATAACTACAGCTCAAGGTGCTAGGCTAGAAGGGGACGAAGCAGTTGAATTTATAAGAACAAGGGAGACAGAAAAAATTCAACAAAGAAGTGCTTTACACATCACAATAGACGAGGATGAATTAAGTGGCGCAATGGCTCCATTTTCACAACGAGAGTGGGAAAGGGCTGAGAAGAGGGTTCCTAGTAGCACATCAACAGGCCCAGATGGCATTTCAATTATGCTGATAAAGATATTAGGGCCGAAGTCTAAGCGGGCTTTGAGAGAGGCAGTGAGCAAAATAATAGTCGAACGTGAAGTCCCCAATAAATAGAAACTTAGCAGGATGAGCCTAATCTATAAAGGAAAGGGGGACAAAGCTGACATAAACAACTTGCCGTCCTCTAAGAGTGACATCAGTGGTCTACAGGCTGGCGATGCAGATTATAAAGGAAAGACTGCAGGCATGGATAGAGGATGAGGGGGTGCTGGGGGAACTGCAGAATGGGTTTCGGAAACACAGGAGGTTGGAAGACAATCTGTTCTCACTGACGCAGTCCATCGAAATAGCAGAAAAGGAACACGGGCCCCTGTTGCTAGCATTTTTGGATATCAAGGGAGCATACAATAGCGTGGTTTAGGAGAAATTGTGGGAAATACTGGACACACTAGGCGTGGAAGATCTTTTAAGGGAAATCTATAAAGGTAACAAGGTAGTTATAAAGGGGGGAAAACAGGTATTCAATTCTGCAGAGGTAAAACGGGGGCTTTGGCAGGGGCGTCCTATGTCACCCTTACTATTCGTGATGTACCTACTACGATTAGAGGCCAAATTAGAGGGAAGTGGACTGGGCTTCAACCTCTCTTTCGTCAAACAAGGAAAACTCATTGAACAGGCACTACCAGCATTGATGTACGCAGATGATATAGTGCTAATGGCCGATAACAAGAAAGATTTGCTGAGATTGACAGACAGCTTCGGTAATGAGGGAGATAGGTTAGATTTTAGATTCAGTAACAAAAAGTCAGCAATCGTGATTTTTAATGACAATGAAGGTAGTGAGCTTAGAATACAAGAGGTCACGCTAGAGATAAGAAATAAATACAAATATCTGGGCGTATGGATAAGCAATGGGGCCGAGTACCTAAGGGAACACGAAATATACGTGACGACTAAAGGTAACAGGCATGCAGTGATGATGAAAAACAGGGCACTGTGGAATTACAATAGGTATGATGTTGTGGGAGGAATATGGAATGGGGTCATGGTTCCTGGTCTGACGTTCAGCAATGCGGTCTTGTGCGTAAGATCAGACGTTCAAGCAAGATTAGAAATTAAGCAACGTAGAATAGGTAGGCTTGCCTTTGGAGCTCTTGGGAATACACCAAATTGGGGAGTACAAGGTGATATGGGATGGACATCATTTGAGGGCAGGGTAGCTAGCAGCAAGATAAAATTTGAAAAGTGATTGAGAGAAATGGGGGAGGAGGGTTGGGCCAGGAAGATATTTAGCTACTTGTACATGAAGAATGTCGATACAAAATGGAGGAAGCGAACCAGAAAATTGACCGGTAAATACTTGGAAAACAGCAGGGGGCCAAACCAAAAGGAATTATCGGTTAATAAGAAGGTGAAGGAAGCTGAGACCGATATGTGGAGAATTGGCATGATTAAGAAGTCCTCACTAGAGATGTATCGAACTTATAAGCAGAAAATTGTCAAGGAAAGGATCTATGATAGTACTCGAGGTAGTTCTCTACTGTTTGAGGCCAGGACGGGAGTATTGTGAACCAAGACTTATCAGGCCAAGTAAGAAGGGGTAGACACGGTATGCAGTGCGTGTGCAGAGGAAGAAGAAACTGCCGAACACTTGATAATGTTCTGTAATGTGCTTCACCCTATAGTTCAGGATGATGGCGCAGAGTTTTTCAAACCACTGGAGTTTAGGGACAGGAAGGGCAAAATATACTTTAAGCGGGTAGAATTAACTAGAAGGAGGTTATCTGATTGGTGGCTGAAGTCAAGGCACGAGTGAAAATTAAACCCTTCACTGCAAAGTACGAATTCTCAACCTCACTATTTAAAGGAAAAAAATAAATCTAGTTTTTGGTTCATTAAGTATTACGGCTTGGTGGTGCTAGCCATCGCCCGATCTAAAGGGTACAGCCATATTCATCCATCCATCCATCCATCCATCCATCCATCCATCCATCCATCCATCCATCCATCCATCCAACCATTCATATATCCATCCATCCATCCATCCATCCATCCATCCATCCATCCATCCATCCATCCATCCATCCATCCATCCATCCATCCATTAGTTTACATTGGCCCATACGCTCACCTTCGCGCGACTACACCCACTGCGTTCTCGTTACTTCATAGGCACGGCAGCACGTACGTGAAAAGTTCCTATGATGAGTGTTACGCACGGGTAGCGATATCTTCCTAAGCCTCCTCCACTGACGGCTCTCAACCCCATTGAAAAATGTCTGATAGCTCAACGTCTGCCATGTATGAGCGTTAGGCATTTAACTCACGGCAGCAGTCAGTATTTATTTATTTTATTTTATTTCAAAGTACCTTACAGGCCCCATGGGGGGGCATTGAGTAAGGGGGGCTATACATATATACAAATAAACTGGGAAAAAATATACAAGACCGACAATTGAGTAAGGGGGGAATACATATAGACACCTCAAAATGAAAAAAAAGTACAAAAGAAACAATTGAGTAAGGGGCGCAATACTTATATACATCTCTAACTAAAACAAATACAAAAGAAACAATTGGAAAATAATAAGTCAAACAAAAAACACCAACATTTACAAAAGTTCAACATGTACAAAAGATACACGCATAGTAACTGTGGGGGAAACACTGTATTTCCTGCGCATGCAGCGGCCACAAGGCAGAATCCTCGCGCACATGAATGTGACAATCACAAAAATGAACCAATACGGACCAATGAATTATGATACGGCATCTACTTGCTGAGGCTTGTGAAGTGGCTTGATAAGATATGACGGAATGTGTCAAAGTTTGTCTGGGATGCAATGTCGTCAGGCAAACTGTTCCACAGACGGATAGCACGTGGAAGTGCGGATTGATTGAACGCGTTTGTTGAGCCGTATACACGGGAATAGTTAAGATGATTGTGTAGTCTACGTGAAGTGAGGTATGGTTTTTGCAGACCAGTAACGGTGATTCGGGAAGAATGGGTAATTTTATGAAAGAATGACAGCAGGGCAATGTCGCGACGAATGTTCAAGAGTGGGAGTGAAAGTTCCTGTTTGATTTGTGATATACTAGAATGCGGACTGTAGTTATTGGCAATGAAGCGGCTTGCTCTATTCTGGATTCTTTCCAATGCGTCAATTAAGTATTTTTGATGGGGAGACCAAATCGAACAGGCATATTCTAGTTGAGGGCGAACCAGTGTCAAGTAAGATAATTTGCGAATGCTTGATGGTGCAGCTTTCAAGTTACGTCTCAAGAAACCTAGTGATTTCGAGGCGCTGGCAGAGATTGCCGTAATGTGGTCGGACCAGGATAGATTAGGTGTCAGTATTACGCCCAAGTACCGATATTGTGTTGCAGTCGATAGAATGGAATGATTAGTACTGTAAGAGAATTCGGATATGCTAGGTTTACGTGTGAACGACATTACTTTGCATTTTGAGACATTTAGTGTCATCAGCCATGCACTACACCAACCATTAATTACGTCGAGGTCGTTTTGGAGTGACAGGTGATCTTCACTGTTCTTGATTGGACGGTAAATAATGCAGTCGTCAGCGAGCACCCTGATGCAAGAAGAGACATGTTGCGGAAGATCATTGATGAATATGAGGAAAAGTAATGGCGCCAGTACACTGCCCTGTGGTACACCTGAAGAAACGTCAGATAGAGAAGAAGACAAATTGTTAACTGTTGTGTATTGCTGACGATTCGACAGGAAATTTCGAAGCCATGATAATGTACGGGAGTCTAATTTCAGGGCGAAAAGTTTCGATATCAGGCGACAGTGTGCAACCCTGTCAAACGCCTTCGAATAGTCGAGGAACACGCAATTAGTTTGATAATTATTGTCCGTATTTGCATGAAGCTCTGTGGTAAATTCAAACAACTGAGTCTCACATGAAAAGCCCTTTCTGAAACCATGCTGATTTTTGAAAAAGAAATGATTGGATTCCAGATGCCTATAAATATGTGAAGCGATGATGTGTTCTAGAATTTTACAACAAATACACGTAAGGGAAATAGGACGGTAATTTTCGCATGAGGTTTTATTTCCACTTTTGAATATTGGAATTATTTTCGCCAGCTTCCAGTCAGACGGTATCATGCCTGTTTCGAGAGACTGCCGGAATATATGAAGTAGTATTTTGCTTGTGACCGTTACCGTATTCTTTAGCACCTTTGAGTTGATTCCGTCCACGCCGCATGATGACGACAACTTAAGATTATTTATGGCTGTAATTATGCCTTCTAATTGAATATATATTGCTTCCATAAATTGGTAATCGAACTCAGCTACGTTGGGTATGTTGGTACTGTTCTCTTTCGTGAAGACAGAAGTGAAAAAGGAATTAAATGCTGTTGGACACTGGCTAGCTGTGAGGGGGACGTTGTTGCAGTCATGCAATGAGATGTGTTGGTTTTCGCTGGAGGGGTTTATGACTTTCCAAAATTTAGCTGGGTTGTTTTTCAGTAGTGTGGGTATATTATTAGAATAATACTTTTCCTTTGCCTTACTTAAAGCTGTGCAATAAGCTTTTATGCAGGTTTTATATTTAAGCCAAGAAGAAGAACTACCCGAGCACTTAGCATTATTGTAAAGCCGTTTTTTCTTATTCCGCATTCTCAGAAGCTTTTTATTGAACCATGGATTTGATTTACCATTGCTAATTTTAACCGTATTTAACCTTAGCTTGTGTTAATTGCCTGATAATCGCCTTTATTATAGTCCCGAATTTGTTTTGTATGTACACCGGCTACGGGAAGGGGTATGTTTATATCTACTTGGAGTAAATTATGGTCACTGAATCCGTCCAGGTAATCTGTATTACGTATTGTTTCCGGAGCGGTCGTGAGGATAAGATCAAGGGTGTTCGTACCACGTGTAGGTTTCAGAACAGTTTGAAAGAGGTTGAAATCTAGAGTTAAGTTAAGAAATTCAGTTGACATGTGACAGGGCGATGACAGTGTGGCCCAATCAATGAGTGGAAAGTTGAAGTCGCCTAATAAGTAAATGATATCGGCTTGGAAAATTTCATAAGCGTTGTTTATACTGTCACGTAGCATATTAATGAAGGAAGAGTCCGAGTCCGGCGCACGATAGCAGCAACCTACGAGGATTTTGGAGGAAGGGACTGTACAAGCTACCCAAACTATTTCGAGGTCAGAATTAGTGTTGATAAAAAATGAAGTAATGGTTTTCCTTATGCCGACCAGAACACCGCCTCCTCTTTTACCAGTGCGATCACACCTGTAGATTTGATAAATGCTGGCTGAGGTGAATATTTCGTCGTCACTGATAGCAGGATTAAGCCAAGTTTCCGTGAATGCAATGATATCAGATTTACTGTCATCTAGAAAAGCAGATATCAAATCCTGCTTCGACATAATGCTGCGTGTGTTAGCGATTGACAGTGACAATGAGGTATTAGCATGTTTCGGTCGTTGATTCTGCACGTGCGTGCAACGCTGTAGCTATCTGACAGATTCGATAACTGTGTTCGTCGCAGGGTCATAAATGTATGTCTTTGAAGCGATGCGTAGCTTGTCCACAGAGAGCTTATACGCACTTTTCTGCGTTTTCGCGAATTCAATCAGCTTCTTTTGGGACAGCCGGGTTTCCAGTGAAAAATCTTCTCGTATGGAAAACGCGGAACCTTTTAGTTTGTGTGCAGACGACAGGATTTGTTCTTTATCCTTAAAGAAGGCTAATTTCGCTATTATAGGTCTCCGCTTGTCTTCTGTATATTTGCCTATTCGGTGCACACGTTCAAATTGCCGTTCCGTCACAGTGATGCCTAATTTCTCTGAGCAGAAGTCGATTATTTTCTGCTCAGATTTTGCCCAGTATTCCTTAGGTTCATCGTCAAGTCCAAAGAAAAGAAGGTTAGAGCGCCGTAATCTATTTTCTGAGTTATTACACCGCGACGAAATTTCTGTCACTTGGCTTGATACTGTACGCAGTGCATTGGCACTTGCCTCGGTTACACCTGTGTTATGTGGTGACGTGGTAGTGCTTTCCAGGGCCGCGACTCTAGCCGTAAGCAACTGAATTTCCTTCGTGGCTTCAATATGCTTCTCTTTCAGAGCTTTCAATTCGGCTAGTAAGGTATCCTGGCTTTCTTCAAGCTTCCGTATGGCGTCTAGAGCTTGAGAAAATGTGTCGGCTTCAGTTTTCGTCATAGGGCCCGGGTTAGATTCCACGTCACCGGCGAGAAGTAACAATAAAGAGAAAAAAGCACGGCACCTCACAAAAAAAAACATCTTTCTTACGCTGTATCTTATCTATGAATTCGGGTGGGCACGACACCGCAACTAGGACATAATTACTTGTTCTGTAGCAAATGGCACCTTTCAAGTAACTAACCTGTAAGAGCAACCATCGTAAGCTTGGCATGCTTGACGCGATGTCGTGCCCGAAGTGGACGGCTCCTGGCTGGCTTATGAATCCCGCGCCGTCTGTGCCACCACCTGGTGCCGCGATTCCAGGTTGCCAGATGGGGTAGTTTGTTCCCACCGGAACTGGCGTGCGGTTTGCCGAAGCAGGCGGCAGCTGAAGAGGGGCAGCGGGCAAGTCACAATTCGGATGGAGATGTACGGAAGGCACCATCCACGAAATGGCAGCCTGTAAGAGCAACCATCGTAAGCTTGGCATGCTTGACGCGATGTCGTGCCCGAAGTGGACGGCTCCTGGCTGGCTTATGAATCCCGCGCCGTCTGTGCCACCACCTGGTGCCGCGATTCCAGGTTGCCAGATGGGGTAGTTTGTTTCCACCGGAACTGGCGTGCGGTTTGCCGAAGCAGGCGGCAGCTGAAGAGGGGCAGCGGGCAAGTCACAATTCGGATGGAGATGTACGGAAGGCACCATCCACGAAATGGCAGCCTGTAAGAGCAACCATCGTAAGCTTGGCATGCTTGACGCGATGTCGTGCCCGAAGTGGACGGCTCCTGGCTGGCTTATGAATCCCGCGCCGTCTGTGCCACCACCTGGTGCCGCGATTCCAGGTTGCCAGGTGGGGTAGTTTGTTCCCACCGGAACTGGCGTGCGGTTTGCCGAAGCAGGCGGCAGCTGAAGAGGGGCAGCGGGCAAGTCACAATTCGGATGGAGATGTACGGAAGGCACCATCCACGAAATGGCAGCCTGTAAGAGCAACCATCGTAAGCTTAGCATGCTTGACGCGATGTCGTGCCCCAGTATGGCACAAAGGGGTGGGTGGTTAACGTGCCGACCGATGTGTCCAACACCGTGCAGTGCCTGCTGCGGAACCTGCCCGAGAACGCTGGCTTCGACGTACACCACTAGTTGGAATGCTTGTTGACGAGCTGGCTTCGACGCCAGCTCGTCAACAAGCCTTCCTACAGAAATGGTCTCATGAAAAAATTCCCATACACCTCCGAGCAAGCTTTCGCTTTTTCGATATGGCCGTAATGTGTCCTACGTCAAATTTTGCTTGTCAACGTGTCCTACTTTCAGTCGTTTACAAAAATAAATGTTCGCGACAGTTAAATTTGATCGAGAACTTTGAGCTTAAGTGATACTCGTACTGCGCAGGATCCAGACTCCTAAGCATACTGTCAGAAGATATACATTATGCCTTAAGCAAACTTGACACCTTTCATTTTCTTGTCACAGAAATGGCAGAAGCGGAACCATAGTGTCGATAGCGAGCCCTCGGGTAAAACATACTCAGTTAGAATGATAATATGCACGAATAAAGACACGTCATTACCAGGTATACAGGCAACGACTCTCGTTGGCGTCGAAGGTGAAGGTTTTCAAGGTACAGCCAAATTCTCTCTTCGGCGATAAACAGAATCGTGATGGCTGAAAGCCTGCTTAATAAATGCACGTGAAAACATCCACGAAACGGTGCCTTTTCCGCACCTCGAGAGAGTACTTAGAGTCATTTGCATATGAAAAACACAACTCTGAAGGTTTCAAGAAGGTGCGAGTTGAGGCGGTCAAGAGGGCAACAAGAAAACGATGAATTAAATCTCACGTAGCTGCTTTATACCACCGGAAGTCTTCCATAAAAAAAAACAAAGCATATTTACGGAGTGAATGATAATGAATAGGGAAAAGCGTCCGTCAGCCCGTCCGTGCTTCCGTTCGTCCATCAGTACATGCTTCCATCTGTCCGCGCGACCATACGTGCGTCCATCTATGCATCCATCCGTCTGTCTATCATTCGTCCGCGAGTCCATTCATCCGTCTGTCCGTCCATTCGTAAGCCCATCTACCCGTACGCCCGCCCGTCCGTCCATCTGTCCGTCCGTCTTCTAGTCTGTCTATCCGCCCGTCCGTGCATCCGTGAAATAAACCGTCCAAGTACCGCCATCTTGCATCCCCTGTGGCACATACCCGCTCTGCGCGTCCGTCCATCCAACCGTCTGTCTGCTAGTCTGTCTCTCCGTCGATCCATGCGTTCGTCCGTGCGTACATTTAGTGAACACTCAGAGTCCTAGTTATCGAACTCTAATAGCCGTAATCTTAAGATAGAGAACATCCGTGCGCTGAGAGGCCGGGGACTTACTACACGCCGTATGTATAAATAAATGTTACTTTTCTTTCTCTCTCTCTCATCAAGTACCACCATCTCCCATCTCGCATCCTCTGTGGCACATACCCACTCTAGAGCGGGTGTGTGCCACCGGTGGCTACGTACGACAACAACGGAGGAAATACAGAATCACACGCTAAGGAGCTTCGCCCTTAAAAGGCGTCGAAAGGTTTATAGCGATTGCCGCCTCTTCGTTGTGACAGATCCAGGCACACTTCCCAGCGGCACTTCGACGAATCCCACTCGATAGCGCAAAGATGGTGTACCACCGCTGTACGCCACCAACAACTTCAGATTCAAAGTGTCGTAAGGTACTATTGATAAAGAGTACTAGTCGAAACTTTCAAGCAAGGACGGATAATTTCAGAATCAGAACACGCGCTTGCAGAACATTGAACATCTTTGCGCAAGTTCACAGCACGACGGCAACAAAACTTAAACTTGGGCTAGTTAGTAGCACTTCAAGCCTAAACGGAAGTGCACCTATTACACAACCAGAAAAGCTGTCTATTTCTCTGCCTGTGTGCGTTTGCGGGCTGCCGATAAAACTTAAAGCATGGCCATTTTGCCCAAGTGTAAGTTTTGTTTATTTGTTATACAACTCGCTGATTTAGTTGTTATACTACACGTGGATGCAGAATCGAATTCTAATGTTCTGTTCCTTGCGGTGATTAAGACGAAAAAAAGAATAAAAACTTGCCACGAAATAAAGCACTGCTAAGCGGAGAGCACAAAAAAAAGAACGGCTCGATGAAAATAAGATTATCAGGGCTTTCTGCTCAAAGTGCACTACCTTATCATTGTGGTTCAAAGAGCATGCAGTCGTCTTAAATTTGTATGCGTCAGTGGCTCCTGCTCCAAGAAAAAAAAGTAGCCTGTCATCCGGTGATACTAGTGAAAGCACGTGTGTCCCTTGATTCACGAACTAAGATGCACTTAAGCACGCTGAAAAAAGGAACTAGGCGTGTCATCCACACCGTACCCTATATTTGCCTGACAAAGTACGTGGGCTGTATTTTCCCAGAATAAATTTGTCGTGACAGCGTAAATAATACCTTGTTTAATGAGCCGATGTGAGGTTACCTTCTGTATAGCGACATTGCGTTTTCACTTAGGAAAGTATTTCTCAAGCGTTCACAACGGAAGTAAGTGTGCCTGCCTTTACGGTCGTGTGCTTCTTAATAGGGATTTCAGGTGACCTACATCATTATTCATGTTGGCTTAAAGAGCTAGAAATAATGAAACAACTTTAATGAAGTGGTGCTTTTCAGGCATGTCACTATATGAAACTTCGTACAAGAGCATTTCTGCACTTACACATTATAAAACGACCAAGCTCAAGCCTGTTGTCTCTTATGAAATCGTAATTAAGCTCAATGTTTACAATAATTCGTTTGCAACAACCATGGTTCAAGATATATGGCCAAGTATAAAGGTAACACTTAATCCTAAATGGTTCATGAAATGTCCTGGACAGAACTTAAAAGGGATTATTTGTTTTACTTCCACGCCTTTAAAACAAAACTCAGTGTCCTGCTGCTGAAGCTCGTTGTGTGGTACAGTGCCTACGGTGCACGGCTGCTGACCAGAAGTATTTTGTTTCTATCCTCACCGTGGAAGTAGTCCGTCAAAGGAGATGGAATACCAAGGGTCCGTGTGTTGCGTCACTTCAGTGCATGTCACAGAGCGAAGATGGCCTAAATTTCCGGAGCCCTATACTACGACATGACTCATTCATAGCGTGCTTATGGCACGTAAAAACCTATATAATGTAATAATCAGGCACATAAGCGGCGTTTCTCTACACTGATGTTACAACATACAGTGTTTTGCTAAAAGCCATTACTATTCTTTTACTGCTTTTCTAACCGCTGAAAAGTTTAACAAAAGCTACGCAAATGCACTCCTGCCAGAACATCTACAGATAATGTAGTGCGTCCCTATCCTTCTTCGCAATGTCAAAGAAGACAATGCTTGTGATATGCTCTCAATTATTCATACCATTTTTTGAAGGGTTGTAAAACTGGAGTTGTACGCAACGCATATCTTTGTTGGTCACAAATCAGTGCTGCAAAAGGGTTCCTTCTTGAACAGTACCTAAACAAAAGCGGCCGTGAAAGAATTTCGCAAATACAAGCGAAAACCGTTCAAACAAATAATGATTCCCGTCGTATACACTACTAAATTTCAAGAGAAAACCAAACCCGCTTTTATAGGGGCATTCATTGGTCCACTATATTGCTCGCATTTTCGCAAACGCACTTGTGTGCTGACCATGAATAACAGCAGAAAGAGAGACGCGTTTTAAACTCGACAAGGGCGAGACGGTACATGATTGTCGCTATATTACACATACAATGATACCATGTAACTAGCGGAATGGTACGCACTCTTCTTTTCCTTTCTTTCCACTTAATACTTTGTCTCCCTTATCAGTCGTAATAGCTAAAGTAAAAACACGAAGGCTTCGTTCACTGTTTTTCGTGAGCAATTCTGTTTTCCTAGTACGGGCAAAAGAGAACCAAGAGCAGATTCCCATCGTCATATACCCCATCGCAAACACAGCATATATCCAGAGAACTCGAAAAAGAAGAACAACATTCCCTTTTTTTTTTGCAACAACCACTGGACAGACGGATTGGATCAGAGAATCTCCAGATTGGAACTGGCATAAGAGGTGTGAGTGGCGAGATGAAGCAAAGGAGGAGGGAAGGGGGAGGCTTGAGTGTGTATGAGTTTGCGCGACTTGATAACTACACAAGAGAGATGAGAACGCCGGTGGGCCGCCTCGGTTGTGTCCGCGTAACCTGGGTGGTGAGTGACCTGTACCTCGAACTGCAGTGACTAGTGCTGTCCACATTGTTGCCACTGCACAGCCATCTGCTGAAGCAGATAAGCAAGCAAGTAGCGACAGAGTTGTGCTCGGCGGGTAATCGCTCGGATATTGCCATCGCGAAAGCAAGTGTTTGGTATACACCTTTAAGGCTGGGGAAAGCCTGAGATGGGAAAACCAAGGGTATAAGCACGCACTGGAAAAATAAATAAGAAAAAGAAGAACCCCCGTGAGGCTACGAGAAAACGCTAACGCAACTTGCGAGATCCGGCAGCAGCGGAGGGAAACGCCAAAACCAGAATGCCAGCCCGGGACTTGCCACATTTGTTCGACGCTTCGAGGGCTCAAGTGTATTTTTTTTTCTTTGAGCCTTGCTTATCTACTCTCGAGAGGGCACAGATCTCGTGTCACTCTGGCTAGGTATAGTGCAACCTTTTCAACAGAACGTCTGATGTAGGCGTGCATAACGCACGATCAGATGGTGACAAATACAGCCGTTCGTTTTGATACAGTGCTCCCCGGGTTACATTTGCGATATGTACTTTTGTGCCAACTACTAGTGCAGCAAGTGGGTGGGTGCCCTGCTGTGGCAAAGCTCCGTCTACCCCACACTTTACCGAAAGCTACAGCACATGCGCATCCACCGTCATTAGAAAAGCGCGTGTTACGAAAATTGCGATAGATCTTACGCATTGTGGGAACCAAATAGACGCAAAGCAGCGAATGAATAATGGCGTATGCCACATCTTTTAGGGGCGAAGCTCCTTAAGCCATAGGTCGTGCGTCCGCTATGTAGTAGTAGTAGTAGTAGTCGTAGTAGTAGTAGTAGTGGGTAGCCACGTCCACAGTCGGGCTAGAGGAACGGCACGCACGCACTGTTTCAAATTGAGAAGTAAACACGCGCAGGTTAATCATAAATAAAGAGACAGTTGTTTTTGATGAAATAACCTACAGAGAAGAGTATCGGTGACTTAATCTCCGATAAAATTTGCCTTGAATTTGATGCTTACTAAAAACACTAGTAACACAAAGAATCACTTTGAAAACTATCTGACCAGAAAATACTGCCGCGTTAAGCTCACTGGGCGTAATCTCTTTGGTTTTGGGGTGTATTGCCAGTTCTTGTCCATGCCTGTTTTTGCCCTACTGCGGAGGTAGTATAGTACCCAGTACTCTAAATTGTTACCCACTTATTCTAAACACACAGGTTTAGTGAGCGTTGATCCACAGTGTAATGAACTAGCTGTGGTGAAAGGTGAGAACTAGTCACGAAGCGGAGGCTGTAAGAGAGTGCGCGCGTGCCTATCCTCTAGTCGGACCGCGCCCCCCCCCCCCTCGTTTAGTCTTTGAAATATCAGCTGGATGGCGGTACTTCTGTATATGATGAATATAAGATGACAGGAAGCCAGATGGCTTTACTTGGAGTGTTCGCTAGATGGACGGACGCAAACACGATTGGACGCGTGGACGGATGGATGGACACACAGATGGACTGACGCACGGACGGATGCATGGATGGATGCACAGACAAGCGGACGGACGGACTGACGCACGAACGGTCCCACAGATGCACGGACGGACGGACAGAAACGCGGATGGACTGACGGACCCCGCTCATCATCATGCACTCAGTTGATATGCTCTGCTATTTTGGAGTGAAGCTCCTTAGGACTACACGATATCCGCTCGGCTTCAATCCGCCCGGGTGCCATGCACAGTAGAAGCACAGGTGCGAAACGCCTATACGCAAAACCGTCTACAGAGCGTAGTACATGTTGCGCGTACGGTTTAAAAAAAACAAACTTTCACAACATCGTAAAATTCCCGACATTCAACCATACATCATTCAAACCATACGACAGAGCAAAAGGTTAACAAAATAAAGGACTCTTAACCAGAACTAAATATAGCGCTACGATTTATAATCCGATGCACACTGCTACGGTGCAGCCTTGTAATTCACTTCGTGTATCCCCCTCAATATCTTCTATCTTTTTTTATGTAATCATTTTCAAGTACTGCAGCCTAACTCAGGGCTATTGCAGGAGTGAGGTACATAAATACAACAGCCAAGAATAAAAACAACAACAATTTCTTTACGAAACAAATATCGTCACATCCTAAGCACAACCAGGTACAGATCGACACCTTTGCGTGAATTGAGTAAACGGCTACACGTTTGCGTAAATTTTACTAACACCTGAAGTGTAGCTGATGCTTCGAAGGTAGCTGCGCACGTTAAAACGCAAACTTTATTTTTACCGGAACAAAGTACGTACGCATTGCAGTGACGAGTTACGTAGCGTCATCGACAAACGCTTGTCTACAGCTTGCTAATGGTAAAAATAGATCGTATGAAAAGATATGCAATGTTTCTTCTAGGGTTATGAAAAATTGGGAGACCCTTAAGTTTCGCCTTTAATAGTTGAACGCAATAGCGAAATCCGACCCCTAGTGCACCCGTCAACCACTAAGTGCATTCTTATTCATATGCTTTCTCACATACACACGCACGCACACAAACACGCACATAGTAGGTTAAACTAGTGCGCACTGTTATCGCCAAATGAGCTCGTTTTTGTAGTGACACCTGTCGAACAAAATGCGCTAAAAAGTCCCTAAAACAATTTTTTTATGTAACCATGGAAAGAGTTGACTAGAAGAGCTAATTGCCTCACAAATTTAATGACGAAAAAAAATTAAGAATCCATCCAGTGCAAGTGGAGTTACAAAGGCTTATCGCATGCTGCGATTGCACTATCTCTTCTCTCGTCCCGACGAAAGCGGTGGAAGCTGAGCAGGAAGTGGCAGCAGGACAAAGAAACTACCACGCCTCATCACCATGACCACTTTGTTTTTTCTTCGAATGCATCATTTTTCCATTGTGATTGCGCGCGCACGCGTGGACAAGTAGCAGCTCCCCGCGGCTATCTTGGTAATTTGAGTTTTCGGTCACAGACGCACAGACGATTTTTCGCTCACAACCAACGGGGCCGACGCCGGCGGCGGGTTTTCTGCGACATGAGCTCTTTAACGCTGTCGCGTTAAAACGACTAGCGAACATTGCAACCACACTCGATGTTGCCGAGAGAAGGCTGCTGTACATGGTCTTTTATTCACAACAATAAGACTGGTGTGGCATTGTAGGATACCTGACTGCTAGAAAGACTGTGTTCGATTGTGACTGTAAGCGTTATTTCTACTGATTGCGTTCATCAAACTTTCATATGACATGGGTTCCTTAACGGTATCGTGCGAAAGTATCCAAAGTATACTCTTGCCGTTGCTGGGTTGATATGTAGAATATACATCACCTGTATCGCACACCCTGATTGGCTTGACTATGGTAGGCGGGTATGTGTCACACGGCACTTGAGAAACAGAATTCACGACGTACAGACAGACAGACAGACAGACAGACAGACAGACAGACAGACAGACAGAAAGAAAGAAAGAAAGAAAGAAAGAAAGGAAGGAAGAAAGAAAGATAGAGAGAGAGAAGGGATGGTCAGGGTGCTTTTCGTAGGCCAATAAGTGCTTCGATATGAGTATATCTGGTACCCGACTTCTCTTTTTTGCTGCCTGTTACATTTATTTATAGATATATCGTTCAAAGTACTACCGTTACAAGTCCGAGAACAGTAAAGCAGCTCTTGTGAGAATTCTTCCTGCAGCATTTTTTGTGTGTGTGAAACAAGTTAAAACACCCATGTCACTGAGGTGGAGCATCCTGATCCAAGGCACACACGAGCCACCATCAAATACGTGTGAACGTCGCAAGGCAACTGAAACGAAATTCCAGGCATTATCACTCTGATCCGGCAGCCCGTTTCTCCTCTTGTCCATCATAAAAACGAGAAAAGAAGGTGAAAAAAGACTACCACCCAGTGTTACAAGAGTTAATCCTAAATTTAAAATCACCCGAGATAAAAGTTGCCGAGGGGCGCAGAAAGCTAGCACGAAGATAAAATCACTGAGGACAACTTAGTGAAAACGATGATGACGTGCAGAGGTGTAACGAGTGCTATCTCAGTGCTTCGAGAAGAGGACATGAAGAGGCCACGCCTCAGTCGTTCGGCAATCACATCAGCGTCGACCTTGTTTTGTGCGCCTCTACCAAACGAGAGGCGTCGAAGTGCGGCAGTGCTACTACAATGTCCTAGGGAAAATTTTCGTTTGCTTGTTTGTTTCTTTGTTTGACGCGGTTAGTGCTTTCCAGCGACAGCTTCCGGCCTCCAGCTTGCTACGAGAATGTTCTGACAAGGCGATGTTGGGATGGCTGCCGAAATAAAATGATTTGCGCTCTTTGTTCTACACTTTTTATTAGATTGATCTCGTAGACATTGTTGAGATATTTTCTTGTTCTTCTTCTCATTACCTCTAAACCTTACGTTTTTATCCACACAACTCTTTACGGTTGAGCAGTGTACTTTGATCACTGCTATAGGTTTCCATATAGTCAAGCAGCTGGCAGGTGCAGCAATTCTGAAGAAAAAACACCGCTTTGGATTGAAATGCTTCACCAGTTCTTGTCCCTTGTGATAGCCAGTTTCATCTGGCGCAATTTTAGAACGGTACATCCTTATACCCCGCGTGCAGAGCGTCATAATTGATTTGGAATTTTAAGCATCTACTTCCACGCTGACACTACCTTGTATGAAGATTTACTTCAGTGCTAGCTAAAGTATCAGAGATGATAGAAGTGTAGTATTTATCAAGTGTTATTCACGTGCTAAACCACTCAAAACAAAAACTGCATTCACTAAAATATATCTGTCTAACAAAAATGAACACAAGCACATCTTCAATAATTCTGTTTGCAGCAGAAATTAGCTAACGGCTTCTGTGGTTCATGTTCTGGTACTTCAGAGATTTGAATAAAGGAACGTCCATGTGAAGGCACTTTTTCTTAGCACTTTCTTCCATCAAAGTATGCCCGCCATAACTCTTTGCCGAACGCACACCACCATACTATGCTGTGCAGTGTACTAGCTGATCTAATCAGCAATAACTGCTGAATGAAACGTTAAATTAATATCGCAGCAATCACCAGAGAAGTCGCACTATGATTGATTTATTTTTTTTCAATGGGGAAGGCAGAATGAACCCTTCTTGTAACAAAAGACAAAAAAACGCTGTCATCCTTCCATGGTACAAAGTGTAAAAATGATAGAAATCACTGTTGAAGTTTAACGTTTCGAAACCATGATATATTCACGAGAGACACCAATGTTTAATGCTCCGGACATTTCGACCACCTCGGCTTCGTTATCGTACACAGGCCTCGAGCATTTTCGCCTTGATGGTAAATGCGGCCGCTATAGCCGGGACTCAATTCCGTGACCTTTGGTCCAGCGGCCCACCAGCTCAACCATCACCGTGGCAGATGCTGCGAATATTGTTACCACGGGACTGACAAATTCTTCTGACTACTTATTTAAGAACAAGAAAACACGCCATATATATAGTGAAGTAGCGCGCACTGCAGTGCCCCCGGCTCTACCAGAAGGCTCAAAGTATGAAAACGCGCAGCGCTAAGGCCTCCTAAAGCTAGAATAAGTGTTAACTGTAGTACATTTTTCATGTACATTTATTGGTAAAATCTGATAGATATATTCTAAAGGAATCACAAGACCATTTTTTTGTGGGAAAAGTTTGAAATTCAACAACAAACAGTTGCTAGTTAACTTCACTATGCCATGGATTCTAGCATTTTGCATCAACAAAGTATGAAGCTCCCCGTAGTGCACCCTTTCTTTTTGTACTTGCCTGACACAGGGTCGCGTTTCCTAGAATTCTATTTCGTTTTGTTTTAAATGCTGAGCGTTTCTTTGCGTCGTGCGGCAGGCATCTTTAGCGTATATATATATATATATATATATATATATATATATATATATATATATATATATATATATATATATATATATATATATATATATATATATATATATATATGCACCAGAATTAGTATGCGAGGGTAAGAGGGTTTGATAAATATGACGGGCTGGTCATGACAGGAATAGTGTCACAACCTCGTCGCGTACGTCGCCAAACACTTCCCAACAATTGCGGAACCCTAAAACTTCGCCTTTAGCAGTTGATTGCGAAAGCTGTATAGTACGCACTTCAAACAGTTCATGCATGAAACCTTTTCGAACCAGCTATATGCACCCTTTACTTAGCCTTAAGGAAATAGGCACAGTGGCATGTGTGCCTTTCATAGTGCACTATGAAAGGCACACATGCTAGTGTGCCTATCAGTCACCCATGGGTGACTGGCTTTAAACCACGAAGCCACTACGATAGTCACATATTCTAATATCCGCTGGCAATGGGCGCTTGTACCACGCATAAATGCTGCAATATATCATGTTTCATTGGGAAGCATGTATATAGGATGCGTCTGTTTGTAAAGCGTGAAAGCTAGTTTAACAGCTTTCCTAAGCAGAAATAGTTCGTTTCACTGTATTCACACGCAGACGCATGGCCGAGTGGTAGAGCATCCACTTGCCGCAGAAATGATTCGTGTTCTATTCTAACTCGGACGCAAACGACATTTTTGCTCCGCTTTCTGAGCCAGGAGTTTTAACATTTATTTTATTTGCATCATTCTTGATTTTTCGGTCACGTATCCGCTCACAACCAACAACGTTGACTCCGACATCAACGTCGAAATTTCTGCAAAAAGAGCTCTTTAACGCTCTCGCGTTAATACAGTGGCACATACCTGGAAATGGGTATGTGCCGCGGGTATGTGCCACAAGTGATATACATTCTATATCCACCCAGTCACGTTAAATTAACCTGTAGTTGGGTGCCGCCCACTGAAGTGGATTTGTGTAGCAGTGCTGAGGGCTACCATCCTCGTGCACACCAGGGCAAACACCAGCGATTCATATCAGCTTACCGCTTCTGGTGTTGCTAATATCTTTGCTGCTGTTGTCATCGTTAGGCAACTGTAAAGAATTGCTGCTATAAAACATACGTGGCTGTTTAACGTGTGTGTGTGTGTGTGTAAATTTGTACATGAAGTTGGCGCCACTTTACAACGTCTCGCTCAATAAAAAAAAAACACCATACACATTCATCTCCCATTCGGATACTTCGTATATCATCAATTCTCAAGGTACGTGGGATCTGCCGAATTTCTTTACAATATTTCTTAAGAGAATGAAATGCCAGAAAACTGAAACTCGGAACGAGCCTCGCTGTCCGGCGCCATCGCTAGAGCATCTCGAAAGCAGCAGTGATCATTCATCAGTAGCGATGGGCTGCAGAAATATCGAACACTCGGCCAGCTATCGGGAAAGTATTACGTGCCCGGTAGAACGACGACACAGAAGCAGTTTTCTTATGAAGCAGCAGTACTCTTATCTTATTCTCCTATTATATATTTTGCAGCTGAAACTTGAGTCTCATCAATCACGCCCCTCTGGATAAAAATGTATGTATGTATGTATGGATGTATGTATGCATGTATGTATGTATGTATGTATGTATGTATGTATGTATGTATGTATGTATGTATGTATGTATGTATGTATGTATGTATGTATGTATGTATGTATGTATGTATGTATGTATGTATGTATGTGTTTGCGTGTGTGTGGAAATGGATGGATGGATGGATGCAAAACTTTATTATGGTCTTTCGGTGCATGCGTTTAGCGGGCAGCGGACCGCTCCCACGTCGGGACAGAGAGACCTAGCCCCTCCGCCGCTTCGTGGGCCCGATGGAGTTTCAGATAACCGAATGTTTACCGCCATGACAGTAAAGAGCTCATTTCGCAGAAATTCCGGGGTTGGTCTTCGCGTAGGGGTCGGCGTCGACGTCAGTGGTGGTACCGTAGAGGCGTAGTTGGTTGTCAGAGAAATATCTGCTCCGTCGCCGCAAAAACTTCCCCGGCTTGGAAATGCAGTTCAAATCATCCGAGCTTAAAAAACAAGTGCGTCATGGTATATACATCACAATAGAACATCTGCAATCGACGTATTATTGCGTGATACCAGCGTACATTGCCATCGGGCGTTAGGGCATGCGATTATCATAACGGCTCGGTGGTTTAGAGCAGACAACGCATTACAAAAGGCACATATGCTACTGCACGCATTTCCTTAAGACTGCGTAGTGCTCGGGTGCAGGGCTAGTTGGAAAATATTTCACACTCATATTTGCTCGTAGTTTTGATCACGCTACCCATTGAACACAATGCATTCACGTACGGAAGTTTGACTGACACAAGTTATTTCCAATTTCATCGATTACAGTGTAGTAATTGAAAATAAAAACATTTCGTGTAAGACCACACAATGATAAGTATGTTATACGTGCTTGAGGTATACGAACTAGGGACAGTATACCACTATCGCGTTCAACTTCTAAAAGCAAAGTTTAAGGGTCCCCCAATTTTCAAATACCCATTTTTAGCTTATTTCTGAATAATGGCATTGCCATTCAATATTAAAAGAAAGAAGAAAAGGAGAGAAGGCAGGGAGGTTAACTCGGCACATACCCTATTGGCTTTCTATACCTACGCTGCATGAATGGTAACAGGGAGAATAAAGACAGAAAAGAAAGGACAGAGAAGCGAAAGAGATAAGAAAATGCCAGTAAATGGGCTGAAGCGTAAGCAGTGGTGGCGCTATAAAAAATCCAAAGGCGTTCACATAGTTCCATGGCCTTAAGAAGGCGCAAGATAGCTTCGACTGCCTTTAAGTCGACGAAAGACGAGGACAGTGCTCAAGCCGCATTTGCACGGAGAGTGGCCGATCGTCCAATTATCGGAAAGCGTCAGTCATTCATTTGAATATTACTCAATGTCATAGTTTACGAAGCGTGACTTGTAACGTTACGAAAAAAAATAATAACAACTACGCCCACTCAATACAAAAGTGGCGCAGCAGGCAAACATTTATACTTCCGTATCTGACTTCGATCGTCATGTTTCATAGGGCCTGCTCACGGAGGCCCAGTGAAAATTTCACTATTGTTGGTGCAGCACGGCACACGGTTTACGCTCCCGTGGCCCGCCACATATGCAATGCCAATATTGTTAAGACAAGCTCAGTTTCGTTCGACGAATCACAAAATTTGAGCTTTAAAACTTGACGTGCAGAATATTTGCATGCAGTGTATATTACTCTGACGGTCCATCATAATTTTGTTAAGAGCTCTACATACAAAACAATACTCCAGTCAACTGATCCCAATAATGACATGCATACAAGTGACCTGAACGTAATAGTAGCATAAATACCTTACGTATTACTAGCAATGCCGTTACCTCCAAGAGAGCATTTGAACATTATTCATTGTATTTCATATAGTTTCTTATTAAGCCATGATCGCATTGCTTTAAACGTGTGTTCATCTGTTTTTATGAAGGATTTTATTGCATATATGATTATTTATTGTCTTGTACGGTCGATCTCTTTAGAAGCTATAGTGTAGCCAGTGTCTTCGTTGCAATAATCGCTTTCGAATTACGTCAATCGAGAATATGGTAAATGCGCTCATTCACCAATGAAACTTATTCATAACAGTAGACGTAAGTGTGTTTGACAAAATGTATGCCACAGCATATAACTTTTTATTCATTATTACGAAGAAATAGCGGCTAGGATCGCGATTTCTGAGATTTAGAACAGACAACTGAGAACTTCGGAAATATATCTTAATAGTGTAAAAAACACAGTACACCTACAGGGTTTTAATCGGAAATGCTTCTTTTGTTAAGCCTCATTCAAATCTCATCTTTTTTTCTGCTGCTCTAACTGGAAGTTGCTGAAAATCTACGCATTACTTAAATATACTGCCCATTATGCGATGCACTTAGAGAGGCAGTCTTGCTTTTGTGATAGTTTCATTTATTTACAGTGCAAAGTATTTTCAGTATGTACGAAGATTCTATGATCAAATTGTTAATCCCGTTTCTTTCTCAACATAGTGCAGCTTTTTGGAGCCTTCTCGCCCCAGGCTCATACTCCTGACTTGCTGTGTGTACGGGCTTTTATTATTATATTCAGTGAAAGTGTCTAGAGACATCACTTATTTGAAATGTGGGAGACCATCAGAATATAGTCTATTACGAAATATGGACTTGACCATCGCACTAGAACAAAAAGATGTAAAAATTACTTAATTAGCTATCAAGCCGGAAAGGCTTTCATTGAAGCTTGCGGTTTCAAAATCCACAAATAATTGCTTTCAAGAAATTCTTCTCCTGTTCTCGGTGGGTAAACTTTGATTACGGTTGACGACTGCTCGCTTGTATATGCGGTTGATTTTCCAGTGGTGATATTATTACATTCAAAGAGAATCCGGCTATATAGGCAGTGGTCATAACTGATAATTCGTAACTAGTATGTTCCCTGCTCCTTGCGACTAGTGGCTAGATTTTTACTGCGTATATATTTAGAGGGCCTCATCAAACAAACTTAATTAAATGAGTTTGTGTTCCTGCCGAGGAGTGCTCATTTGTTAAGGTGAATCGTTGACAGCATAATGAGAACGACCCTTGGGGTGCTCTTCTATCAATACTCTCTAATGCTGTCATGCATTCATCATGCTGTCTGTTTCAAAAGATGCGTAGTTGTCCGAAACTTTTTTTTCTACTTCGGTTAAGCGCAATATCGACAGCTGTGCTTACTAAGCGCAAAATGTCGTTCACAACGAAAATACTAAAGCAAAGTTTAGCTGGTGGCTTGGCGAGATACCTGTATTTAAACTTTTATTATCACAGCGCTGGCCTTGTACACTCCATCGCTCGCCCAATCTTGGCAGAAAATGAGAAGATCAATCACTTTTTTCTACCCGGTCAACGTTTTCTGTCCCTGAAGCAGGAAGAAAAAACTTCAATATCGCAAACCCAGTTTCGACAACTTGGTGCAACGTTTTCTTTCACACAAACTGTTGCTTCTGGACTATGCGTACTCTACAGGGTAGGGGAGCATCATCTCCCGTGAGTAATTTGTTTCATTAATTCAGAGAAGCCTAATATTACGTGAGATTTGCACGTTAGTTGGTTTTTTTGCTCTTTCATGTCTCAAAAATTTTTACTGATTTCTACAGCATATAAGTTTACATCTCATATCATCTGATTATTAGTCGAACCAATCAATCTGTCAACGAGCAAAAGTGATGGGGCAAATGTTGTCACATTGATTGAAATTGAAGATAGACAACTGAATTGAAGTACAAGCTACCGTAAGCAACTATAGGAATGTTTTTTGTTCCCTTAGGCATCTTCCTTTTTGTTCAGAATTGCCGAGAGCCAGTGCGTCTGAATAGCTTCTGCTTATTTTGTGTATTTGCATGATTGTTTGACTTTCAATGAAGTATAGCTGATGGGGCTAGTTGATTGCGCATACGTGAGGTGGCCAGTGCGATTTGCAGTTGATTTTATAACTGCAGTTCTATCTGCTATTTATAAACATTTCGTGTCAATAAAATTTTAGTTGGAAGTCAGCGCTTGTCCCGTCTGTTTCTCGGCTGTGGCCGTGTTTTTTTTGCGCTGTTAACCTTAAGTATGTAGGAGATTTTCCCAACTCTTTCTCATAGCACATATCCGGATGGGAAACATTACTGGCGAAAAACGCCCAGCCTGCACAAAACGCGTAACACGGTCACAGCGTAAACTACCGGATCAACCTGCATCTCTGTAAATACTGTTTCGATGCCCCACGGAAGTATGAGCAGCTGGGTTACTGCACCCATTGTTGTCGCGGTGGTGAATGAAGGGGAAGATAGGGAGTTCGTTCTGAACACTTTGTGGTAGGCTCTAAAGCTCTAACGCATTGAATCACTTGTTATGAGATTTTATTAATGTTAAATCTTGAGTGATTGCACTCTTCTACCATGAAATACCTCTCTTCAGTGTCTCTTCGGCATGCTTCTTGATGGCATAAGGTCCTCCCCCCCCCCCAAAAAAAAATATTCCGGCAATAGGGGTTCCACTTGGGAGATCATTCACAAGAATTAGTTTCAAGCTGTTAAAAAGGTCGTGTTAGTCGAACTTACTTGTTTATTCGTCGACTAGTTCCTAGGTTTATGAGCCTGAGAGAAGAAAACCATTTCTTGCACTCGTTGATTTACGATCAACCAAGTGGCCTGCTTCCATGCTTTATTGCATGAAGTTTGCGCACATGAGGCGTTACAATGTCGAACACATATGAACTAGTGGCTGCATGCATATCGGTTCTTAGGAAGGCGATCCTCCGTGGATTACCTCAGAGCTGTAAGGACCAGCTTTACAAATATTCGATTGGTGCAATGCCGCCAGTTCCCATGCACAGATCCATAAACGTTGTAGGTCCAGAACGTGCTGTTTTAAGGAGCATCAGGTGGATGCCGGTAAAAA
This sequence comes from Rhipicephalus annulatus, assembly GCA_013436015.1. Lineage (NCBI taxonomy): Eukaryota > Metazoa > Arthropoda > Arachnida > Ixodida > Ixodidae > Rhipicephalus > Rhipicephalus annulatus. Next base: position 150,929 of record WOVY01014603.1, on the reverse strand, counting down.
AGAGACTTAAATAATCTATTTTCACCGAAATGCAGGCACGTAGGGCGAAATTTTCGGGTAGGCAAAAAACCATCTTGATTTCGGGAGGGGCACCCCCTTAATATGGCCATTTTTAGCTCTTCGTCATGACGAAAATAATTTCGGGTGGGGGAGGAGGACACGTGTTCGTTGTGCAACGAGCCTGCTACACTATAATGCCGTACGAATGAAAATGTGGCTGCCTGAAAAAAGGGCTTATAGGTGCAATTGATAGCACAATGTATGCTGCGAAATATACTATCAATCATTGAGCATGTGGTATTTCTTTGGGATTTGCTTTAAGACAGCATAAAAATGACTTACATATGGGGACATTAGATACTTACAGGCACATAATAAACACTCTGCGAGCAGTTTGTGAAAGATGTGTTACTCGCTGACACACACTGACGCTAAAGTGTCCCTACCCGTGTCAGTAAATTTTGAGCCGATGGGCACAATGTGCACACTCAGCATTCAAGGTTACGGCTGCTGATATTCGCAGTGCTGCTTGCTGAGGAAATCGGTCCAATTTTAAACTGAACGCTGGAAACTGGCCTAAATGGGTCCGGACTGAGGCCACTCTCACATATCTTCGCCAAGACGTTGGTAAATAAATCAACGGCGAAGGGACTCGTATACAAGAAGTGGTTAACAATTTAAAGTACATGATACTCTGCTATGGGAGAGCATTTAGCCGTCCCATGGGCCTCACACTGCCGTGATTTGAATGCTGTTTAAGAGCAGGAATACAAAGGACAAAATTAAAAATTAAAGGTATGCACAAGGATTATAAAGCTTTTAAAAGAGGTGAACCTGGGAAGCCTTCATTGTTTCTCTTCTGTTTATGTGGTTACTTCCCCGTTTCTTTCTTTCTCTCCTTTTCATTTTCTGTTTTGTTTGTCATATTCCTTCCTCTCTTTCGATATAACTTTTTGTTTCTAGTTTACCTTCTAACTTTTCTCTCTTTTCTCTCTTTCTATATTACGCTCGCGTTCTTCTTTTTCTGGTTTTAAATATGGTTCTGTCTGCGTAGCGCTTAGACAGACCAAGGAGAATTAAAGAAAAGTTGCTGGAATGGAAGCTCCTGCGATGCCTCGCCAGCAGAAGTGAAGCCACCTATTGCCACTGCCAAGATGGCGGAAACATGCTCTTTTCTGATAGTGTCCGCTTAAAGATCAAGTGGCTTTGATACGTTATGTAAATACTACGGTAGTTCTATATTAAAGGATGGTTGTTCCTGACGAAATAACACTCAGAAACAAATATGGATGACTGAATCTTCAAAGAACTTTGCCTCCAATTAGAGGCTCACTACGGAAAACTAGTGACTTTAAGACGCACTTGGAGCACTATGAGGCCCAAAAAATGTTGGTTGCATTAAACTCGTTGGGCGTGCGAGGGAAACGCTTCGTTTTCGATCGCTGAACGGCGACACTTTATCATGCCCCTAGTAAGATGGCCGCCACAGCCGCCTTCTTGCCAGAGGAACGGCTTCACATCTGCGCAATCATTTCCACTCCAGCAATTTTTTTTAATCCTCCTTGAGACAGACAGACGGACGGACGGATGGATGGATGTATAGACATAAAGGAAGAGAGACTGACAAATCAACTGGTGGTATCGTCGACAACCCCACTGCGCATGCTCGCGTCTCACGTCTCATGCCACATGCTCGCATCTATGCCGACTGTCGCTCTCCTTCCCCTCTCTCGGCTCACAAAGCCGACGCAGGCAGCGTCTGTTAGTAAAAATTGACTGCTCGCGCTGCAGAATCGTTCACTGGCGACCCATCATGTGTACGCGCTCGATCGCGCATTTGTAATTCAGTCAAGGGTGTATTTACTTGCCTTTCGCTTGACTTGACGGTTTGCTTGACTCGAGTAGATGCGATGGTAGCAACAGTGCCTTACAACTGAACTTCAGCATCCACCACTCGTTGACGGCAATGCTTCTCCTTCATTCAATAAATAAGAATAAAAATTCGGCAGATCCCACGTACCTGGGAATGGACGTTACGCAAAGCATGCGGAGAGGTGACCGTGTTGCAATTTTTTCATTGAGCGACACGTCATAAAATGGCGCTAAATATATGTAAAAATGTTGCACGCACAGACATCTGCTGAAGAGTTGGAGAAGTTTATATAACTAGTTGTTTGCACTTGTGCAATGATGCCAACTGGAACATGCGTATTAGCAACACTAGAAGCTGATATCAAGAGCTGATGCTCGCGAGGATGCTGGCCTTCGACACTGCTACATAAATCAACTTCAGCGCATGGCAACTAACCACAATTGACGTTACCCCAATGTGACAGCTGTATCAAAGCAGTACATATGTAATGTTTATAAAATTGAGTAGGCAACACTGCAAAGCCTATTTCCGTTTCACGGAAGATTAGCGTCTATTTGAAAAGAACTTCCGAGATCTGGCGAAGTTCTGGGGTAAAGTACTTCTTTGCCAAGCAGAATTCGTGGGTTTGATTTATTACATTTATTATTTGCATTCGTCGGGTCGACGCTGCCAATGTCGGAAATTTCTTAACAAACGTGCGTTAAAATTGCTTATATGTGTTCTTGTCGTCCCTAGGTAGATACTTGTGTCTATCACCTGTGGCACATACCCGCATACCAGCGGCACATACCCGGCTGTTGGGATGTGCCACTGTCTGGCGGGAAGTGTTTGACGACGTACGCGACTGTATTGTGACATTATTCCTTGACCAGTGCGTCATACTCGTGAAACCATCTTACCCACCCATGCTAACTTTGGTCCACGCCAAGTCAAAGAGGTGACCACGAGAGCACCCAAACGTAAGCGGATAGATAGATAGATAGATAGATAGATAGATAGATAGATAGATAGATAGATAGATAGATAGATAGATAGATAGATAGATAGATAGATAGATAGATAGATAGATAGATAGATAGATAGATAGATAGATAGATAGATAGATAGATACGCTCAAAGTCACCGAATTTCACTAAAGAATGCTTCGCATTTAATAAAAAAGAAATAACAATTAGGCGTTCCCAAACTATAGTTACTTACGCAACATTCACTTGGTTCCCGCTACCACTCTGCGATGCATTTACTCTAGTTCCCCTCGTCAAAAAATGCGGGCGGCTTTTTTTTTTTCTGGTGATGATAAGTGATCATCATCTAAGAGCTCGAAGAATAAGACAAAGAAGACTTCTTGTCGCGTGCAAGCACTCAATATGCTACGCATATTGTGGTGTTCTAAGCGATAATGACAGCACATCACAGCCCGGCTCTCTAAAGTGTCCCCAAATAATACAAGATACGGATGCGGAGATGTAGCGAATTTGCGTCAGAGCTATTGAACAGTATTCCTGGTTGCGTTAGGCATTGTACTACAGCACGTGTACAGTGCCTAAATCTGCCCGTTGGTGGACAGCTTTTATTGGTCATCACGAAAACACAATTTATCCTATTCATTTTTGGTCGCCTGGCTCTCCGTGCAGCGTAGGCCTATCTGTGACAGAATGCTACTTGGAAAAAATTGAAGCGTTTTCTGCTTAGACGAGTTTCTTGTATGCCTCTTCCGTGCAAGAGTATTGTGTTGCAAGGTTTGCTTGTGCATTACATGTAGTGCGGGTGATAGCCTGAAGAAATCGCGCTTCTGCTTTCCCCTTTTGATAGCTTGAACAAAGTGGAGCGTGCTGCATTTATCGCATATTTCTCTAATCAAATTTGTTTCACTTACTCACAGCATTGTTTCCTCAATGAAAAATTAAAAAATTGCACCATCCGAAGCTGCACTTAACAATTTGAAATGAACGTTAGATAGAAATAAGTGTTCTACATAATTCGCAGTAACGCTGTCAATGCTTGTCCAGCTACCTGCATGGCTGTTTAAATCGAACGCCATTTTCTCTATCTGTGGGTCACTTTTTTTTTTGCACGTTGGCGTAGAATTCAGTTTTCACAAACTGATTTTTATACTTCATGTTGTGACGTAGATTGCTAAACCGAAGAGAGAATCCTGTCTAAATAAACACGTGCTTAACTACAGTATTTGTAGACGGCGTGGATTCGGAACCGAATTAAAATTAGTCTTCCACTTCCACCGGCCGTGCTAGTGCGAAAACGCTGCCAGGAAGGCCATTACTGCCAAATCGGTCGATGACATTATCACCCGTTTTTACCAAGCCGTTAGAGAGGCTGCATTCTTGAGTGGGCAATAAAGCAAGCTGGACTAGAAGCGACAACGACATTACCCTCAGCTAGTTATGCATGGCATGGTAATGCCTAAGTGGAGAGAAAGAAGGAAGTACATCGCCGTAATCCAAAAAGAGTGCAGTGACTAGTGCAGATGGATGGAACTCGGAAGGCTAAAGCGAGACCATAAACAGGCCTCATAGTACAATGCGCGTGTGCCGTTGTGGAAACAACCATGGCACGAAGGTTAGCAGTGTTTCAATGCATGTAGAGCCTTCACAATATATACTAATTCATTCTTCGTACCCATGTGACCACTGGGCGAAAAAAGATCCTTACATATTCATGAGTTTCTGCTGGGCACCATGGCTGACCGACAAGACATTTTGACGAGGCATGCCTTTTTACGGTCTCCCATTGAACACTATCTTCACGTTTTGTGCTTTTTTGCTAGTTTCCTACAGAAATATACACGTCTACATCTTCAGCCGTAAACCTCGAGCACACGGACAATGTAACGGTGGATTGAGACCACTCGATACGCTTGGCGTTAAAGTCACTCGCACTTGAAAGCATGTCCCAAAACACTTGGGCACAAATGCCATTTGACAGCTTCCGGTAACGAGTAACTGGAGCGTATTTCGACCGGCACGTGTGCACTCTCTTGTCTATAGTGTGAATTTCGTGCAGCCTCTCAACGCATGCTCTCCTATGTCATTAGCTATGCATGCCAAGAGTAGGCGTAATGAATTTAATAGAAGACTATGTCACAAGATTTTAGAGTGTCCTGGGGCTCGCCTTCTGGGAACATTCTAGAATGGTGGTATGCAGTCTACAAGTTAGGTTCTGGTTCGGTTTGGGTGGCCAGCTAGTTAGACTTGCTGACCTAGAGCAAGGTAGTGACTTCCCCATAAATAAAATAGGGACGAAAATTAGACGCGATGATAGCGTCGTCTGCATTCTGGCTGCAGTTTTAAAACGATTTTAAAAATTACTATTTTACCTATAAATAACAAAGTTTTTGCAATCGTATACACTTTAATGTTTTTTGAACGAACTTTAACTAAGAATATTCTTTTAATAATTTATAGCAACGTATAAAATGAAAGAGGTTTCGAAACCACCATAGCGTTTTGATATGGCGGCTGGCCTACCGCATAGCAGACGACACCGTCGTCTTCTGCTTCTGCGTAATGGCTGACCACGCTCTGCGTAGCAGCCCCGACTTTCAAATTATCTCGTTTCCATATAATGCAATGAAGTAAGCTACTTACTAGATGCTCACAAGTATCTTGCATACTTACTTAAGGAAGTGAGTGATGCCGCACACAGGCCGAGCGAAACGAGAATGCTGATCACACAAACTTGCAGCAGTGAATTGTTTTATTGCGAGTAATCAGTGTTTACATAAAGTAAAGGCTACGTACGTAACGTTATAGCATGTACAGCAATGAACAATATACATGCATCACACAGCGGGTACGTGCGTAGGTAGCCTCAATGCAGATGCCCGGAGCACAGAAGCAGTCCAGCGCTCGCTGATATAACCATCGCACTGCACGAAACCCTCACCGCAGTAAGTGAAGGTATACCACTAACTTTTCGGCACTTCTGTAGCTAACGATGTCGTAACACCTCGTTGACAGTATTCGACAGCCTTTCCGTAATTATCAACGTATCCGCGTGCTTTTCACGAGCAGTGCGTCGCGACTGTTTGTTATCGGGTTCACACTGCCAGCTGTGATGGGCCACTTTTCAAACTAGTACGTGTTCGCATTATTCATGCTTGTAAACGCTTAAATATAAATTACAAGCAGTTTTTATAGGTACCATTCTCATGTCTTACAAATAAAATCGACAAAAAAAAGGCTTCGATGGCGTTTCGTTTGCCGCTGCCGGCGGTGCGCTGTCGTCGTTTCTACAGGGGCGACACCTGAAGGCGCGGACAGGAAGCTCGCAACATGCCACGGGATTTCCTAGAGTGCCTGACGCGGAATTGTAGTTTAATTGGCGTGGTACACTAAAACAGCACGCTGGTTTGTTATTCAACTTAGTGTGACACACTACGTAGCTTTAATTGCTGCATGCTTATGTGCGGGTGAAAAGCCTAGGGCCTGTAATAGTGCAGTGCGGTGTGCCTGTGTAGTGTGGCTTGCTTGGCAGATGCTTCATCCGACGCTCGCACAAACTCCCTAAGTGTACAGATGCTGATATTGTTATGAAAATCATTCTCATGGCTCAATTGATCCAGCGGTTTTATTTGGGCTGTAGGAAGCTAGTCTGCCTGTTTCATAAGATGTCATTTGAAATAGCATTTTTTGCTGTGCTAAGTTCGAAAAAGGATGAAATTCGTTTTATTTCCGAGAGGGAACATTGCTAAGGCATGATTCAAGGGCTAATTGTTTCCATACCCGGGATATATGTAAAATGTGGTCGTTTTGAAAATACTTTGCTAAACTACTGCAATTGTGCAGTCATATTCTGCGTTATTCAATACAGCTTTGGGACGTAATAAACAGAACTTTAAAGTTCGTTTCGACCTGTATTTTACATAGCCTTCATCTCTTTGAGCTCCGTAAAAATTATCACACTTCTACGTTTTGAGAAACTATGAGCAAAATTATTGTAATATGTACACTTCATAAGTTATTCTAATAGAACCTGTCATTTAACAGTGGCTAAACATCGCAATGAACTCCTAAACTAAGGCATTTTCATTTTATTGATTCATTTGTTTTATTTACTAATTTCACATTCAGTGAAGCTCGGGTACTCAAACCGAACATGACCGTGTTTTTTACTGGACACTTTGCGCAGCAAAACAGTCTTGCGGGATGTGTAAGGCGACACGTACTGTACGCTGAACACTTTGCTGCGTGAAGTGTTAGCGAGAAGCTTAGCAGGTGCTCCCGTTCTCGAAGAACAATCTCGATCAATCGATTATCTTTTAATCTTCAGTGATGGGGCTTAAAATGTTATTTTTCCTTTGCGAACTACAAAGCCAACGTTAACGAAACTTAAGTTTTATCTTTTGCTTGTGTCACACGAGCAACCTATTCATGGAACACAGACTGATATCAGCCAAAGCCGAAGGTGCAAAAAAAAAAGAGTCTACTAATGCGCAATACGTTTATATGGCACAGTAAGTGTTTAACCGAAAGATCCTGAACATTGGGAAATCGTAATGATTAGGCCTCATTTGTAGGCATTCCGTTCATTATGTCATGAAGAGTCGGCCGGAACTGGACAGTATACAACAAGAACAACAATGCTTGTTTATTGGTGCACGCATTTGCGCTATTCTACACTTGTTTTATTATTGTGGTCCCACCTATTCTCTTTTACAACCCTCCAGTCATCGAACTTCTTAGTAGCCATTCACGCGCGTGGCCCCGTGTAGCAACTGCATATAGATGTTAGAATCGCCCTGCGAACATGGATGTTGGTACAGTAGTGCTCTCAAACAAAAGAAAACAAGAGTACAAAGCAATCGTAGCTGTTCTGCGCAACTATGACGCATGATTTTATGTTGTCTATTCTTGTAGACGCTGACATAGAAGTTTCAGCAGGGTTTCGTGACAATATTGCTATGTACCTGACATATGAACGATCAGACATTCTGCGCACAGAAGGCGACAAAAAAGGAAGGCTGGGCTGTTCACTCTGCGTGCTGTCCTCTATCGTTGTCAATGTTTATTTTTTATTTTATTTGATAATACTGTCAACCCTCATAGAGGGTCATAACAGAGAGGACACACATAAAGAATGTACAATGTTAATAACAATGTTCATAAAGTTTCTTAATATTTTGACAACTGAGAATGCAAAGTGGTATTCTCTTAATTAACAACTCAACATCCAAATAATTATTCAAGAACAATTCAACATTCACAGTTATTTTCTAAAATATTTGCTATGAACATGAAGTCGCTTACATCACTTGACATTGAAAAAAAATTAATTGATAAGCAAAAATTAAATGTTATACGCATCGGCGTGAATACGAAAATAGTCACGCCTAGTGTCATTTTTGCGTGACATCTTTCTGGTGGAGGTGCTGGGTATTATACGCTCCTTCGTGCCTGATTCGCTCTTGCTTTTGTGGGAGCTACCTTCGCATGAGAGTTACAGATGTTGGGAGTTGTCAATAAGCATCTTATCTTCCTGTCCACGCCTGTACACTATGAAACCAGTGCTACCTTGGGTGTTTTTTCTATTTAATTACGTGGCCCATTATTCTCCTAACGAACATCGGTTTCCCCAAAACACAATGCATTCCCAGTACCACAGGAGATATACACTTGTTGATCGACCAACCCAGAGAATCCGAACACAGCTATAGCTCACACTACGAGCGTGTGCTAATACAGATCGACCTCGAGGGCTGCTTCCGATCGCACCGAACTTTTGCGGGTCCATTGAGTTGTACACCGCGAGAAAGATGGACTGTCCGCTGCAACTACAAAAAGACATAAAAATCTACGTGGACCGTTTCTTCTAAGGACTCGATGATTCGGTTCGTCGTTGAGACCACGCGCCGCTGTCTTCCATCAGTGCACGCCACATCGCTGGCACTGCGTCATCGATTCATCGGAGCTGACAGTCACCTGCTCTCTCAGCCGTGCACAAAACCCTCCGAAAGCAGCAACGAAGACGGATAGCATCGGTCGTATACATCCTACGTACAGCGTCATTTCTCCACGCGGTATCACAAACACTCACGTTCACCGAAGAGACTCCCAGACCACGGCCACGTTCGAATGCAGTGGAGTGCGCGGTTGTGGGAGAGGCACCTCGGACACAAAAAAAGCACACTCCTGGATAGATCCAGGTGCTTAGTGTACGGAAGGAGTTGAGTAAATGTGCAAGAGCTGAAAGCGGTTGCAGCCACCGATGAATCCCTGTACACGGGATGACCAGTAAACCCAGTGCGTTACTTTTTTTTTTCTTGTCGTGTCTTCGTGCTACGCTTACCTGTATCGCAATCGACGGTGCCGATAAAAAAACAAAAACTCACCGCCTTGCACCACCGCCATCTGGAGGCATAGGTGTACGCAATACCCTGCCGTCGCCTTTGTCACCTGAGCATTGGGGAGGTGCCGCTGCAGCAAGCTGGGCCGCAATAATGACTTCGTTTTATGTTTGCGTTCGTGCGATGTTGTTGGTATGGTTCAGATTACTTACTCCCTCTCATTTCCTGCGTTGTTGTTCGCGTATAGTTTTCTCACTTTGAACAGCGGCAAGGCCTCCACGCATCAGCGGTTGAGATGGAGCAGTCGAGCCGCATGCTTTCATGCCGTGGGAAAGGTGCCAGAAGTGCCCACGCGCGCCTTATACACGGGCGCGCGCACTGGTGTTGTACCAGAGCAGCCAACGTTATGCTCCAGCATACGTGGTCAGGAGCGTTCCCTTTATTTTTATTTGTTTCACACTGTTTCTCTAAGCGTGCACTCAGATCGAAGGTGTTCTGCATAGAGGGCACATGCATGACAGCACGTGGCCACTTAACGTCTAATCTAAATTAAATTGTGCACACTGATAAAAATGATCGTCAAGTGTTGCACTATCCGGCCTCCCTTATACCTTCGGCGTATACTAGCGAGAAGTTATACGGTACGATCTTCTGTACGTATTAGAGAGATTAAGTTACTTTGCAAGTTGAATGCACCCCATGGGGAACGAAGTTGCCAGAGTCGTAAGCTGTAGTGTCAACATTTCAGCAGGTTTCATTTCTGGAACGGTGAAAGCGCGAATAGTAGTCTGACTGGCCCGTTGAAATTATGTCCTATTACACGTTTTGCACTCTGCCTTTCTTGGCCATTCTTTTTTTACCTTGTACTTGTTTTCAAGCATGTGTCTTCTAAATTATGATATGCAACAGTGATTGTGGCCCATGGTGGAGCTTTTTTCAACTATGCTGCACTTCAAAGCGCCTTTGTGCAGCCTGAATGCTGTCTTCGAACGAAATACCGTCGATCACTTGAACTGAACAAGAACAATTTTTTAGAAGTTTTACTCAACCATAAGGCCAACGTTGTTGTTTTTTTTTTCACTAAGAAGCTGACGTCAACACAATGGACGGGTCGCTACCGACGTTCGCAATCAGCTATCAGATGTCGCATATAACCACTGTGCGCCATACATATCAGCATCTCCTGATGGCGCTGCAACAAAACGGCTGTTGCATGTCTAAATAGTGTTGCTAGTTATTTCAATAGTGGCCATTGGTGACTACTAAACGTTTTGTTAATCTGATTTGCATGTGTCGAGACTGTGACGTATGTAATTCATTCAGCCTGGCTAATCGGGGATATTCTCTTTTTTTAATTTACAGAGTCCCCTTCGCGATCAATTAAGATGATGGCTTTAGCATTCACTAAGGCCAATGACTTTTTTTCTGAGTCATATTGATGACGGCTTGCCACTCTTTTGAAAGCTTTCTACCCCTAAGGTTTTTTCGCTTTGCCTCCTAGTTGTGAAGCACCTCGCCTGTTATCCCACTGCTTCCGTGATTGGGTCATCATTCGCCAAGCTACGATATCATGTGATGACGTCACCATGTGGCGTGAGGTCACGTGAAGTCGCAGTGACGTCATGATGCCATTGTATGGACGTCGCAAATATTTAGAAATATGTGACGTGCCTGTGACATCACATGAACGGCGTAATCACTTTATGATTTTTCTCACCACTTGTCGGCGACTCCAAGGAAGGACGCCAAAGCCGACAGTCAAATGTCGTCTTTGATGAAGCACCTCAGGTTTGCGCCTTAAGTGTAGACCAGGTTAAGACATAATGAATGCCCCTCAAATTTAGCTCGATTTTTTTATCATCGGGTCGATAGTGAGCTTTATCGCATTTTAACATGCTCTTTTTCTCTGTTTCCACAATTTCCTTTATCACTGTTATCTATAAATTGGAAATGTGTCACAGTATATTCTTTGTGGTCTAGATATCTCTCTATTATTTACCTTACAAGGCCCATTCTTTAAGTTATTGAACAGCATTTTCCTTGCAAGCGTATTGGATAGAAAACGAGAGCAAATGAAAGGCTCACTGACACTGTTTCGTTGTTAAATTTTGCGTCACAATGTTGCAGCACATTTTGCATGCTTTGTTGTTTGATTTTATTTGCACCTTTTAAAAAAAACAAAAAAAACAATGGATTTGTCTGAGAGAGGCTGCTCTCTGCAAGACGCCTTCATGGTGTTGGTGCAGATGGCGTCTTCAGATTTTTGTGTGTGTGTGTTTTTTTTTCATCCAAATTTCTTAGGTTCCACTGCAATGCATTGAACAGGAAATTTATTGCATGGGGCTTGCGGTTTGTCTGCAGGATGTCTCGTCTTGTCATTCATTGATCGTGCGAGCACACTGGCTACGCTGTTGTACGATGTCACCTTTATGAAAAAATCTACTCTGACAACTGATTGAACGAATAAAACGCTGACGATGGCTGCGTAATTATACAGCTGTGTAATCTGCCTCAATCCAATGTATTTCAGCTACATTTTATTTAGGTTATTCTATATTCTTTTTTTCTGTGTGCGTCTTTTATTTAGCATTGTGTTTCAACTAATGTTGCTGTACCAAGTTATCACTCTAAAAAACCATGTAATAGCATTTACTTATGTGTACCTCCGAGAGCATGAAGTGCTTATTAGAATATCCCGGGATATATTCAGCAGCCACAACATTTTTACCTCCTCAATTAGAAACACTTTTGAGCCCCGAATATGACAGTCAGAACGCTGATCTGTTTCTGGTACTGAATAACAAAGCTAGTGAGCTCTCATATGAAATACAGAGGACGTACGCTATAGCTAAACATTTAAACCACACCATCATAATTCAGTTGGTACCAAGCCACTATGTAATCACAGGAAACGACAGAGCTGACCACATGGCACATGCAGCACATCAGTAGAATAATATGTCACTGCAACCTCTACCGATAAGCGATGCACTATGTCTAATAAACAAGCTGAGCTGTCTACTGTCTATGGAAACCTGGTTCGAAAATGGTACACAATGCTCTCAGTTATGTAGCATTGATCCCGGTATAGAATTTTATATTTCGTTAAAGGTTAACCGATTGTTAGCAACAGTCATCCATAGGCTTCGACTTGGTTCGGCCTACACGAAGGCCTTCCCGTATAAAATAAGAAAAGCTAGCAGTCCTACTTGCTCATGCGGATAGCTCAAAAATGATGTGGAGGACATTCTTCTACATTGAAAAAATTACGAGGGACATAAAAAACTTTTACAAAAACTAAATTCTTTGGTTAAACGATCTTCATCAATTGCAAAAATTTTGGGTCCATGGCCAAAAAAACAGCTACAAGCCACTGCAGCACGTGTTGTCGTTCACTTTCTGGAGGAATAAAAATTATTTCAAAACTACTAAACTAAAAAGGTATAGTCATCATTCTTACCCGTATGTTTCATAACAATGTTTTCGTGTCTCACTACGATATCTTTGTAAAAACCTCTCTGAAAACAGTTCAGTACTTAAGACACAAGATCACCTTAGACATTTTATTGAACTTTCATGTTTTGTGTGAACACTTAAATTGGCGTGCTTACTTGTCTTCTTACAAACTCTGTGTGGTGTGGACACATTTCTGTGTGGTGCGGACACTCAGTATTGTAAAACGTGGACTCATTGCGCAAGCGTTCTGCTAAGTACCTAGGTATAGCCATGTGTTGGCTACAATATAATATGTCGACTTTTGTGCAAGAGATTAGGAGTAGCCGGCACTAAGCATTCGCACCAACCTCTCCTTATATATATTTGTTTGAAAAAAAAATGTAGGGAAGCGATATCGGACGTCTTAACATAATATTGTTTACACATATGTATCTCAAGAACGCATGGTAATAGAATTTCAGAAGGCCATGAAGTCTTCCGTCTTCAGTTCTATGGATTTAAATTAACTGATTCTTGGGCCTTCGACTACATATGTAACATATGTTGCATGCAGCTGGTTTTATTTGGTCGATTATTTTTTTGAATATGTGCAATTCAATCTGCTGGAAACACTTAACTCATAGTTTGAACGGTGCACTCAACCGAAGCTTCGCGTCACATTCCTAAAGCTATTCAAAGAAAACAGCGCAATAACTCGGGATGTAGTGAAGTGGAACATGTGGCGTTGTTTCCTGTGTATAATCATGCAACTTTCAGCCCAAGTGTATATCCTTCCACTTTGTGATAGTGCACAACGTATGGAAATAACTATAACGTCTTCTGATTGTCGATCTCACTGTATCTTCTTTACAGCAGGTGCGCGGGGACGAGCCCGGTGGCGGTCAGGCTTCCGCCTCGTCCTCGTCCAAAGGAGCTCGGACGCTGGACAAGCTGAGCGGTGGCGAGTACATCCGAAGTCTGGGCGGCCGTCACCTTGACAAAATCAGCAGCGGCGAATTGCTACGCTCTGCCGACGATGCCGAGCTGCTCCGTTCGCTGGTGCTGCCGTATGCTCTGCGGGGACTCTCCTCTTCCTCGCTCGTCTCTGGGTCTCGTCGCGGATTGGACAAGATAAGCGGCGGCGAGTACATTCGCGCCACGGGTGCTCTTCCATCCAAAAGGCAAGCACCGTGCGTTTCAAGATAAGCGGATCACTCATGTGTGCGCCGGCTATACCTATTTAAAAAGGCCCACCGACGCTCTTTCGTATTGCAGCGCTGTAGTCTTGTAGTGCCGAAGGCTGAGATCAACGCAAAAATAATTATCGAAATTGGTGCATCGTAGTGTAAGTTATTAGGCTTCAAACTTACAAACGCCAGCAGATGACCAAAAAAAAACGTTCCGCTTCACGTTTCACTCTTTCACTGACGTCAAAGGCAGTTTGTAATCACCGCTTTGGGTGCACGTTAAAGAACCCCAGGTGGTCAAAATTTCCGGAGCCCTCCACTACGGCGTCTCTCATAATCAGAAGTGGTTTTGGGACGTTAAACCCCACAAATCAATCAAGTTTGTAATCACCGCGTCCCTCTTACACACACATACCGGGCGACTCACCTCACGATGACCGTTGTGCAGGGCTCCTAGTGTTTTTTTTACAATTGTTTTTACAGTTTCATATTTTAAAAAAATTTGGTAGATTTCACGTACCTGGGAATCAACGTTATGCGAAACATGCGGAGGCAAGGTGGCTGTGTTGCTATTTTTCATTGAGCGACACATCATGAAATGACACTAAATTTATGTACAAATGTCGCACGCACAGACATATGTTGAAGAGTTGCAGATGTTTATATAACCAGTTTCTTGCACTTGCGCAACGACGCCAACTGGAGCATGCGTATCAGTAACACCATAACATCATGTGAAGCGCTGATGCTCGCGAGAATGCTGGACCTGTACACAGCTACATAAATCAACTTCAGCAATTGACGCTAACTCGACGTGACGGCTGTATCAAAGGAGTACACATTGCTACGTAGCTGATATATCAGCGGTGAGAAAACGACAACGAAAAAGTGGTCTGTCGGTTGTGCGTGCTGTCCTCCATCTTGACATTGACACGAAGCTGGGGCTAGACTCGATGTCTGATTCGTCAGGCTCATCAACAGGGTAGCGAGATAAGCAATCGGCGTCCAGATGGAAACGTCCAGACTTGTAAGCAACCGAGTAGGAATACTCCTGGAGGCGTAATTCCCAAAGGCCAAGTCGTCCAGTTGGGTCCTGCAGAGAAGAAAGCCAACACAGTGCGTTATGATCTGTGATGACACAGAAAGGGCGGCCAAACAAGTAGGGGCGGAATTTCGAAACCACCCGAAAAACGGCGAGACATTCCCGTTCTGTTATAGAGCAATTACGTTCAGACTTTGAAAGCAGACAGCTTGCATACGCGACTACACGGTCGTTGACCCGCTGAATTTGCGCCAAACCAGCACCAATTCCGTGATTACTCGCGTGTGTTCGCACTTTTGTTGGAGCATCGGGGTTTAAATGTGCAAGAATAGGAGGTGTCGTTAACGCGGTGATTAGCTGAGAGAAGGCATCAGCTTGAAGAGGGCCCCAACAAAATGAGACGTCTTGTTTGAGAAGGTCGATGAGTGGCCATGCGAGTGCCGCAAAGTTTTTTACGAACCAGCGAAAGTATGAGCAGAGGCCCACGAAACTGCGAACATCATGAACAGAGCGTGAGACTGGGAAGTTTGTTACAGCGCGTCCTTTCGCCGCGTGTGGTCGTACGCCGGCAGCGTCAACAAGGTGACCCAACACGGTAATCTGACGAAGACTGAAATTGCACTTGGAGGAATCGAGCTGCAGGCCAGCCCATCGAAAGAGGGATAGAATGGCCGAAAGGCGTTCAAAGTGGGTTGCGAAGGTAAATGAGAAAATTATCACGTCATCCAGGTAATACAAACATGTCGACCATTTGAATCCTTGTAGGAGCGTGTCCATCATTCTCTCGAAGGTCGCTGGAGCATTGCAGAGACCGAAAGCCATGACCTTGAATTGGTAAAGACCGTCAGGGGTAAAGAAGGTGGTCTTTTCTCGGTCCATGTAATCTACAGCAATTTGCCAGTAGCCAGATCGGAGGTCGGGAGATGAAAAGAAGGTGGCGCCATGGAGGCAATCGAGTGCATCGTCAATGCGTGGTAGAGGGTACACGTTTTTTGGTAATTTTGTTGATGTAGCGAGAATCAATGCAGAAACGCCATGAGTCGTCTTTCTTCTTTACTAATACCACGTAAGGCACCCAAGGGCTCGATGATTGTTCGATCATGTTTTTGTAAGCATTATGGCCTCTTCTATTTGAATCCTTTCTCGCTCGGGCTCTGACACGCGGTAAGGCCGACAGTGAATGGGCGTAGAGTCACCAGTGTTGATTTGGTGAGTGACAATTTTAGTGTGGCCCAAGGGACGATCGTGGGTGTCGAAAATGTCACTGTATGATATCAAAACCTGGCAGGGATCGTCGGCCTGGTGAGGCGAAAGCTCCGATTTAATCATGTTTCAAAAAATAGCATCGTCTGAGCTGGGTGACCGTGGGACTGCGCTTCGATCAGGAGCAGATACAGTGACAACACTGACATCGTCGTCTGTTATGGCAGTTAGCTGGGCTAGAGACATTTGGCAAAGCAACACTTCAGGGGTGAAACCAAAGTAAAGGAGCGGAACGAACACACAGTTATCCGCTATGGTCACGATGGTATGGGGCACAGTAACACTGCGTGTCAGCCAAACGCCAGTAATCGGCGTAACGATATGATCACCGTCAGGAACGGGAGGGGCCGACGACAAAGACACGTACGTGACGGTTCGAGGTGGCCGGCGAACGAAAGTGGTTGGGCTCAAGCGGCTGGTGGGCTTTGCAGAGTAGTCAGCAAAGATTTGAAGATCGAGGCTGGGGGGTACCAGATTAACAGCCGAGTGTGTCAAAAGGAAATCAAGGCCAAGTATGAGGTCACGAGGGTAACAGGCTAGCACTGCTAAAAAACTACGGCGTGACGACCAGCAATGCTGACACGACCAGTGCAGATTCCGATTACTGGCACAGTACCACCATCGGCCACACGCATTGCCTGCGTCGTAGACGGCGTCATAATCTTATGCAAGTGGCGGCGTAGATAAGCGCTCATATTAGACAGGTGCGCACATGTGTCAATGAGGGCGGTCACAGGAACGTGGTCGACTTGTACATCAAGCAGGCTGTGCTGCGTAGGAGGCGTCAGTAGAGGATTTTTGGCCGTCATTGGTATTGCAGCTTCACCTCTATAGGCTGCAATATCTAGCTTTCCTGCTGCGATCGTCCAGAGAAGTTCGGCGAGGAAAAGCGCCGAGGTGGCGTAGAGGGGGGTGGTCGACGTAGCGGCGACGGGGAGCGGGAGTTTCGGCGACCGGACGAAGGGGCGTCAGTGTAGCAGCGACCGGGCAAAGACGCGTCAGTGGAAGGCTCGTAAGATGACGACTAATAGAAACTGAAGGGGGCGGCAGCTGAACTTCGAGGGGTCGTCGGGTGCATGTGTGCAGAGGTAGAGAAGGTCTGACGTTGTTGGATTGACCAACGGTGGCGGCAATAGCGAGAAATGTGCACAGGCTGATGCCAGGAAAAACAAATAGGCCGGTCGTCGGGACTTCAGGATGAGTCAAGGAACATGTTGATTGAAGGCCGAGGTTCGCAAACTCCTGCCTCACCACAGCTTGTATGAATGCCACTGACGGCTGTTGTTCGTCAGAGGCGAGCGTTGCGAAAACGGGTGGCTGAAGAGGAGCCGGACAGGCGGCTTCGATTTCCCGACGAACAATGTGCGTGACGTTGTCATACGTGAGGGACTGGCGGGTGGCTTCACACGATGAGGTTGCGGCCGTGTTGGGCAGCCGGATGAATCGCCGAGTAATACGGCGGCTCTTGGCTTTTTTAAATTGCCCGCACTCTTTAATGATTGCGTTGACGGTGGTAACGTTGTTGTATACTAGAAGAATACAGGCGTCGTCTGCTATGCCGTTCAGCACATGGGCCAGTTTCTCAGGCTCACTAATGTACTCGTCAATCTGGCGGCATAGAAGATGACGTTGTGAAGGCACGTGACGTACGACTCCGTCGACGTCTGTGCACGAGCCGCCAGTTGATTCCACGCTGCGATCTGACGTCTAACGGTATCGCCAAAAAGATCATAGATCTTCTGTTTAAAGGAATCCCAGCTTGTAATTTCGCTTTGTGCGTTTCCCACCACACCCGCAGTAGGCCATTGATGTAAAAAAGCACATTGGCAAGCACAAGAGTCAGGTACCACCTATAGCTCGCGCTGACCCATTCGTACCAGTTGATCCATTTGTCGACGTCAACGCTATCCTGACCGGAAAATACACCGGGATCCCAAGCAGGAGGTAGAATTACGTATGTAGAAGTCGCGGAAGGGGCAGGTGGTGAAGACGATGGTTGTTCAACCTGTGACATGGTTGGACCTATGATGATGCGGCCATTGCGGAGCTTCGTGATGAATACAGGGAAGTACCCAGCACCTCCACCACAAAGATGTTACATAGAATTACACGAGGCGTGCCTATTTGGAATATATATTACCACTGATACGTATACTATTGACTAAGATGTAGGACAGAACGCACAACCGACGGACCACTTCCTGGTTGTCTTCTGAGTGCTGATATATCAGCTATGTAGCAATATGTATTGTTTGTAAATTTGGCAGGCAGCACTGCAACCACTATTGACGTTTCGCGAAGATTAGCGTCTATTTGAAAAAAAAATACTTCAAAAACCTGGCATAGCTCTGTGGTAGAATGCTTCACTGCCATGCGTAATTCTTAGGTTCGATTCTTGCTGGGACCCTTAAATTTATTATTTGCATTCGTCGGGGGGTCAACGCTGCCGGTGTCAGTTTTTTTTACACTGACATTTATTCTTTGCCTTTTTTGAGTTGACGCTACCGATGTCGGGTATTGCATAACGCTCACGCGTTAAAACTGCCCATGTGTGTTTTCATCGTTCCTGGGTAGATACTAAGTGTCAATCACCTGTGGCCCATACCTGCATACCAGCGGCACATACCCGCCTGTAGATGCGTGCCACTGTCTGGCGGGAAGTGTTTGACGACGTACGCGACTGGATTGTGATATTATTCGTGTCCTGACCAGCGCCTCATATTCGTGAGACCATCTTACCTTTCGATGATAAAGTTGGTTCACGCCAAGTTAAGGTGGTGACCACGAGAGCGCCCAAACGTAATCGAACAGACAGACAGACTGTCACACCGGTCCCGTTAATTAGGGAGACAATCGCCGGGCTAATTCCAAGAGCCGAAGTATCGGCCCCCCGAACCGCACCACGAAAGCGTGGACAATTTAGAAGTGGTCCTTTTTGGCGCGCCAGCGGACGCCGGCTGTGGCCCAAAGAACAAGTCAGAGCCGAGAGTTGATAAACAAACAAATTATATTCTCAATAATGGCAGATCGAAAATAATACACAAAAATGCACACTCCACAATAGTTGCATACAATATGTCACCAATCAAACCAATCAATCAACGTACTACACAATACAATCAGCCACACTTGAAACAACGGACACGGACAACAATACGCACTACAATGCAGTCGCATGCATTGAACAACCAAGACACTTAAAGACTAAAGAGATAGAAAACCTATTCAGTCCAAAGTTCTTGGAACCAGAGTCTAGATGATACTCTTCCGAGAATCACTCACTCAAAGTCCAGCGTTGTTGTCGTTCCGCAGCCCTCGAAGTTTCTCTTCCAGGAAACCTCGCCGGAGTTTCTCTTCCAGGAAAACTCCCGTCTACAATAGGCCACTCTCCAAGCTTCAAACTTCTTCGCCGAAACACGTCGGCTCCACGCAGCTGTTGCCACGCGTCCTCGCTCAATAGCGGTAAACACACGCTCTTGTCTGTAGCTCGAGCCGTCACCCCTCAGGTGGAAATCATTTTCTTCTCCGGCTTCGTCCCTACGGATCAAAAACTTCGCCGACTACACGGCGGAATCCCTACGCGCTCTGGCGCTCACTTCCGTCTCCTCCTGATCTCTCATCTCGGCCGCTCGATTAAATACCTTCCGCGCCACCTTCCAGAACGTTCTCCTCATTTCGTCGGCGCGATGCGCAGCGAAGGCTGGGGAGAGGCACGAGACGGTTCGACTGCCCTCCCCGGAGGATGATTCACTCGGTCTGACCCCGCCCCGTTCGTTCTAGAAAAATCGCGGGCTTGCTCGGCCGCCGCTGTGGGGTGAGGAGGTTCATCGCTTCGCCGCTTCCGAGAGGAGAGGCGCCGCGCGCCCCGGGGAGCCCTGGATGCTTGTTTTCTTTTTTTTCTTTTACCTCGCGGCGTTTCTCCCGCCAGTTGTCGCAAGAATTTGGCAGCGCGCTCATTTTTAGCGCTCGTTCTGTGACACTGCCCCCCACTTTAAGAATATTATCTCATAATATTCAAAACCCCACAGACGAGCGCAAACAGTCACCACACACTCTCACAGACTGTAACACCGTCCGTCGCTCATGACACTTCACATTCACCATAAATCACTTAATACAATTGTACATTGTAATTCAATTACACAACACATGAAATATAACCACAAGCACATGAGTACAACACTCCATCACACATTCCAAACAATACAAACGTACAAAGTTCTGTCTATACAACAATTATACAACACTATACATCACATCATCGCACAGAACACTGACTCGCTCGACATACACTTGAGACACAGGATAACAAGAACATTAACACAACATATGTCACTCAGCCCTGCCAGACACATTCTGATTCCACCTCAGCACCTATCCTGTGTACTTTGAGTGGCGCTTGCGCCCTTTCTTGCGGTGCTCGCTCGATTTCTTCTTGTTTTTCCACGTTCCCTTTCGGCGAGCCCTTTCCAACGACGATATCTGAGGCGGCGTCTCAGCCATCGTTGTCACTTCCGACACCGTTAACGGGTCAATACATTCGACGGGTCCTGTCTGTTTATTTACCCGCTCGATCATGCCTCTACATTTTGCCCGGCTGGCCAACTCCGTCTCCTTTACACTGTCGGTCGGTTGAGGTCGTGCCGACGTAAGTCCGGTTGCTCGGCCCGTGAACTTATTCGACAGATCGTCTTTTCCTTCGCTGTCTCTTGCGCCGCAGCTTCACCTTGGGCTCTAGTGAGATCCGTCACGGGATGCTCCTCCGCTGTTTCTCGCGGCCGCTGTGTTGGCGAGGGCTCTATCTTCGGGTCTTCTCCCAAACATTCTGGATCACTTGGCCCTCGCGCCCCGTCGATGTTTCCGATGACAAGGTCATACAGGGGGTTCGTCATGCATAAAGCAGTAACCTTCCCGCTGAAGTACGGGGTTTCCACCTCAATCTCTGCTTCGGGAAGCATCCGAGCTGTACGGTCAATTAGGCAAACCGGTTTCATTTTGCCTGTTAACTCACTTTCCCGTACCAGATTTCTCCGCACGATAACAGTGGAGCTGCCGGTATCTCTTAACACTGTAACCTTTTTGTCCGCAACTTTTCCAGGCAGTGTTGGCATTCTCTCCGTAACACCGGTTGGCTGTTTTGCCATTACAGCACCAACAATAGGAATTTTCTCCCCATTTTTCAATTCTACGAATCCGTCGGTGATGGCATTATTATCGGATTTCGGTGCTGCTTGCACACATGATACCTGGTGAGTTTGACTCGCTCCGTTTCGACATGCATCTGCTTTGTGCCCCGTCTGACCACACTTAAAACATTTCACTACCGTAGGGCTCGTAAAGATCGTTCGCCAGTTTTTCGCGCGATGACCCACTCGGTTGCACAGAAAACATCGCGGAATGTTCTCTGGTGCACGCTTCTTTTCTTCGGGAGTCAATTTCTTCGAATCATCGGGACAATCCTTCTTGACCTTGGCCAAATTAGTGCCACCTTGCGCTTCCAAGAATTGATCAGCCAATTCCAGCATGTCTTCAATTGAGTCAGCCTTCCTCTCTTTTAAGTACAGTGACAGGCTTGGGTGGCAACTAGTGAGAAATTGTTCTCTAATTAGCAGCTCTCTAAGCTCATCGTACTCCTGCGCTGTCCCTGAAAGTTCAATCCATCTGTCGAAATAATGGCAAAGTCGGGCGGCATACTGCGTAGCCGTCTCCCCATCAGCTGGCTTTCCTGTCCGAAATCTGTCCCGGAATCCTTCCACGGTAAATCTAAATCGCTTCAACAAAGCCGCTTTCACCTTTGCGTAGTTGGCTGCATCGGTCGGCGTCAGCCTACCGTACACACTGAGCGCTTCACCACTCAAGCAGGTACTCAAAGCAGTTGCCCATTGCTGTTCCGGCCAATTCTGGCTCCTCGCAATCGTCTCAAATCTGTGGAGGTACGCGTCTAGGTCGTCCTTCCTTTCATCAAACGCTACGAGCAGCTTGCTTGGGTTCAAGCGAAAGCCGTGATCTTCCCGTTCGCTGCTTTCAACTCTAGCTTGGACGGGAGTTTCGCTTCGCTGTTGCGAACGGAGCCGCTCGAGTTCCATCTCGTGCTGACGCTGCCGTTCCCTTTCCTCTCTTTCTTCTTTCGCCCTTTCAGCTGCCAGCTTTTCTCTCTCCAACTCCAACTTCAATTGTCGCTCTCTTTCTTCCTTCGCTCTCTCAGCTGCCAACCTCTCTCGTTCCAACTCAGCTGCTTTTTCTTCCTTGGCCCTCTCAGCTGCCAACCTCTCTCTCTCTCCAACTCAGCTTCTTTTTCCGCTTTGGCTCTTTCGACCGCCAACCTCTCTTTTTCCAGCTCGGCTGCTTTTTCTTCTTTGGCTCTCTCTTTTTCTTCTTTTTCCTTCTGGGTGACCCACTTCCGTAGTTCGGCGCCAGAAAGACCCATCTTTTCACCAAGAGCAACTAACTTTTCGAGATCCACGGAGTCTCGCAAATAAAACCTTGCCGCGTGCAAAAAGTATCTGCCTAGATCAGTCGATCGGAGCACTCCCCTGCACTCGTTAACGAGAACACTGAACAGCACACAAAATCCTTCCGATAGCACTATCAACAACTCGAGGCTCTTTCTCACTACTTTGGACACACTGTGCACCAAAAGGTCCTGTCTCGCGGACGCCAGATTAATTGTCACACCGGTCCCGTTAATTAGGGAGGCAATCGCCGGGCTAATTCCAAGAGCCGAAGTATCGGCCCCCCGAACCGCACCACGAAAGCGTGGACAATTTAGAAGTGGTCCTTTTTGGCGCGCCAGCGGACGCCGGCTGTGGCCCAAAGAACAAGTCAGAGCCGAGAGTTGATAAACAAACAAATTATATTCTCAATAATGGCAGATCGAAAATAATACACAAAAATGCAAACTCCACAATAGTTGCATACTATATGTCACCAATCAAACCAATCAATCAACGTACTACACAATACAATCAGCCACACTTGAAACAACGGACACGGACAACAATAAGCACTACAATGCAGTCGCATGCATTGAACAACCAAGACACTTAAAGACTAAAGAGATAGAAAACCTATTCAGTCCAAAGTTCTTGGAACCAGAGTCTAGATGATACTCTTCCGAGAATCACTCACTCAAAGTCCAGCGTTGTTGTCGTTCCGCAGCCCTCGAAGTTTCTCTTCCAGGAAACCTCGCCGGAGTTTCTCTTCCAGGAAAACTCCCGTCTACAATAGGCCACTCTCCAAGCTTCAAACTTCTTCGCCGAAACACGTCGGCTCCACACACGCAGCTGTTGCCACGCGTCCTCGCTCAATAGCGGTAAACACACGCTCTTGTCTGTAGCTCGAGCCGTCACCCCTCAGGTGGAAATCATTTTCTTCTCCGGCTTCGTCCCTACGGATCAAAAACTTCGCCGACTACACGGCGGAATCCCTACGCGCTCTAGCGCTCACTTCCGTCTCCTCCTGATCTCTCATCTCGGCCGCTCGATTAAATACCTTCCGCGCCACCTTCCAGAACGTTCTCCTCATTTCGTCGGCGCGATGCGCAGCGAAGGCTGGGGAGAGGCACGAGACGGTTCGACTGCCCTCCCCGGAGGATGATTCACTCGGTCTGACCCCGCCCCGTTCGTTCTAGAAAAATCGCGGGCTTGCTCGGCCGCCGCTGTGGGGTGAGGAGGTTCATCGCTTCGCCGCTTCCGAGAGGAGAGGCGCCGCGCGCCCCGGGGAGCCCTGGATGCTTGTTTTCTTTTTTTTTCTTTTTACCTCGCGGCGTTTCTCCCGCCCGTTGTCGCAAGAATTTGGCGGCGCGCTCATTTTTAGCGCTCGTTCTGTGACACAGACAGACAGACAGACAGACAGACAGACAGACAGACAGACAGACAGACAGACAGACACACAGACAGACAGACAGACAGACAGACAGACAGACAGACAGACAGACAGACAGACAGACAGACAGACAGACAGATAGATAGATAGATAGATAGATAGATAGATAGATAGATAGATAGATAGATAGATAGATAGATAGATAGATAGATAGATAGATAGATAGATAGATAGATAGATAGATAGATACGCTCAAAGTCGCCGAAGTTATCTATAGGAAATGCTTCGTATTTATAACAGAAATGCTTTCGTATCTGCGTAAGTATAAAACGCATTTTTATAATTTATTAGCGTACCACACTGTGGCCTATCTGGATCCGTATCAATATTACGTGGTTCGTCGCGTCGAACCAATGAAAACGCATGGCTTATGTAGTCAGCCCCACGTAGTGAAGCATCATTTCCGATCACAAAAAAGTCGCTACATGTGTGTCACTCCAGTTCGATATGAATGTAGGTTCTACATGAAAATAAAATTATCACAGCTTTGATTTTGCCATCGCTAATCGCGCAATGTCGTTGGTTCAATTGAGGGTTCAAGACGAGCGCTGAAAAGTACACGCTTGATTTGTGTCACAGGGCTCCTTTAACAACAATATTGTAGCTGCAGATCTTTTATGTGGCGTGACTGGCCTAAATGACAAGAACTTCACTTAAGCAATGAAATGCTGAGATGTCTGGGACCCGGCAGTCCCACGCCTGTGTCAAGTAGGTGACTTCGCCCACGACGGAAACGGAAGACGGAAGCAGACCGCGACGCAGTGGGCCCTCTGGGACAGCCTCGAGTTAGACGTATAGATTGCTGCTCCCGAGAACGTATTCTCATTGCTCTGTCATCCTGGGTGGATATGCGTTAAGGAATCAGCACAACCAGAGCATGAATGATGCCCACATTTGTGGCCAGACTATGAGCAATCGGAGGTTATCTTATTAGAAAGCAAGGAGTGGAATACATATGGGTTTGCTGAAATAACTTTGCTAGCCGAAGGTTTGTTAAATCTGTGGTTTGGGGTGTACAATTCCTCCACGTCAGATGGTAGTAGGAAGCAATTTCGTAAAAGCAACTCGTCATATTTCTTCATGGTCAAGAAGTGATCATATCTATTTGTTAAAGTTGAAGACAACATTGCTGATGGGTGTCTTAGCAGCTTCGCTGATATATATATATATATATATATATATATATATATATATATATTCGCAACTCGTAAGCCAGTACTACACAGTGCTTTGGCATTATTTTATTAGAACAAAAAGCATGCGTGCGTAACCGTATTTTCACGTCATTACGCAAAGACCACAGCGTCTGTTCACAGGAGCAGCAGTACTGGACGTCGAGCCTAACCGAACCTTAGACCACGAGCACAACAACCAGTCTTCTTTTACACAAAGTGGCACATACTCGCATTGGCATGGCTCAATCTCATTCCATGCCCGTGGCATTACCCCCCTTCCAAAAAAAAAGTACCGCCCTGATGCTCAATGACGATGATTAAAAGTTAAAGTAATCGCGTACACGCACAAAGTTCATGATGATGTAGTGTAAGGTGGCTCGGGGTAGTGTGGCTTTATCCGTGACACATGAACAATGTCCGCCTGCTGAAAACATCGAGATCGCCGAGCTGTGTCTTCAAGCAGTATTTCATAGTTGACATCTGTGAGGCGCCGTAGTACTTTATAAGGACCGAAGTAGCGGTGAAGTAACTTTTCCGAGCGGCCCCTTTGGCGAACGGGGACCCACAGCCACACCAGATCACCGAGTTGGTAAATAGCATGGCGATGACGGGACTTGTACCTCTGAGAGTCAATGCGTTGTGGTTTTCAGATCTGCTGCAAGTGCAAGCTGGCGGGCCGCCTTGGCGAGCCGGATAAAGTTGTTTGCATCAGTAGGAATATCGGTCATGTCAGGCAAGAGCATGGCATCCAGCATTGTAATTGCTTCTCGGCCGTGAAGCAACCAGAAAGGAGTGAAACCTGTAGTCTCTTAAACCGCAGTGTTTTAAGTAAACGTTATGTATGGCAAAATTTCATCCCAGTTTTTTCATCACGGTTGACGTACATGGATAGCATGTCAGTGAGCGTCTTGTTTACTCTCTCCGTCAGACCATTGGTTTGTGGATAGTATGCAGTCGTTTTGCGATGAGCTATTCCACTAAGTCTCATGACGTCTTGCATCAATCGGGCTGTAAAGGCTGTTCCACGATCAGTGATAAGGACTGTTGGCACTCCATGGCGGAGGACGATGTTGTTCATAAAAAAATACGCAATCTCATTAGCGGTGCCTCGTTGTAGGGCTTTCGTTTCGCAGTACCTTGTTAAATAGTCAGTAGCGACTACGATCCAGCGGTGTCCATCGTGTGACTTCGGGAAGGGCCCAAGCAAGTCCATGCCTATTCTTTCAAACGGTTGTGAGGGTGGTGCATTAGGCTGCAATAAACCAGCAGGGCGCACAGGTTGGGCTTTACAGCGCTGGCAATGATTACACTTTTTAACGTAATACTTGATATCCTGTGTGAGCTTTGGCTATCTTCGGACTCACTACCAGTGGCGTTGAGGCTGAATCTGGGCAAGGGTACGTGTGAATCCTAGGTGGCCGGAGGTAGGCTCGTCATGACAGGCAGATAAAATGTCAGCACGTAGCCCTGGTGCAATGACGATGAGGTATTCAATCGCATGATGTTCGAATTTTTTTTGTAGATGTTGTTGCGGAGACAAAATGACCCTGAACATGCGAATGCCGATGGTGGACTCGAGCTGTGACCTTGAAAGTTTTTGATTAGTTGTCAGAGCTCTGAATCATTCCACTGTTGTTGAGCCAAGTCAGATTCACTGAGTGCACAAAGAAAATGGTCATCGGTATCATCATCGCTCAATGTCGTCGCGAGAGGAGTGCGCGAAATGTAATCTGCATCATTGTGCCTGTGGTCCGACTTGTAGACGACTGTAACCTCAAATTTTGAAGGCGCAAGCTCCACCTTACATGGCGCCCTGAAGAGTTCTTGAGGTTTGCCAGCCAACAGAGGGCATCATGGTACATAACTACTCTGAATGGACGGCCATACAGATACGGTTGGAACTTTGATATCGCCCAAATAACAGCAAGGTATTCCTTCTCCTTGGTGCAGTATTATTTTCCGCAGATTACAGAGTGCGACTAGCGCAAGCGATGGGACACTCGGCGCGTTTCGCCACTGGACATGCACTGTACCAAGACCGATGTTGCTCGCGTCGGGGTGAAGTTCGGTGGCGACATCTTCATCAAAGTGCCCTAGTAATAGTTCATTCTGAAGGCGCTGTCGAAGCTTCGAAAAAAAGGGGCTCTCTGCTCTAGACCCCATAGAAAAGGAGTATACTCCTTCGTCAAGCAGGTAAGGGGTTCAGCAATGTTAGCAAAGCTCTGCACAAAGCGTCTGTAGTAGGCGCAGAGACCTAAAATTCGGCGCAAATCCTCTTTGTTCAAAGTAGGAGGAAATGCAGCAACGATCATGGTCTTTTCTGGGTCTGGTCGAATGCCATCGTGACTGACAAGGTGGCCAAGGAACTTTAGTTCCTCGTAGGCGAAATGACAGTTCTCCGGTTTTAGCGATAGGCCTGCGGATCGAATAGCGACGAAGACTGACTGAAGTCGTTGTAAATGTTCCTAAAATGTTTTGGAAAAAACAACGACGTCGTCTAAATAGACGAGGCAGGATTCCCACTTCAGACCGGACAGGACGGTGTCCATCATCTTTTGGAACGTTGCTGGTGCAGAGCACAATCCAAAAGATACCACTTTGAATTCGTAGAGGCAAACGGGAGGTATGAACGCTGTTTTTTCTTTGTCGCGTTCATCGACCTTAATCTGCCAGTAGCCACTGCGTAAATCCATTTATGAAAAATATTGGGCATGTCGAAGTTGATTCACTGAGTCATCCATACGTGGGAGAGGGTAGATGTCTTTCTTCACTTTGTTTAGCTTCCAGTAATCGACAGAAAATCGAAGAGTGCCGTCTTTATTTTTAACAAGTACGACGGGTGACGCCCATGGACTGTTCGAGGGTTGTATGACGTCGTCGTCGAGCATCTGTTTCACCTGAAAACGTATTGAATCTTGTTCTTTTTACGACGCGCAGAAGGCGTGTGCTGTCATGCAGGCAGTTCAGTAGGGTGCGTTATAATGCGGTGCTTCACGGTTGGGGTCTCCTTGATTTTGGAGGTGGATGCAAAGCAGTCACTATACGTACGTAAAATTATAGGTATCAGCTGTTGCTACGGAGAAGATAGCTGGTAATTCACGTCAACTGTACTGGCTAATGTAGTGTCACATTCGGGGGCAGTGGCAATCGGAGCGATAGTGGGCATTCTTCGTCATCAATGGCTTCAAAGTTCGTGATCGCTGTGCGCTTTACCAAGTGCTGATAGTGGCGGCTGTAATTCGTGATCAGAAGCTGAGTCCTCTGATGTGTCAGTTGGACGATAGCGCGCGCGACAGAGATATGCCGAACCAAGAGCCCCGAAAGGTTAGTTTTGGCGATGCCACTACTCTTGTTGTCACAGTCGCTCTCCACAGTTACCAACATACTGCCTCCCGGCGGAAGTGCGATGGTGTCGTCAGCAATTTGAAGTGTTGTGGTCTGCGCAGCTGCATCCTTTTGTCTGGCTGTATGATCGTAAGAGAACGTTATGAGCAGTTCGCGAAGGTTAATAACCATTCCATGCTCGCGGCGAAAATCCACTTCGAGATATAAGTTTTGGGAGCATTCGCCAAATACGCCAAAGGAAGCAATGTATGTCGACTCACTCATTCGGAGCCGGGCAATGCATATTCCCAGTGGTGTGAATAGGTGACCTCCCACAGTCCGGAGGTTGGGTCCACGTCCCCAAGATGTCGTAACCTTTCGTAGCTGTGCAGCAAGGTGAACGCTTATAACGGAATAATAGGCACCCGCATCTACCAGAGTGGTTAGCGTTAGCGGGTTGTTATCGACAAGAACGGAGATGCGAGCAGAGACACGTTTGTCCTTGATGGCATACGTCGGTGAAAGGATGTCGTCGGATGTCGGCAGGCAGTTAGGGGTAGGGCCTTCTAACGGTTGATCAACAGCGGCGTCACCCCCAGAGGTCACTGCTCTTAGTTTCCCCGGCACGGGCTCGTGAATCCAGGCAATCTTCCTGCAAGGACGTCCGCAAAGGTCGATTGTTGGCCAGGTGACGTGGAGCACCGAGGAGGCAGTCAGCGAGATTGGTGACGCGGAAGGGTTAGGGACTGCTGGCTTGCCAAGTATTCGGCGATAGCACAGGGCGGCTCACCATCTCTGGGTCGACGAGCATCTAGACGAAAGCCAGGAAGACCCATGTGTCTGTATGCGCACTCACGGTAGATGTGACCTGGTTCACCGCAGTGATAACAGAAAGGCCGGTGGTCGGAAGCACGCCATACACTGGATTTCCGTGTAAGTGGTGTGTTGCCGTACTGTGGTGGTCCTGAGTATAATGACGGTGCCGTCTGCAGTTTGCACGAACGAGACGAATAGCCAACAGCCGGTGCAGGAGTACGTAATGCTTCCACGCACGTTAATAGTGGAGCTACGGCTTGACGCGGGGCCGTCGTGGGTTGGACCTCAGATGGACGCAGAGTCATCATGGGTTGCACCAGCTGCTGGACATCTTCGCAGACGACATCCATTAGAGCAGCAACATGGGGCTCAGAAGACACCGCATGCAGCTTTTGCAGCTCCTCGCGCGCAATAGTGCGCACGAGCTCCGTCGGGTATCTTATAGTCTTGACGTCAGGTGTTGGCAGGGTCGATGACACTGATGAAAGACTGTCAGGACGCTCATACTGACACGAACGCTGCCTTACCATTCACTCTATTGTCGTGGCTTCGCGGAGGAAATCCGCTAAAGTGCTGGGAGGGTTGCGCACTAGTCCAGCGAACAACTGCTCTTTCACTCGCCACATCAGGAGGCACACCTTCTCTTCCGT
Source organism: Rhipicephalus annulatus (assembly GCA_013436015.1). Lineage (NCBI taxonomy): Eukaryota > Metazoa > Arthropoda > Arachnida > Ixodida > Ixodidae > Rhipicephalus > Rhipicephalus annulatus. The sequence goes on along the minus strand of WOVY01014603.1, from coordinate 120,977 downwards.
CATTGAGGAATCAGCGCGCCTTAACAGCCGCGACATGTCCTCAACGAACATCACAACACTCTCGTTCCGACGTTCATTTCGGGAATTAAAGAGCCGTTCCGCTTGCTCCTTTCGGTGAGAGCTTCAGAAGGTATTCCGCAACTGGATGCAAAACTCTGGCCAGGTTGTCATAGCGGCTTCATGGTTTTGGAGCCAAATGCACGCAGAGTCCTCGAGGTAAAAGTAGACATACCAAAGCTTTCAGTGCTCGTTCCACTCGTTGACGCTGGCGCAACGGTTGTAGTCATCAAGCCAGTCGCCGACATCCTCGTAAGGGTCACCGTGGAACGGCTTCGGGGTTCGCGGGGCGTTGAAGAACCATAGAGGAGACAGCATCTATGTCTCTTGGGTTCGCGTTCCCGCAGTAGCCATAGTTCTGTCGAGTTGTGGAAGCGGTGCAAATTCAATTGATAGGCCTAATTGTCGCCTGCTACGCCGTAGGTCAGCTGGTTCTTCCAAGTCGCGACTACTGTCGGGATCTTGTTGCTAATTGCAGTGCACACAACACTACCCAACACCTTCGCCAAAAATGTCACGTGATTACGGAAAGACCACAACGTCTGTTCACAGGGGCAGCAGCACTGAACGTCGAGCCGAACTGAACGTTAGACCACGAGCACAACAACCAGTCTTCTTCTTCATCCCAAAATGGCACATACTCGCATTGTCAAGGCTCAATCTCGTTCCATGCCCGTGGCAATATCATTACACGACCACACTAATTCAATGAATATGCTGTAATTGCTCATTCCCAAGTGCAACTAGCACCGCGGACTAGTGGTAAATTGGGAAAGATTGGCATCTAGAAGGCCGCTCAAGGTAGCCAATGTTCACACATGCATGTGAACTGTACCTTTAGCCATACACAATTCATGTCTCCTCGCATTAACATTGTCCTCTAATATAAGCTGACACCCTAATGTGATTGATTGATAGTCTGGGTATAGAGTGACTGACTCAAAGGCGCTGCAAAACGGCCAAAGCGACCATATGCGACAAACTTAGTCGCATGTATCAACAGCTAGGCCCTAAGTTTTTAACAAAATATTTAACGATTACCTTGCCAAATGTGCTCCAACCAGTCCTTATTCTTCTAGTTATCCCCCACAGTCATAGTTCAGCTCTGCGTTTACTACCTCAAGAGGAAGGTACGTAACAGCTTTATCTTACCGGTACTTATGTATGCATCGGAAACCTGGAGGCTCACAATGAGTGTTCAACTTAAATTGAAGACGACGCAGCGAGCGATGGAAAGAAAAACGGTAGGTGTAGCCTTAGGAGACCGAGAAAGAGTAGAGTGGGTCAGGGAACAGATCAGGCTTAAGGATATCTTAGTTGAAATGAAGAAGAAGAAATGGACATGGGCCAGGCATGTAACGCGTAGGCGAATAACCGGTGGTCATTAAGGGTAACTGTATTAATTCCCAGAGACGGCAAACGCACAAGCGAGCGGGGCAGAATGTTCACTGGGCTGATGAGATTAAAAAGTTCGCAGGTATAACGTAGCAGCAGAAAGCACAAGACCGGGTTGATTGGCGGATCGTGGGAGATGCCTTTGCCCTCAAGTAACCGCGGTCAGGCTGACGATGATTATGTTTATTGGCCTAACATTAGATCTAATATTGGGCATCTCCTGCATTGTTCCAAGAAGATTCTGTTTCCCTGCGTATTCGCGATCATTCCTTTCACACTGAGATAAGGGGACGTCGAAATAAGCACTGTCATGGCAACGCTGTTGCTGTGCCGCTTGATATGCAGACACGTTTCGTAGTGTTTACAAGCTCTGTACGGAAAATACGAAGGACAAAAAGTGTCCCTCAAGTTCCTTTCCCGTGGTGTTTTTATACCTTATAGAGGCAAGTACACCCCACCCTATGAAACGTGACCTCGCATCTGTTCCTGCAAACTTCGCATATCCTTTTCAACGTTCAAGTTATTTTCCGTGACGTTTGGTTCAACAAAACGTCTGGTAGATAGTGTGTATCACAGTAAAGTCTTTTTTTTCTGTTAGTGCATAAGAAACTTATGGACTAGCATGTGTTTTTATGCTAGTGCATACGAGACCATGATTGCTGTAGCCAACCATAAAAGCCACGCCTACTACTCTCCGAAATCGACTAAAATGTCGAAGAAAGTGAAAAAAATGAATGTCTACCAATAATACTTTGTGCTACAAAGTAGTTCAAGGCTCATTTCACCTTAGTAAGGCGTGCTGGGCTTGTCTTGTGGGACATTTTGTAGGGGCGAAGCTCGTTATGGCATGGCTTGTGAGTCCCCCGTTGTCGTAGAGCGTAACCTGTGGCACATATCCGCATACTAGTGGCACATACCCACCTTCTGGCACACATCCGCATGTCCGCATGTTACTAAAAGCATAGCTCGACATCGTTATCACGTTATTTGTGTTAACTAAGTGCTGACAGCATAAAATTGGTACATACTCTTGTTTAGTCATTGGATTGTCCGCTGTATGGCAGTACTTGTATATGATGAATATAAAAGCAGCCTATCAAAATTTTTGTGAAGGGTACATTGGCCCCATTGCGCATCAACTTCTTACACAACTTTCGTCCTCACGCTCAGAGGGCGAATGGAAACAGCTGATATGGATACCTGGCCACTGCGGAGTTAGAAGCAATGAGCTCGCCCAAGCCTCGGCCCGAGAATTACTCTTCTGGACCTTCGACCCTGGCATATCACACCCACCCTCAGCTATGCGTACGGACCCGCTCCTAACATGGACAGGTATTCTAGAACATCAAAGACTCGAAAGATGGAAACTTCCGCCCCCGGGGCCAAAGCTCAGTAAAGAATCTGAGGTAGTGTCGCGTTGCCTGCAGACCTTGTCTTACCCCAATCCATACATACTGTCCAAGATAGATCCCGACACATACGCATCACAGTGCACGTTCTGTGTCACTAAAACAGCCACCCTGTACCACATGGTATGGGAATGCCAACACAATCCACCTCTACAACCCAGAGCACATCACAACACTGTCGGGTGGGAGGCAGCTCTGTTAGCTTGGATCCGAAGACCCAAGAGGACCTCGTGAGACTAGCGAGGACAGCGGCCCGTGACAATGGGATCCCGGACTAAAAAATCCACTCACTGACATTCCTTCCTCGGTCGCCAATAAATGTTTTATTCTCTCTCTCTAGAGTAAAAAGAAGCGAGAGGGCGTTACTTGAAGTGTTCACTAGATGGAGGAACGGACGCACGGACGGACGCATGGATGCACAGACAGACACATGAACAGACGGATGAATGGACACATGCACGCACGCACGCACGCACGCACAGATGAACGCATGGACGGAGGCACGAACGGACGCATGAACGGACGCACGTACGGATGGACTGACGCACGGACGGGTGGATGCACGAACGGGTGCACGTACGGGCGGACGGACGCACGAACGAAAGCATGGATGGATTGATGGACGCTTCGCCCTACTCATCATTCATTCTGTGGATATGCTGTGATTTTTTACACTGTCTTGGTTCTTTATTCTTCGAAATTGTATTTTTTTTTCACGCTACTGCCACAAAGCCGGGCTAGGCAGGCGTTCACACACAAGGATCAGGGATATTCGCTGAATTAAATTGTGGGCGGCCCCATCGAGAATCTTTTCCTGTAGTGGCCACATCAAGAATTTTTGGAAGGCGTGAGAGAACAGTGAATAGATAATTTACTGCCTCTCAGCGCTTGGTCGAGCGCCGCGATTTTCCGACATAACTGACTACCACCCTGCCTTAATGAGCATCAGCGCGCAAACACGTTCAACTGCCGCTGCAGAATGCTGTACCCGTATCATTGCGTGGCACGTAATTCGCTGGTCGTGTACAGCAGCAAAACCAAGCTCATGAGCCACTATAATCACACTGTTGATTCAGAACCGATGACCAAAGTGGCAAATTTCGGATACATGGCACCAGTTTGGCTACTTTTCCTAGGGTGGTGGTGGAAGAAACAAAACACCTTGGCAACTTCTTGAAATATCTTTTTTGTTTTTTGTGTGAATTTAATTATTAATGTCGTATGAAGTGGCCACCAACGGCGTTCAATTTATCATATAGTATATGGAGGCCATACAACAGAAAATGGGATTACATCACTCGCAAGAAACTTTGTACTTTTTATAAAAACACAAGACATCCAGATATTTAAATTTTTCGCCAAGGCGCAAAATAAACTTCTAATGAAATTGAATGAACTATTACAGTCAACAAAGTGTAGCACCTTGAGATTAAGGAAAAAAATGTTTCAAGTTAATTGCTTAAAGCAGTATTTTTTTCTATATTTAGCGCGACACAGTTTCACTTGGGTGTCCAAAGTTTGAAGTGCTCTTCAGGCAACAATTTTTTTTTTGCGAAATATAATGCCTCATTATTACATCTCTTATTCACGTATACCAGCATGCTATTTTTCAGCATAACTGGAGATGGTCGGAAATGGACGGGGAAAGCTTTATATAGAATATGATATTGGTGTCGACAGACAGAAACATTTCCGAATTCCTCAGCGCAATAAATACAACTTACGATTGCCATGGAGTCGCACACAGCCATGGTTCCCCGAACATCATTTGATGAATATCCCCTCAAAAACTACAGCAGAAACGGGCTGGTAAACTCGTCGACCGTTGTACTAGGTTTTCATATCGTATTATTCAATTTTCCACACTGTTCATGTGAGGCTTCTTGCACGTACGCGCATACTACAAAATAGCAGCACCCAGCTACACAAAAGGCGAAGACATTTATCTACACAGCTTCCTCGCGAGTTAAGCTGCGCGGCGGCATTTTCATATTCGCGTGGAAAAAACAAACAAACACCACCTTGGGAAATTGGCGTCGTCGGAATGTTTGCTCGCAATAACATTCAAACTCTAATCGCATAATGACCGTGTATACTATAACGCGAATGCCTCTCGCATGGCGGAAGATATTTCTAGAAAATAGGCTTTGTTTGTTGACTCGTATCGAGACGGTCAAAATTGGACGCATCGATTCCCCGTATATAAACAAGATTGTCGCACCGTGTTGTTTGCCTACATAATCAAAGACGACGAAAAATTTGGGCTTGCCAGACGGCTCACGCCAGACCTTCTTACCGTGTCTTTCACAAAGATCCACAAAGTGGAACATATCCGCGAAGTAGGGGATGAAATATTCGATGCCCATAAGTGGTTCGTTGTGTGGTGAAAATAGCGTTCTGGTCACTTACGGGCTGACTGAGCACGAAGTCAAAATAAAGAAGTGTAAAAAAATGAATTGGTGGATGGCCATGCATGAGAGCAAAGCTATCAGCATTCTTGTATGCCACATTTATCAAGTGACCCGACTAGTCGTCGGAGGCGAAAATGCTTCGTATGCTCAAGTTTGTGTAGAAGGTAAAGAACCCCAAAATGTGACTTTCCGCAGCCCTCCACTAAGGCATCTCTCATAATTATATGGTGATTTCGGGACGTTGTTGTCTTTTATATTATTATTAGTAGTAGTAGTAGTAGTAGTAGTAGTACTAGTAGTAGTAGTATCCAACCAGTTGACTAATGTGGCATTATTCCTACCTAAACATGAAATCTCTTGTATAGTGTATCGTTTCATTCGCTGAGGAACAGTTATCTTTTCCCTACTGCAGCCTTGAAAAATCACTAAGCACAACGCTTAGGCTTTAATTCGGAATACCAAACTGTCTTTTATGGTAGTAAGATGGCAAAAAAAGCTGGTACTCCAAGAACCTCTATTTTTAGAAGTGCTTTATAATCTTTATTATATTTCTTTTGACAAAACAAGAGGTTATGGGACACTCACCAAGTCCGTCTTTCACACAAAAAGTTTTGAAAACGTTGCATTCTTCTCGGAAATCTTGTGTTAGAAGCAGGCTTTCATAGTGTCGTATTGTCTTTTTCTTTATTTTAGCACTTTCTTTCTCTTTTTTTTTTGGTGACATGTCTTTCCTATAGTCTTATCTCCGTCACACCTTTCTCGAGCCCTGGATACCTAGCTGGTCAAGAACAGGCTAACCTCCCCGTCTTTCTTCTTGGTTCTTCTATCCTTACTTCCTTCGTTGCTATCAGGCATTATACCAGGCATGCAGCATGCACTTTGCATTCAGCAATGCGGCATAGATGACAGTACTCTATTCAATGTAAAGATAACCACAAAACAAAGATAAAAACCGCATGCTGGATCATAAAAAGCTTTTTAACAATCTAACACTCTCCTACGCGTTCTGGGTAAATATAATGTTATAGCTGAGTTGAACCACACCACGGTACCGAATGACGTCAACCGACGGTTCCCTTCTCCCTGCGTGTCTCTCCTGCTTTCACATATGATATAGACCCGTCTAGCGACTGGTACACTTCAATGTAAGACTGCTATAGGCAGGTCACAAAAGTTAAACACACCACAAGAACACCGTGGATGCACTGCTCGACGAAAACGACAAATATACCTTCTTGAAGCTAGTCAGTGTCAGTATCTGGCGGAACCAGATACTGACACTGACTTACCGCAATTTCGCAGAAACGTTTAACAAAGGATTTTCTTCTGTCTTCAGTGCTGAACTTGACACGCCGTCACCATAGTCATTCTTCAATTTAGAACCTTCTATGCCAGCTGTCACCTTCTTCTAAGGAGGCATTTATTCAATAATTCTCAAACAAAACTTTCGTTATCAGCTGGTATAAATTCCATCAACTTGAAGCTCCTTACCAATGTGAAGGCCACTTGTGCAGCACACTTATGTCTCATATTTTCACAGTCACTCATCTCAGGAACCATGCTGGCTGATTATAAAACAGGCAAGGGTTCCAGTCGGCTAATCTTATAGCCGAAACTCGCCCTTGAACTATTGCCCTAATTCTTTGCCCAGTGTTCCTTGAAAATCATGTTGCACGTCATCTACTCGCAAATCATCATTTTTCCGGCAATCAACACAATTTCACATCCTTCAGAACACAGATTTTGCAAAGACCTCTCTTGCGAAGTTCAATTAGCACAATTCGTTCGTAATCTTCAGACAATATTGACTACATTATTCAAATCGACTCAATCTTTCTTGTTTTTGCCAAAACGTTTAGCAAGTTTCCTCTCTAGCGTGTGTTAGTGAAACTTTCAAAGCTGGAATTACATCCCAGCATTATAATATGGCTTCGAAAATTCCCAACAAACCAAGCTCAATCTCTTCATGTTAATGGTCAGCTATCTAAACCCCTCTGAGTCACCTCACGAGTCCTACAATTAAGGTTAGGTTCTCGGTTCTCCTGTGTTCTTAACATATATATATATATGACTTACCACTGCATAACTTCTGTGACATTCATATAGTCACTGGTGATTATATAATCTACCGTACTATTACTATTTGCCATGATCATCACATCCTTCACAGTGATCTTAACAATATAATAAATTGGTGTAACATTTCACTAATGACACTAAATGTTAACTCGTGTCTCTGGTCATTTTAATCTCACTCAATTTGACTAGTATATCCGAAGTACATTGATCGAATATGTTGACTCGTATAAATATCTAGGGGTCATCCTTTCTTATAATTTACTATGGCGTGCTCATTACACTAACAACATTTCGGTATCGAACAAAACGCTCGGCTTTTTCGAACGTCATTTCCACTTCGCCACAGCTCATATTTAAGTACTCGCATATAAATAACTTATAAGACTGAACTTAAAACACACATCTGCCATCTGGAGCCCTGATCAAGCGTCTCTAATCGCTGCATTGGAAGCCGCTCGATGTGAAGCCACATGGTTCATTCACTTTTCATATTTATATGGCATCAGCACTTAAATCTTTAAAGCAAAATCTGGTCTATCACTGCTTTCTTATCGTCGCCCCACAGCTACTCTTACCATCTATCATAGGTCATTTTATTCTCCTCTCAGAATCCCAAGAGCAAAAAATAAAGAAAAAAGTTCCGTTGGGGTCGTCACGAATTGGCACGTGTTTACATTACTAAAGAAATTAAGACGACAGATATGTAGGGTTTAACGTCCCAAAACCACCATATGATTATGAGAGACGCCGTAGTGGAGAGCTCTGGAAATTTCGATCACCTGGGGTTCTTTAACGTGCACCAAAATCTGAGCACACAGGCCTACAGCATATACGCCTCCATCGAAAATGCAACCACCACAGCCGGGCTTTGATCCCGCGATCTGCGGGTGAGCAGCCGAGTACCTTAGCCACTAGACCACCGAGGAGGTGCAAAAAATGAGGACTATTGGTACCAAAGACTGTAATAAGGACGTTCTTCCAGCGCGTTCCACGCAGGCTTTCCGCGCAGGCGTTCCACGCAGGGTTTTCTCTCTTTTTTTTTTCATTGAAGCTTCCGCGTACTAAATATAGGCAATAGTGAACAATCAAACTGGCTTGAGAAAGACAATATTTCTTGCTTTATTAACAGCACTGCAGTTCTCTCCGGTACGCCATTAATTTGAGAGGCCTGCTCTTCTTGCGTATGGTTGCACGGGTCAGGCAATTACACTGGCCCGCTTCTGACTCGACCAAGCGACCGACTTGCGGCCGATTAGGAGTCGGCAGCCACCACCCTAGCCTGGATCCGCAGACAAAGACAGGCTCGACCCTTATACCGTCACCCATACGAAGAGGTACGACAACCTGGGTCTCCGCAGTGCCGCGGCAGTGAAAGCGCTTTTCGAACAACGCCTCGCTGCCTACCAGGTCTCGCAGTGCACGAGAGTAACCTCGACCACGAGTCTGGTAGTTACGCTGGGAGCTATAGGTGTACTTAAGCGATCTGAACTAGAGTTTTGATAAGGGTGGTGATGAAACATGACAGGTCAATGCACTGGCGTAGCCAATGGAGCGGTGGGTCGTCTTTGAGTCCCAGCTCCCCATGAAGTGTTTAAGTTTCCTTTTTTAACACACGCACACACACGCACGCATCCAACGCAACGTGCACACACAAAGAACGATTCAACTCTCCCCTACCTACAAAAATTTCTCGCTCTGCGTACTGCAACACTTTATCTTTTGACTTAGTCGCTATTTCTTACAGAAGATATAACGGCGCCCGTGTCATCGCCTATGTGTTTTTCTCTCTCCCTCTATCTCTCTCTGTGCTTGCACCTGTCTATGCGTGTGCACGCGTGATTGATTGACTTGTAGGGTTTAACGTCCCGAAACCACCCTACAATTATGAGACGCCGTAGTGCAGGGCTCCGGAAATTTCGACCACCTGGGGTTCTTTAACGTGCACCTAAATCTGAGCACACGGGCCTACATTTTCGCCTCCATCGGAAATGCAGCCGCCGCAGCCGGGATTCGTACCCGCGACCTGCGGGTCAGCAGACGAGTACCTTAGCCACTAGACCACCGTGGCAGAGCGTAATAACTAACATTAGCCAGTGCTACAAAAATAAACAGGTTACATTATTATCACAGAAAAATAACAGCTTTTTTAGAGCTGCTTTATAGATCATTTCCGAATGGCTTTGAGTGGCGCCCTATTAGGCATTTAACTTCTGTGTTTTTATCCTAAACAACTGAATAGCAGTGTTATCATAAATCAATACGCATGAAAACGGTCGGGTTGGTGCAAACGATGTCCCATAGTCATAGTGTTTGGCATCGTGATTTGCTAAAACAAGAAACAATCGCTTTAATAGTGCAATACAGCAGCGCCCAGACGTGTTATAGAAAACAGTGTATATGCCTACCTATATTCGGCAATCGTGCCTTTGCTAATAAGTTTGTACGTGCGGAATAAGGCATAATAATAGAGCTTGGAGCTTAACGTACCAAAACCTGGATAGCATTATGACAGAAGCCTTATAGCTGAGGGCTTCGGAAATGTTGGCCACCTGGGGTTCTTTAGCATGCCCCTAACTCTGCATAATCGGGCCTCTAGTGCGCAAAATAAGGCATCATCATTAGGCACTGTGTCCCGCCATTGCATTGTGTTAAGATTACTTATTTCACTTTTGTATGTTTTGTGTAGGTAGACAATTTTTATTCATACTAAAACATTTCGCGGACAAAAAAGCGCCTTGCAGAAGTGGCTAAAGAGATATCGTCATTCTTTTCCAGCTGTCCCAGAGTTGTTGCAGGTATATAGAACTTGAGTGGCAGTGGCCACATGAGAATGGTTAGCTGTGTACTTATCTGCAATTTTATAATGATGTCAATTCCTCTTGAATACATCTAAGGCGAACTGTTTTCTTACGTGTTCTATCTTCCTGTGCGCAAACAGCCAGAGGGCAAAAAAAAAGGCAAGGAAGACACAAACAAATGCCTTGATTTTTTTTCTATCCTCCCTCCATAGGGAGGATAGAAAAAATCGCCCAAGCTGGCAATTTCCTGCCGGATGACTGCTTGAATGAGGGGCAACGTACTCGGAGGAGAGGGGTCAGGGGACGCTGGTTCCACCTTAGCTGGAGCAGCCGCTTCAAGTTACCGCCTGACGAAACGCGTCAAGTTGTCACAGGTGTCTGGTGGATGATATGTGTCAAGACACAAGGACGTCACAGCGGTGTTCGGAAAGCACTGAAACTGATAGGAGATTCGCCTGCTTTTAGCTTGTTTGAACCGGCGGCATTCTTCAATAATCGCATCACGATTTGACACATTGTTGAATACCAACAGGTTGAACGCATCGTCGGCGATACCCTTTAGAATATGTGCAACTTTGTCAGGCTCGGACATGTTTTCGCCAGCTTGGCGGCATAGTGAGAGGACAGCCTGAATGTAGCTGCTTTCAAAATGCTTAATCTACAATCCTCCATTTATCGGTGGTCGTCCGGCATGTGAGCGGTCAGAGAAACTTTTTCTGACAAAAAAAAAACGCTCTATTGTGCCTTTTATCATGCTCAAATCTGTTTAGTAAAAATGTGGCCTGGAAGAAGGCAGCTTCGGTTTGCTCCCCCAAAAGTAAGGCTAATTGAAGACATTCAGATAATCAAAGTAGCCTGTTCAGATCCTAGACTTGACACCATTTCTTAGTAGAACGTCTTGGCCCGTTCAGAAATGTTTAAACTCATCCAAACACCCGTTCTTCGGTAGCCCTGTCGCAAGAATGAATATGTGAAATAAATATATCTCGATGAAAGTAATTGTTTCCATAAACCTGAATGCCCTAGCTCCTTAATCAAACATCAAGTGGGACCATCGGGATCAGTACCAGAAGCCCATAAAATCATCACGTGCTGACATCGCCATATGAAGTGATCACAGGTAGTGGCAAATCAGCTGCTCCTGTCATGACACACTGCGGTGACGTAATAACATGAAACTGACGCTTGGTCAAAGACAGGCCGATCGTAGAGAAAGTGCGAAAGCAAGTGAGGTGCAGATGACTTGCAATAAGATCTGATTGCTGAAGACGCTGCAAGATCACATATAGCGTACAGGAAGTTTTCAGCGGACGCCGGGAGTGAATTAAGGGCGTGCGAACGTTAACCAATGCAATCAGCACAGAAAAAAAACAAGTCTTTCGCCTTCGAATCGTCTCAAGTAAATTGATAAGAGACCTCATAATATTTTTTGCTTGTTACAGTGACAGCTGTTCCGAGACCACCACAAGGGCCGATTTCGGCACTGTAGTCGTCCGTAACAATTATCACGTGAAATAGAAAAGAACTAAATCAATAAAAGATCAAGAAGAGAATGGGAATCCAACCCACGCCCTCTCGGTGACACAGTCAAGCACATGCGAAGCTTGTGCTTGAAATGCAGGCTTCATCTCACGTAAGCGTCAGACATAATTCTTCGTCAGCCACAGCATGAACAAAGTGTACATATGTAGTACGAGTGTATAGTGGTTAGCACGCGTTTCTGAAGAGTGACAATTAATAGCAGACTGGAGGCATCCGCACTTCCCAAAAATAACTATTTACGAAGTATTGGGCACCATGCAAGTGTGCTTGTAGTAGTTGCCCCAAGAGAGTGGTTAAAATTATTGTAATGTTTTTTTAATTTTTTTCGCAGTTTTATGGGCACTAAATGTATAAAACAATGAGGAGCCAGAAACTGCTCAGTGGCATGAAAGGGTACTTTTTTCTTCTTTTTTTGTTTTAACAGCGCTGCAGTTCTCTCCGGTGCGCCGTAAGTCTGAGAGGCCTTCACTATTTGCGTGTGGTTGCACGGGTCAGGCGAATTACTCTGGCCCGCTTCTGACTCAACCAAGCGACCGACATGCGACCGATTGGGAGTCGGCAGCCTCGACGACAAGTAGGGCCACTCGAAAGCGGCAAATCCATTCCCGATTCCCGGTAGAAGGACAGGCTCGACCCTTGACTGTGCACCCATCTGTAGGCAACGGCAACCTGGGTCTCTGCTACGCCGCGGTAGCGAGACACGCTTTTCGAACAACGCGCCTCACTACCTACCAGGTTTCGCAGAAGCGTAACTTCGTCCACGAGCCTGGTGGTTAGACTTGGAGCTAAAGGTCAATTTAGGTGATCTGTATCTAGTTGTGCAACATTGGTTATGAAATGTCGTATGCGCCCACAGACTGACATCGCCTAGAAGGAAATATGGGGGGGGGGGCAGCTTCCTTCCAATTTCTTCAACTTTGCTTGTGTAATTACAAAAATGCGCGCAATAACGTACATTTAGTATTGATTAATACCATCTCCTTATCTCCCAGGAACTTGTTGACCTTCTAAGTTGTGCGGAATCGTGGCAGACCGAAGCACAGGAACGGCCACCAGAGATAAATTTGGGGGCTTTTAAGATTCGTCTTTGAGAGCTGAACGCTATAGCGATGTCCTGTTCCTAGTGCCTACTTCAAGTACTTGGTGAAGGACTTTTGTTTTGAACTTGCAATGAGCCCAGTACGTTGCCTTAAGGTAATAGGCGCCGCAACGCGCTGGATTTGAACCATGAAGTCGTTGTGGTATAATCTCGTGTTCTGACGCCTGAAGGCGATGTACGCTCGTACCATAGAACGCATTAATACTGTGTTATTGCATCTTGTATTGTGAACCATGTATACAGGATGCGTGTGGTTGTAAAGCATGGAAGTTACTTGCAATGAATTTCCAAGCAAAGAAAGTTATTTTTACAGCAGTGGAAAAAGAAACGCATGGCTCGGCAGAACTCTTGTTTGACACGCAAACAATCCGAATATGATTTCGCACTCAGACCCAGGATTTTTTATTGCTTATTTTATTTTTTCTTTCTTATTTTTTCTGTCCCGCACAAGATGAAAATTTTTCGCTCACAAACAACAAAGCCGACGCTGACGCCGACGCTGGAATTTCCGCGAAACGAGTTCTTTGATGCTATCGCGTTAATAGGGCACACAAGTTTGTATGTGCTTTGTACAACACAGATGTGTCATTTGCAAGCTTCCCCTTTGCTGCAGCACATTCGATATCGTGAAATCCGGAAGGGGCATAAACATTCGCTTGTATGATCATGCGCTTCTCGAAATAGATGGAGCGTTTCACTTTGCAATACGCCGCCACAGCTCAAAGGCCTCTGGCCTTGGTCATCCCTGAATGAGATTACTGGCAGAAAAATTATCAGATGGACAGCGCGATACTGTAAAACCCGCGACTATGCGATCACACGAGAACGGTGACCGTGTCATTTCACCGTCAGTTTCTGCTACCTAGGTTGAACTTGAGTTCATTTCGACGCGATGCTCGCCTCTCGGCTCCTTCAACACTTTTTGCGCACTCTCGCAGAAGGTTGTCACATCTTCTTTATGGTCCTATTGTTTTGTTTTTTACGGGGCACACGTGTTACAAATCTACAGAGACTTGGCATTGTTTCAAGAAAACATTGATGGTCAGTGGCGCTTCTTGATGTCTTTTTCTGCATACCTGTGCTTTTGCGGTTACCTCACAAAAACGGTATAAGTACTTTGAAAAAATAATATATCTATAAAGTTTCAATGTGTCTTTCATCTTTGTGGCAATTTTACACGGGGTTTAATATTTTCTACTTAACGTCAGTGTAGATCTCACTTTTTTTAAAGTGGTGCTATTTAAGCAGACTATGTATCTGTGTGTGAAAAATGATAGGTGTAACCTTAAGAGACAAGAAGAGAGCAGAGTGGATTAGGGAACCAACGGGGGTTACGGACATCATAGTTGAAATAAAGAAGAGGAAACAGACATGGACCGGGCATGTAGCGCGTAGACAGGATAACTACTGGTCATTAAGGGTAACTGACTGGATTCCCAGAGAAGGGAAGCGGGGTAGGGGGAGACAGGAGGTTAGGTGGGCAGATGAGGTTAAGAAGTTTGCGGGTATAAATTGGCAGCAGCAAGCACAAGACCGAGTTAGCTGGCGGAACATGGGAGAGGCCTTTGTTTTGTAGTGCAAGTAGTCAGGCTGACGATGATGATGAGGATGATGATGATGATATTTCTGTGCAGGGCGAACAGAACAAATCGTCATCATGAACTGCAACGCGTCCTTATCGTCCTCCTTGGCCACTTCACCATCTGCTTCGCTCCCGAAACACGTGCGCCATTTTGTCCGGCGTGGGATAGATAACTACGATGCGTGAGAGAGCGAGTACACAAAGAGAGAATAAAAAAAGGTGTCAGGCCACCCAAAACCGCGCTTCCTTCAGGCACGGCACCAGTATAGGGCTTGAATTTGTTAGGTGTTCAAAAGCTTTTTTTTTTTCCTTGATGCTGACAAAAACATTCTCAAAGTTCGGTAACGAAAAGAAATTGCTTCGCGTTTGAAGCTTCTCCAGCAAGTTTAACTGCCATTTTTTGCGTGGCAAATCGACAGTAAAACGTCATGCCTGCGCGGAAGGTGCAGCACAGTCACAGCGAAAGTTAAAAGAGCGGCCTTTCAGAGTCTGTTCGAAGCGCTCATTGGGTAACTGCTGCTAGCACACTGGCTGAGTACCCACTACGGCATGATTAATAATAATTTCTTGCTATTCGGCCGATATTCGCTATTCTATCTTTCATGATTCTTTTGAGAAGCGTGATATCCGCTGAAAACTTGCAAAGAATTTCGTGCCAATTGTTCATGCAGTGGGTGACGACGGTGAGGAAGTATGCCTGAAGTGGGTATGTGCCACAGTTAATAGGTGATCAAGAAGAAGCTTTTGTACTGGGTTGGAGCATTGGACGACCCGCTATTTACACTGTGTGACACCTGTTTGTTATTGTTCTATTCTCGAACGCTTCATTATATAACGCGATTCCTTTCCCGACATCAGGCGTGCCTAATGCAAGTTTGCGAACAAGTCCCAAGCACCGGCGTGGCTCAGTGGTAGTATGCTGGGCTGGCACGCAGCGGACCCGGCTTCGAGCCCCACTATGTCTTTGGTAGCAGTTTTTTTTTTCTTAATTCGTGCGATAGTGGTTATGGACACCGGCGGCGGCGGCCGACAACTTACGGTGCCTTGCGTGACCTGTGTTGTGATCTCACAACAGCTTTCGCTGTAAAAAAGAGAAGTAAGGACGCATCAAGATAGAAGGCAGGGAGGATAACCACAAAAACTTCCGGTTGGCCACTCTACACTGGGAGATGATTGAAGGGAATAGAAACACGAGAGATATAGGTGTAGAGCAGAGGAACAAAAAGAAAGGGAAAGAAATTCAACCAGCTGCGCGTAGAAAAATAAGGTGAAGCAGCAAATCTGTTGCCTTACAAAGAAACCTTCGTTTCGCCAATTATTTTTGCTCGTTGAATGGCGTGGAAATTGAACGAATTAGATTTGAGTGAAGTGGACTGGATGAATGGGGATGGACTTTTTTGAATACAGTGGGAGGAGTGATTGTAGTAGTAGAGTAGCCCCAGGACATAAAAGCCTCGGCTAACTTCGTATACATATATATATATATATATGTGTATATTGCAGCGCACTGGTCTACACCACAAGTCACAAGTGAAAGTACCTGCACCTTGGTTCGCAGGTTCGACTCCCTAAGCGGACTGACCTTCGGCGGCGACCACGGTGGCCTCGGCAAGCGCGGATACGGTCACGGCGAGTTCGACGAGATCGACCACGCCGGGTGGCCGGGTTTCTACAAGCGAAACTTCGACGAGATCGACAGGACCGGCTTCGAGGGCTTCTACAAGCGCTCCGCCCGGGAAGAATGAGCGCCCCGAAGACGCGGGCACTGTTCCACCTGCCTCACCACACGTCATCCCTCAGTCGTCGCCACCTGTCAATCACTTTAGGTGCGTACAAAAAAATCATTTATGAAAGCCAGTATCCCAAAAGTAATACACAGTGTTAAATTTGCATTCGCTTAAGACTCGCAGGTGACAGCTATTGAATGTCGCTATTTCACCGAGGACTTACCTCGGAGGCTACTTTGTTTATTGAAGTCACCAGAAAGCGGCAAGGGTGTAGCTAGCACACGCAGCTAAGCAAGAAGCGTACAGGCTACACGCTTGGCTTAAGCGCGAAGTAAAAGCAGTGAAGCGTAAGTGGGATGAGTGGTTGCCAGTGAGCGCCGTCATGACATCAGTGGCAGCAGCACTCGTTGTGCAGACGAAGCGAGTGACGTAATCCTTCCACTTACCTTCAACTCGGACTAAGGATGGAATGCACAGCTCTCTAGTATTCATCTAGGAGTGCACATGTCTACACCACAAGAACCATATGTTTGGCTCTATTTGAATCGAAGCTATACAACCTGTGGTCTAAGCATCCCCTTAAAATAATAACACATGTAGCGAGAGAGGAAGACGGGATGGCGGCCAACGTAGTCGTGTCGTTCTCTCGCCACTTTATATCCAAGGCAATTTGCCAAAGCGGAGCGGCGGCGGCAGCTGCAGCGTCCAGACCACCAGGCCAGAAGCTCGTTGTAATCCTCGCGCAGCTCGAGCTATCATCAGCTGCGCGAGAGGCACGGCGCAGTGATCTAGAAATGATTATGGTGATGAGGGCACTACACACATATTACACACGGTGAGCATAATCTTCACTATTTGAGCGTCCCACCTTAAATCCATTTCCTATTTTCACTTACGATGGACCTATAGAAAGTTTACCGAGTTTACTGGGCTTTTAGGGAGTAAGTGACTCTTGTTATTAGGGTTTCATGAACTATCAAATGGGCTAACTAAAGTTTTTGTTACTGATCCTAATTTTCAATAACTTACCCTGTATGATTGTTAAATAGAACCAGAAATACATTTTATTATTGCTTCTTTATTTATCAGCCCCATTACAATCTTGCCATCTTTGTGGCACTATTTATAGTGGTCACGTGATCCCAACCTCTCTGGTGTACGCTAACACAGATGGAAAACCACATTTATATAGCTGGAGCTTTACTAAATGTGATTGGTTGATTGATATGTGGGGTTTAACGTTCCAAAACCACCATATGTATATGAGAGACGCAGTAGTGGAGGGCTCCGGAAATTTCGACCACCTGGGGTTCTTTAACGTGCACCCAAATCTGAGCACACGGGCCTACAACATTTCCGCCTCCATCAGAAATGCAGTCGCCGCAGCCGGGATCCGAACCCGCGACCTGCGGGTCAGCAGCCAAGTACCTTAGCTACTAGACCACCGTGGCGGGGCGATATATTAAATGTGTCAACTTACCCGGTATTATTGATCACCCATAGTTCCCTGCTGATCCCAAGTCACCTGCTATGTTTCTACCACAGCGCCGAAATTACAAATGACCGGAATTAACAAATCTTCAATGAATAACACGCGTGTTTGGGAATATGTAAGCATTATTCAGAAGGCCCCTGTCATAGTGTTTCTCATAGTTATTGTGTTGTGAAAAAAAATTGATTATTTTTAGTACTTGTTTATGAGTGAAACAATAAAAAGGCATATGTGCAGCGGCATCCTTCTAACTAATAGTAATTTTTTCTTCCGCTAACTGCGTTGACTGAGTGCCTTTCTACGTGTACACTGTGCGTGCATAAGCCAAACTTGACACTTGAAGCACGTCACTAGAATGGCCTACGAAATGATGGATCGGGAGCATTGGCAACACGTCCATTTGTTTCTCTCTTTACATTTTATCAACTTTTCTTGCCACATTCTGCTATAACTCTGGGCTACCAATAAAATCACTGCAACCAGGTGCATTTCATTGTTTCTTAATACCGACGACAATGTTTTTTTTAGTATTCCACAAGTATCTCTCTTCTGTGATATTTAAGGGATTGCAGCTTCGATGATGTCCTCGTATACATTTATATATATATATATATATATATATATATATATATATATATATATATATATATATATATATATATATATATATATATATATTTGTCGATATCATGTGTCTAAAGGAATGTTCTAATTGGGGATTTCAGGCCAATGCACTGATAGTATTGTTCATTAATGTTGGTTTTTAACGTCCCAAACCTTAATATGATTAATAGGAGCGCCATGATGAAAAGCTCCGGAAATAGCAAACACATGAGGTTCCTCAGCGTGCGCCGAAATCTCAAAGTACGCGGAATTCAAGCACTCTCGCTACCACGGGAAATGCGAGGCGCCTGCAACGAATTCAGATTAACCTGGCAGCTGTTAAGGCCAACGATACACTCAGACATGAAGGTCAACATCAACAACAGAACAGATGCGAGTTCACGTTTATAGCTCTGTAAGATATGGCGCGTGTATGCGCTTCCCCGATGCTGCAAGTTATCGTTAGAGGGCTTTCCATTTACGAATTTCACGACCACCACGGTCATTTCCTGCTAATGCCGAGACACCTAACATTCGGGTAGCATATATTGTTGTAAAAAGAAATCATACACTATATCCAGCTTTAAATAAAGAAAAGGTAATACAGACAGTTTGTTTGCAAGGACGGGGTACTAAAAAGGCCGGGTACTGCGGTGGCTACACGCATGTCACCCGTAATTCTGCCTGTGTGGCAGATGATGGCCGGTCGCCGACTACGATGCGGCTACGAAGAAAAGTGGATTGCACGGATGCAATACTCGGATCCACTTGCATCATACACGCTTGGCGTCTGCGCAACAGGGTGATCATGGTCATAATCTCTCCCCCGTGAATCAAGGTTGACAAATCTCCCCGTTCGCAGCCGGAGGGCATCGCGCCATTAACACGAGTCCAGTTTCCAGCCGTCATTTTTACTTTCTGTTTCATCACCAACACAAAGGTTGCCTAATCAGGGAAGAATGGGAAAGTCTGGCGATAACAGTGTATCATTTCTGACCGCAAGCACGGACTCCCCCTTTGGCTCGCGCAAAAGGTTACAAAGGTTACTCCGTGCGCGTTAGAGGTTAGCACGTTCGAACTACGAGCTCACGTAAACGCCGTTTCCCGCCACTGCGCCATCGTGCGTGTAAGGAGGCGCGCCTACGTATCTGAACGTCCACGCGAAAACTGCGCGCGATTCAGCGCGGCTAAAGCTTCACTATAGAGGCAAGCATTCTGTTGTGCTTTAGCGCACCTTGGAGGGCCGTGGATAACGACTCTCGACGTAAGTGATCAGGTCAGCCTGACTCTTGAGGAAGGCAGAGGGAGTGGGTGCTAGAATTAAACAGATAAATATAGCACCACAACTACTACTTGCGTTAACTCTCCCTTCTCTCTCACTTGAAAACAAAGAAGAGCATGGTGTCTTGACCTCGCTCGTTTTAAGGTCTGAGTGACGCCCCGGGGAGTCGTCCTATACGGGAGACGCGATCAGACACGAGGGCTACTCAGGCCCATCGCCGTCTCTCCCACATCGCTATGAATACGCTCTCCAAATGCCAGCGCACCCCGCAGCACGTCGCGACCATCGTGCTTAGCTGTCTCGGCTTCCGCCTTGCTTTCTACCTCACAAATTTCTTTTCCTAGCTACGTGTCTACAGTTACACGCAAGCATGTTTTTCACTAAAGAAAGGCACGCGATAGAAAAACGATATAACGCTGTCGAGAGACGTGGGCCTCGTAAACATAGGATCCAGGCCATAGAGCACGAACATGTTCTCTATGGTTGTTAATCACTATATGTGCTCCGATTCACAAGAGCGCACGCTCAGCTTGTCTTTCCCAGCAATATATCGAAGCGAGCTAATATCAATAACGACGTAAAAAAAGGGGCCAAATGTTCCCTGTGGAAGCTGTATAATTCAGTTTCTCACACATTGGCGCTCGAGTAAAGGTTCGCGCAGACATGAGACCAATGTTGGTGACGCTCATCGTGCGAATACAGCAACTGGCGTTATTACGGTGGCTGCGAAGTATCCGTTCTGACAGGTCCGCTTTAGATGACATGTCGGAGGTTTATGATTTGATCCTTCGTAACACCCCTTTGATTCACTCGCATTCGGCCAAGCTCGTCGAACCAAGAGCCGCACAATTTGTTTCCCGTTCACTGAAGACAGCAAGCAATGTGAAGCGGGACTCTCAAATGGCACCAATCTGATTACGAGCATGCAAAATGGTGGATATGCACCATAAAACGGGTGCCTTATGCGTAGTTGTAGCGAAATCTCTAATGTGCATCCTAACTTTTTCCGAGCACCTCCGATGCGACATGGCGGTTTTTCCATTAAGCTCTGTTTGCTTGCTTTTCCACTCAATAGTAGTGGTTGTGGTCTGGCATGAGGTGGCCTTACCATGGCATACAGAGCCGGCAGATGTTCCTCCAGAGGGCCTCAGGGATTCATAGCATGAGTGTTTCACCAGTGGTTGTTTGCAACGTATGATATATTCATAGTGAACAATGTTATCAAGTTCTCCAAAGAAACTTACAGCACTCACGTGTGCGTATGAACCGCTGACAACGTTAACCGTATTCAGCTGAAGTATGAGCAATGTATTTGAAAAACACGCCAAAACAACCATGGGATAACCGATCATTGGTTAACTTGCAATAGCGAAGCACCTTGTGAAGAATGATTCCTAAAGTCTAGTTTCTAGAGGCCGTCCTTCTTTTTAAAGCCTACGTTATCCTAAGTGATGACGCTTCTCGTATGTCAGAGTTAACTGATTCACGACATTAACTCAGCTAGCACCTCAAAACTTTTGAGCTCGATTGTCTTCACATGCGTCGTTCGTCTGCAAACACCTACCCTGCTCTCTTGCATCCTTGTCGCGTGGGTCGCCCCAGTAAATCACTGTTACGCTCAAACTTCGAAAAAAAAAATCATGTTCTCTCACCACTTGATTATAAATATGTGATTTGAGAGGTAGTGACGCAATTGGCGCCGGTGCCACTGCGCAAGTCATCAGAGTCGCCTTCCCTAGTGCCAACTTTTCGCGTTCCATGACCGAGGGACGCGAAATGAATCAGCACTTTGTGAAATTGACGAGACACCGTCTCCAAACGCGTGAGGACTAGTATCTGACGCTGGGCCTTCTAAAATGCCGTGGTATGTGATCGGAACTCCATTGCAGTACAAGAATCTGGCCACATTTTTTTTATTTTGATATCCCTCAATGATACGCCTGATCAAACGCAAAAGTGGCCTTCGACGGAAACACGAGTGATCTGAAAAATCACGATCACGCAAGGATGGCCCTATATCTCCTCGTCATGATGCCTCAGTTCGCGCAAGTTTGTGACATCAGACAATGTAGAACCACGTAACGTGACGTCACATGGTCGTGTCACATTCTGGTACCTCGGATCTTGGAGGCAGCGTAAAGCCACGTTGGATGTAGAAAACTTCCAAGGTGGCCAGGGATCAGCATAGTTGACTGAGAAGAAAAAGAAGGCTTACGCCTTCGAGTCATTTTAGGCGAATGCCCAAGGGACCACGTGAGTTTTCTCCATCGACCTACGGGGCCGTAGGCTATAAAGGCCAACGGCTGTCCCTGATCGATATCGCCGGAAGAGATGCCCGTATCACGCATCCGGTGCTTCCCTTCCCCCACCCCTTCCGTCTGCAAAAACCAATTGCAGCTTGCCCCGTTTTTCAGCAATTTCACTGAGCACGCGGCTTTCTATAGATAAATCGACTTCGGAGGTAATCTCGTGTGCCAGACATCTCACCTCTTCTCCTGCCAATCGAAACTTTTTAAAGCTGATACCGGAAGCTGATATCGTTTCCTGTTTCCCGTCGCACGTACCACACTCACGCTTTTGCGTAGCATTCGCCTATTGTAGAGAGCACGTCTTCTTAAAACGAACAGCAACACCAACACCATCAATCTTATTGTGCATTGAAATTGTTTGCATTGTCTTTTCTTGTTTTTCAAGTCAGCACTCATTTTTCCACGCTGTCTTCGCGTATGATGAGTTTTCTCCACTTCGCCCTTACGTGTCGCCCTGCATTCCTTGGCACAATATTGCGCAAAGTCTTTGTGAAAAATATACGTGTTTTGTTGCTTTGCCTTTCAACGTACTTCTATGGAAGTTTATTTCTTTTCTATGCTATAGAAAACCAAAAATTGGATGCACATTCGCAATAACATTTCAGCACTGACCTTAAGCTTGGTTGTTTGCTTCTGCGTGTGGACTTGGGTGTGCTCAATTGCTTCGGCATGATAATACGTCACCAGTTGCACAACCCAAAGCGTCAAACGCAGCAGCCCGTCATTCCATATCGCTGCTTCCGCTGTTCAACGCGTCTTTTGTTTCGACTGGCTCGCTACCAGCAGCTACTATAATAGACAAAATAGTCAATGGGGTCGCCCGAGAAAATTGGATTTTTGTATAACCATCTCTAACATGAAAATTGATGTGCAAAGCGAATAAAAAGGTGCAAAAACTAAACTCGGACGTTCAAGAGACTCACCTCTTCCTTGAGAGAGCCGTGGACTTGGTAGACACTTGAAGATTACTATCACTACTTCTTATTTCTAAGAAAAAAATTGAGAGTCCACTTCGATTTCCAGGAAAAACCGTAAAAATGAACACGAATTCTGCATTGCTTAAAGTCAGGCTTTAAGACCAGCTGTTCACAAAAAGCGCAGCAACGCCATCAAACCCTGTTGGAGGACGACAACGTTCAGGGTCTCCACTTAATGTCCTCCGGTAATGGACGAATGACAAGTTCATTTATTTCTTTTGATTTTTTAGAGGGTGCAATGAAGAGGAGACACCCAAAGAGAAAATGCGCGATTGTTTTAACGCGTATATGCGCCTATTGCGTGCGAGGAAGTCGGTCATTTTGTTCTGAAATGAGTTGCCATTCGTGAAGGCCACTCACGGCGATAAGCATCTCTTCAGCTATAGGTATCACCGACGGAGAATGGAGCTGTATATAGATAAGTTGACCACCGGTCGATATATGCAATCTTAAAGCTCACATGCAACAAACGAAGATGTGTAGCGGCGTATGTGAACGATAACAGTCAAGAAAGTTCGCGTTGATAAAGGTTATTTGACACGCATTTCATCCCGCCAGTTCCTTAGTGCACACGTTCTCCATAAGCTGCATCCAACAGCTCTCAGATGTGTGGAATAATCAAAACATGCGTGTTTATAAAAAATTTTCTTGTTAGTTACTGCACTGCATAGGGCGAAACACCACGTAAGTATCGGGCTTCAAAACTGCGCTTCTTTACCTTACGCCTTTCGAGTATGACACGAAAGCTTTGCCGGCCTGGCATGATGGCAAGAAGATGTTAAACAAACTGCAAACGTTCAAACATTACAAACACGTTATACGCATTGCCGGTCACAACACCGGGCATGCATCGGAGCTAGAGCTTTCTATAGCTCGGCAGCGTTGCGGTGAACCCGGATCACGATTTTCTCAGTCATATGCCCTGCCTTCACCTCATGTGTTCGAAACAATGACGTCATTCAGTTTCCCAGCATGTGCGTACAGCTTTTCGAAGAATCTGGCAATGAGCAGAGATGCGAACCTCGAAAAGGGTGCTCCGCGGACCATTGACCAAGCACTGCCCGGAATTTCCCGATTACCGTTGTGAACTTGGTCACTTATAATTAAGAGTTCATTAAATTACGCCCACGGTTGGATTCCATTAGAAAACATTGTCCTGCGAAGCAGTTTTCGAAGAGGAGGGGGAGAAGAAGGTGGAGAGGAGGAAAAATAGGACAGAGATATTAGCCAGTTATGGGACTGGCTCGCTACCTTTTGTGCAAACCAGTTATTGTGCATACAATATAAGTGAGCACACGTGCGAGCATTTCACAGGCCCACATTTGTGTCTAATTTGCGCGAAAGCGCCTTTTCGCGATAAAATATTTATACTATACCTTGTGGCGATTTATACGGAGCCCAATCAGTCGCCTGGCGACAGCTTCAAACGAACACTTATCCTAATAAACGGCTATATCACCGAATATAACCTGACATCTATAGCAGCTGCATCTGCAAGGTCTGCCAGACAGACACAGCTACGCTAAAACACATGCTCTCGGAATGCGAGGCCAAATTGAAACTTATTAGTCCCGATGCTCTTTCGGTGAGTTGGAAAGCCGCTCTGCGGAGCTCCAAACTACCCGACCGACTCCGTGCAGTCGTCCATGAAGCGGCGAAGGGACAGGGCTCTGACGTCTCGACATCGGAGACCTGAGCCCGGGCCGTTAATCTGCCTGACAATTGATAAAGTTTTCCATCCATAGCAATGCCCTGGAAATGTGTGATTGGTTGCGCTCTCGTGTGCCTACTAGGGGGTCCTCCTCATCTGCTTCTTTCTGAAAAAACACTATTCCCGCTGAGAGCCCGTGCTTTGTCTTGACTGTCGCCACGGCGAATTGTTGCTGAGTACGGTCAAATAAAGGCTTTAACAATATATCTACTTTGTTTTAGTTACTGGTAATCCGCAAGTATTTCAATATACTCTGGTACGGCCGATGCGATATATATGAATGTATGTACTGCGAGGCAACGCACAGGTTGTAAACGCTAAAACGTATAAATAGGGGCTCTAGGAGGTACACAAACGCAGCGCCAGATTCCTGTGTACGTAGTTAAGCAAAACTCCATTGATTATCATGAAAGGCACCTGTGGCAAATCAATATCCATAATTTTCTGGCTTTTTACATTCCATAATAATGTGTTCGTGACCTAGCAATACATTATGATATAATAAGACACTATTTAGTTTATAATAATACTTAATATAATATATCATATTTTACTTGAATATGTTTATTTTTCTAAACTCGCATTTATTTATCGTATGACGTTCCCGATTGCATGGTAGTAACATCCGTGCAAATTTTCCACAATTTCACAATTGCAAGACGAGCTTGTTCTGTTAGTGTTGTTGCATTGTTACCGATTTCCGATCAATAGCATTCTCGCTTTTCACCGTAATTTTCTGCTTTTGGTGAATGTGCACACGTCTAGTTTTTTATATATATTAGGCGTTATAAGTGGGCCTTCTATAGTACCTGACAAAATGTAGGCACGTGGCACGGTGGGATACCTCATCGGTTGGATATTCCAACATTACATACACTGACTGTCTGTAGCGCCACCTTAATTATGCCGTGAAAAAAAGGCTTCTAACATAAACTGTTTATCGTGCTCTGTCTCTGTTTTCCACGCAGGCTACCCCTCATCGTTCCTGCTTCAGCACCTCTTTCGTAGTTCTCCATTCCAGCTCATGTCAAGGTACTACCACTCACAGACCAAGGATACGAACTCACGCGGGTCAATCGCAACAACCCTGAAGTTTAGCCAGCATGCTCCTTGTGCCGCTTCTTTTCAGGCTAGCGTAGGCTCAGTCACAATGGCGTCGGCTTTACTAAAACTGGAGCTCCGAGCCCAACGCCAAGCCCATGCCGAATATATGTTTGTTTTTAGGGCACAGCATATATAGCACCATCACCAACCACCCCTTTCATCGTTAGCTATACTTTGATTAACTCCTAACGTGATAGATGTTTAACTTCACTCCCTTTCTACAGCACGCGCTTATTCGTGCTCAGAGAGTCCTCGCCACCAGCTATCTCGCCATGGTCGCCGCGTGCACCTCTTCTTGTGCAAATCACCTGCTGCCCACTCCCATTATTTTCGGACGCAGTGCTAAATGTGAGTCACACGGTGTTTAATGCGTGGGCGAGCTGCCATTCTTTCGCATAGAGTGGCAGTTTCCCTATACGAATCATATCCAAAGCTAAGAGAAACGATGGAACATAAGGCAAACGAACCCACAGCCCCTGGTGATGAATACTTTTGAAAAGTAAACCGAGTTTTTTCTTGCAATAAAAGCCTGTCTATTCCTGTCTCGGCTGTACATTCTTTTTTATAGATTCTTAGCACTTTATTCTGGTTGCACATATTCTTTAAAATGAAGTTCTAGACACACTCCTTACAAAGTTGGATTCCACGCGTACCTTACAGTGCTTTGTGTCTATGCCTCAAGAAAGGTAATTCTTATAAGAATATGCATTGTTTTTATCTCCATTTCAAACGGAAATACATCAAGCTTTCTACTAACTGCACTGTCTTTGAGGTCCCTTCAGGAACAATTGCTTAGATTCCTGTTACTAGCACTATGCTGGTACTTTATCACTGTCGTCCTGTTACTTGTGGGCATCGGTCACAATCTCATGATTGATATTTGGAGTTTAACGTCCTAAAACCACCTTATGATTATGAGAGACACCGTAGTCGAGGGCTCCGGAAATTTTGACCACCTGGAGTTCTTTAACGTGCGCCCAAATCTGAGCACACGGGCCTACGGCATAATCGCCTCCATCGAAAATGCAGCCGCCACAGCCGAGATTCGATCCCGCGACCTGCTGGTGAGCAGACGAGTACCAAAGCCACTAGACCACCACGGCGTGGCAAAAAAAATAGGACAATTGGTACCAGATACTGTAATAGGAACGCTCTTCCAGCGCGTTCCACGCAGGCCTAGCACGTTTTCTTTCTTTTTTTTAATTGAAGCTTCTGCGTGCAAAATATAGGCAATAGTGAACAATCAAACTGGCTGGAGAAAGACAATATTTCTTGCTCTATTAACAGCACTGCAGTTCTCTCCGGTAAGCCATTAATTTGAGAGGCCTGCTCTTCTTGCGTATGGTTGCACGGGTCAGCCAATTACTCTGGCCCGCTTCTGACTCAACCAAGCGACCGACTTGCGGCCGATTGGGAGTCGGCAGCCACCACCCTAGCCTGGGTCCGCAGACAAAGACAGGCTCGACCCTTATCCCTTCACCCATACAAACAGGTACGACAACCTGGGTCTCTGCATTGCCGCGGCAGTGAAAGCGCTTTTCGAACAACGCCTCACTGCCTACCAGGTCTCGCAGTGCACGAGAGTAACCTCGACCACGAGTCTGGTAGTTACGCTGGGAGCTATAGGTCTACATAAGCGATCTGAACCAGAGTTTTGATAAGGGCGGTTATGAAACGTCACAGATCAATGCACTGGCGTAGCCAATGGGGTGATGGTTCGTCTTTGAGTCGCATCTTCCCCATGAAGTGTTTCAATTTCGTATTTCAACAAAAGCACACACACACGCACGCACCCAACGTAACGCGCACACACAATGTACGATTCAACCCTCCCCTACCCACAAAAGTTTGTGGCTCTGCGTACTGCAACACCGTATCTTTTGACTTAGTCGCTGTTTCTTAGAGAAGATACAACAACGCCCGTGTCATCGCCCATATGTTTTTCTCTCTCCCTCAATCTCTCTCTTCGCTTGCACCTGCTTATCTTATCCATGAATTTCAATAAGCTTGATAACTGGGCTAGTTTGTAATTGATTATTTTACCGTAAGGTTCAGTAGCGCAGTTTTTAACATGGACAAGGGGAATAAAAGAAAC
Organism: Rhipicephalus annulatus; assembly: GCA_013436015.1. Classification (NCBI taxonomy): domain Eukaryota; kingdom Metazoa; phylum Arthropoda; class Arachnida; order Ixodida; family Ixodidae; genus Rhipicephalus; species Rhipicephalus annulatus. Next base: position 93,305 of record WOVY01014603.1, on the reverse strand, counting down.
ATGACACTCGCTACACTCGCAGCTAAATTTGTTTCAGAAAAAAAGATTCATATATATGCACCCACGCTGACGACCAGCGACACAGAAGAGAAATAACATGTACTGAAAACTTATCCCATAATAACGTTTTCAGCACTTGACGATAAAGTAATCGTGTCACGTGTAAAAATGATCTTAACAATGCGTGCGTTTTTACCCTCGAAACACAACATGCGCATGACTCGAGCGATAAAACGGATCTGTGTGGCCTATACACTTCAAAGAAATAAAAACAAAAAACGTGCAGCTTACCCTGAATCGTAATTTTTATGTTTTCTCTGTTTATGTTTTCTCCTACCATGAGCGCGCTATCAGTTTGAACACCCAATGAACGCAGCCTCAATACCACCATTCCGCTCAAAAGTTTTCTATACAATCATGTGTGAAAACCCTCAGGGTGTTCATTGGGGAGGAGGTGCACCATTGCCAAAAAAAATACGTATCATCTCAAGCGTGAGTAGCCAATCACGGGCATCGGTGCTCACTCGTATTGTTAGAGCAAAACCAGCGTATCCAAAGACGCAATTATTCAACTAATGCAGAGTACAAAACTAGTTAAAGTGGATAACAAACTAAGTGATCACTGCGGTGGTTCAATTTGAAATTTATATGCTACTACATAAAAACCCGAACCTGCATAAACTGCTAACCTAGTGGCATAGAAAGGCCATACATGCACCAGTGCTAGTTTTATTTTTATATAAAAACTTTCAAGGAGTCTTTCAGCATGAATATTTGTCAACAATTACCCTAGTCTTGAATTACATCTTGTTCTTTTATACCTAGTTACTTTTTAGTTAACTTATGTGAACGGGTGCTTAAAAGCCTATCAAACGTGTGCTTATCAACTCGTCATTATCAGCCTTTCTGCAAGCACCATACAGCTTCATTTGCTTGCTGCTCAAAAAAAACTCAACCTATGACCTTGCTGTCAGCAGCAGAACGCCATGCAATCAAACCAGAGCGGCAGTTTATGATAATACTCTTCTACGGTAGCTGAAACTGGCACTCCGATTACCAGGCACCTGCGCACCTCATTACAATAGCATTCAAATGTCTCATTTGTGTGGAAAAAGCATTACATATTCAGATACTGTAGCAAGTTTTCTTCCCCACACAAGTGTCTTAGCCATCGACTTCATACCCCCGGCATTTTCGCTTTCTCTAGCCAGGGTCATAGACTTCGATGGTCTCAAGGTCCGGCTTCATCTTTCACTTAACAATGACGTAGGGGTAAGAGTAATAGACAATGTCGTCATCTCCATTTCTTGCGGTGGCCTTCCAATGCTGGTTAAGCAAGTTAGTCGCCATAGCAACATCGTCAAAGTCCCACGGCTGGGCAAGAAGCGTAGCATAATGCTTGTCCTTGAAGGCGGCAAAATGCCGTTCCGCGGGAGAGGAAGAAACTTTCATCACGTGGTCCATCCGTTCACACCAATACCACTCCAGTGCCATAAACGTCAAAAGATCAGTCAGGTGAGTGGAGCCTGCAGGAACGTGGTAGTTTGCCCTCGCTGTACAGAGCCACACAATTCGCATCCTCCCGAGCAACCACCCTGAAATGTCCCAACTGCCATGGATCACAGAACGCATCATCAAGAGATTGTTCATTTGTGCAAAAAAAAAATGGAGAGTCCTGAATTAGATGATACGCAGCGACTCAACGCATAAACAGGTGGTTGAGATTGTGAGAAATAAGGAAACATGTTCACGATGACCGTCTACTGTGGACCTATATGAATGGACAACGCGATCTCCTACAACGACAGACTTTCCTTAAGCAACGGTTACCACCCCTTTTGCCACAACCCCAGCCTACTGCATCGAATCGGAAAGCCGAAAATATACAGATGATTTGAAAGCAGCAGCAGATGTCACGTGGCCCTCACTGCTACCACTGCACACTCATAGAGAGCCGGTGCAGAATGCTCCACAGTCTACATAATTGTCCAGAGATGGTTTTCATGGCGAAAACCAGCAAGTATTTGCTTCGTCAAGGTCTCTCATTACCATGATGTGTGTTCTCCTCAACACAAGGGCAACTCCGTCAGCCCAATACGCACTACAAGTTCTCGATTCCTTTTAGCCAGTCCTTGCAAGCCTCTTTTGAAGGTCTTGTATTCTAGTCTAAATTTAGATGACGGCAGATGAACTGGTCTCAAATTTTTCCCAGTTGTGACTCTCTATGTGTGCGCGCTGAACGTAGAAAAAATGCGCGCCTGTATGATTTGTTCTCTTGCCTCTTCGCTTTCCCTGTTCTTTTCCTCCCCTTTGCCCTTCCCCTGTGCGGGGTAAAAAACCAGGTACTGTCTGGTTAACCTCCCTTCCCCTTGTGTGCTTGTCCCTCTGTCTTTGTTAGGAGCCAGGGTTTGAATCCCGGCTGCGGCGGCTGCATTTCCGATGGAGGCGAAAATGTTGTAGGCCCGTGTGCTCAGATTTGGGTGCACGTTAAAGAACCCCAGGTGGTCTAAATTTCCCGAGCCCTCCACTACGGCGTTTCTCATAATCATATAGTGGTTTTGGGACGTTAAACCCCACATATCAATCATTTTGTTAGGCGCCACGAATGGTTAATGACCCTTGCCGAGTAACAACACAGGCGCCGTAATTCCCAAATATTGGTTCTCAAAGACAACAACGCAACAACACTCAGTAGCTGAGTCACCTTTGACGTAACAATTTTACACCGTCTGACTTACGACAAGCATCAGTTAAAGGCAAGTTTAAATAAACGTTCCTTTGTTTTCCCCAATCTAACTTCGCTTTCGAGCAAGCTGTACTCCCCAATTATTATGCTATGACATGTGGTTTGTACCACAGCCAATTAGGCAATTCGTAAACAATGGTGCCCCAAGTCTAATTAGTCACTCTATTCTCCAGTGAGCGTCAAACTCTTTCATCTTCCCCCATCTCTCTCTAGCTGCTTGAAACTTCAGCAGTGCCTATGACACTCATCCACACGCCTGCATCAAACGTAAATGGAGCATGTCAAACAGAAAACGCAGAACTGTACCGCAACTTTTTTTTTAGCCATGAGCATTCACTGTATATGAGAGGACCGAGAGTAAGTTCGGAAAATAGAACTACGCAAAGATCGCTTCAGGTCGCCATCCATCATGTCTTCGGATGAGTGAGGAAGTTTTCAGTTCCAGCATCGAAAATTCACCAAAGACTCCCATTTTAGAATTCAAAATATTTCCAGAATGAAATGATGCATATGCGAAATGTCTAATGCCTACAGCGTTGAGTTTGGCTCCCTAATGATAAAAAATATGTATAACATGGGAATGACTTTTTGTTTTGCCTGTATAGTTTTGTAATAGAGGTGTGAGGAACAAACAACGCAAATTGAAACAAATCTGACAGGGTCCCTGGACGTTAAAGGGACACAACTAGAAACAATTAGTTGTTTTAAATTGATAAACTGCACTGTGAGAACCCTAATGTAAGACGTTTCCCAGTCATAAGTTCATTATTGGCAGAGAAAATCAAGGTTAAAGTTTGATTTTTCAATTTTGCGCCATAATCTCCGCACGTGACGTAAAAAATTTACAATGTACTTGTCATATTTTTGCGACATTGTCTGGATGAAGTTTTCTGAGACTTCGTATGCTAAGACGATGGCACCCACAGATAACAATTTACTTCGATTTTATGAATTAGACGCTACGAGGGGCCCAATAGACGCCTTCAAATTTTGATGACGTCACAGTGTTTGGTGATAGACTCTCAAGTTGGCGTCTTCACCTGCAGTTTCCCTCGCGCGTTTCTCGCGTCATGTTGCGGTAAGAATGGTGTTTTCGGAATTGTAAAATTGTACTTTACTAATACGAGATAAAGCGTTTTGCTCTTCAGTGGCCCTTTAAAGTGCCGAAACGTTTTGATGTAATATGCGGCCCGTGAGGAACTATGTCATTTTATTTTACTCCATTCTATAAGTTGGTTAACGGCTATTCGTACCATTGTTTATAGATGTCAAAGGAGCATACGGCAATGTTTCTCACGAAGCCATACTTGCCTCTCTCGAGTCGGTTGGTTTGAATGGGTGCGTTTACCGCTGGATCTGCCGCTACCTTCATAAGAGATAACTATTTGTGCAAACTGATGCTGGGACGACGTCTGAACTTCACATTCACCGTGGTGTTCCCCAAGCTGGTGTATTGATCCCCACACTTTACAGTCTTGTTATGATGATTGATATGTGGGGCTTAACTTCTCAAACGACCACGTAATTATGAGAGACGCCGTAGAGGAGGACTCCGGAAATTTTGACCAGCTAGAGTACTTTCACGTGCAACATTTTTTATTTTTTTATTTTCGTTCTTTACAGTACTTTTTTCTTCCCACATGCTTTCTATCTTCAATAGCAATATCTTCCAGCATCAATTGACCTCTGAACTTCCTCTCAGCCACTCGTCACTCCAGTTCTATCCCGTATGTCTCATGTAAGCTAAGGCAAACCAATGAGAAGTCACACACAGCCTCTACAGGACTGAAGCTGAATGCAGACAGTAGAGCTCAAGAAATTCACTGGCACTGTACTTGATCACGCCTGTGATTGACCACTTACAGCCCAACATAAAAAGTTGGGCAGTTAATTGATATCATCTTTTCTATAAGAATACTGATTTATTTGAAGTAGACATAAAGTTAGGCCGACTTAAAAACAGGATTTTTTCCCCACCATCTCGGTGAATTTCACGTCACCGCACCGTAATAAGGGGAACGCGCAAAGCATCAATCTATTCATCTGAATGTTTGAACAACTTGTAGTGTTGGATTGCGTTGGTAGTGCATCATTAGGTGAATGAGGAACAGTTTTGTAAGACGAGTTACAAGTTTAAACGAAACAAAACAAAATGAAAAAATTCCGCCATATCCACGAAGTGAGTGATGATGAGTGGGCGAAGCTCCGGAGGTAAACCTGGTAAACCATGAATCCTCTGTACATTTTGCCCACTCGATTTTATTACATCGCTCCCCCTGGCGTACATCGCCGCACTAAATCGAACGATTGCCTTCAACTAATGACACGCGTCATATGTGACATCATTCCTATTTTATAAGATCTCGCGTCTTTCATCAACTACAAGTACCGCTTTCTAGTTTATAACATCTTGCATCTTTTCATCATCAGCTACAAGTACCACCATCTAGTAAACACTACAAGAACTAAACGAGAGGTGGCTACAAACAGGAGACGGTACCGCCATCTAGTGAACACTGCAAGAACTAAACTAGAGGTGGCTACATACAGGGGACGGTACCGCCATCTAGTGAACACTGCAAGAACTAAACTAGAGGTGGCTACATACAGGCTACAGGGGACGCACAGCCCACGCCCTAAGGAGCTTCGCCCCTAAAACACTGGGGCTGTGCAGACTATGCCGCGCAGCCACAGGGAAACGGAGAAAAGCTACCTTTTGTAAACTCTCTTTGGGCAACCAGTACAAGTGCGCTTGCAATTTACACACTGCACCGTAAGTCACTAACTTTTTTTAAGGTAAGGAAACACTCTTTATATCGTTATTCATTAATTATTATGCAGAGGTGTCTGTCGGTATATGCTGTCTTCCCGAGACAGCAGAGTTGGAAACCGCTGATGGTAGCACACAAGTACGCCATCAAAATCGGCCTTTCTTGTTATATGGCTACTTTTTGCTGTACGAAAACGTAGGGCATATTTGAATTTAAAAGTTATGTGCATACAGTTGGGCAAACCAACTCGCCGTGATTAAGTTGCACTGAGTCGGTTGTTGCTAGAGGAATCCAGTGCAAGTAAGGCCCCTGTATTTTTCAAAGGTAGCGCAAACCATTGTACAAAAAGCGGAGGAGAATTTCCTCCTCGCCCTCTACGTCTCTCCTCACTCCGGCGCGCGTTTCTGCTACCCTATTGGACCAGGCGCGACACGTGACCAATGAACCTCGTTGACCCCTCGTCATATTCGGCTCCGCCGGGCCGCGACGCCATGAGTGAGCGCACTGCATCTCGCTCCCACGTGTGTTGCCTTTAGCAAGGCGGCCTCGGATGCAGCGCAATGCCGACCTGCTGTGCCGTTGGCTGCTCCAGCAGCATTGCAAAAGGCGACAAGCTTTTTGTGGTTCCACGAGCGAAAAATAATGAGGAGCGGTATGGCTGCATCGCATCATCGACAGGAAAAACTTCGCTTGACACCGAGGGAGGCTTTGCGAGGTAAGCACTCACTACAGAACTTCTTCGCGTAGACATGCCTCCGGAAGGCTTTCAGATAAAGCTCATCCTTGGTTCAGGTTAAACAAAAGCAGCTTGAAGTTTCCGTCGACGCTTTCTCGCACGATTTCAACCACGGTGACAGCTCGATCGTTTTTAGCTTGCTCGAATATTCGATACGGCCACAACATAATTACTGTTGAATGTTTGGCGTTCGCGATTTGCTTTCTAAATGGAACCATTTGCAGCGGAAGCAATTATGCTTCTCCAGAGATCAACCACGTCCTTGATCGTTTTTTCTTTTTTTTTTCGCTCGAACTTTGATTATCTGTAGGCAAAATTTCGGCGTTTATTGTTTTAATGTGGTTTATTGTGTTCTCAGTTTGTATTCTTTCATAATTATCTCACTTTTGCGCACTTCCATGACCGAATTTTGTGCATGCGTGTACAGCTAATATAAGAGAGTGTATGGTAAATATAATGATGTATAGTTGTTTATTTGTGAAATGCATAGATACTTTCGTTCAAATTTCGAACGTACTTGCGAAGTTGTACACTTTCGATTAACAAAAAGAAAGGCACCTACTAAATGCAAGAAAATAATCTGGCTTTTGTGGCTGTTTGCATTTTTAACGTAAGAAGCAAAATATTTTGCTTCGGCAATATCACATCAGCCAAACTGCAAAAGTGCGATAAAGGATGTCGGTATTTTTCAGAAACACTTCACGATGGATCAGTATGAGCCAGCAATTCTGGCACGATCTGGGATCAAGAAACTCAAGCCAAATGCGGTTCCTTCTATATTTGCGCATCGGCCTCTTCTGAAAGAGCGCAAGCCACCCCGCAAAAGGGGAAATGAAACGGTTCCTGGTGAGGCCCCTTTGTAGTTTCTATTCCTCTCTTGTGTTGTGAATGCGATTATAAAATCTACCTTCATCCTCATTCATTACACTAAATAAAATCTACCTTCATCGCACTAAACGTTTGTGGTATTTTATGCATGAATCGTTTACACACGTCCCATTATGGAAGCAGGCATGCATGTCCCAAATTTCAGGAGGGCTCTGTTCCTGTACAAACTCGAGCTCTAAGAGCACTCATATTAACTTTTGAGGGGCTGTTCCACACTTATAAACCCAAGAAAAATTACACGAAGACCAGATTTTTCTATCTTATGAAGCAGGCAACAGATTAAATCGACCATGAGTACTGCAAAGGCAGATTATAAACCCAAGAAAAATTACACAAAGCCCAGATTTTTTTATCTTGTGAAGCAGGCCCCAGATTAAATCGACGATGAGTACTGCAAAGGCAGATTGCGATAGGGCGGCATTTGGTACCATTTGGTTCCCCTCAAAACGCGAGATGATAGCTAAGGCACTGGCCGATCGCACACTGTTGTTCTTACACAGTATTTGCGAGCACCGTTGTGCATTTACGCCAAGAATTGGCGCGTTTTAAACAAGCACTTCAACGTAAGGCCCCCTAGGGGCCTTACTTCAACGCGCCGCGCGACAAAACGAAACCGTCCGGCGGCGCGCTCCGCGTGAGTCGCTCCTTCATGGCGGCTGAGGGTGGCGGGCGAGGAGGAAACGGTGCGGAGAAGGGAGTTTGCGCTACCTTTGAAAAGTACAGGAGCCTTAAGTGCAAGTTCAGTAAAGCGCCCTCTTTTTTCACCGCCCACTACTATTGTCAGGTGTTTCCGCTGTCCAACCAAGGGTTCCAACTGTGATTTGTACTCGCGTGGTCCCCATTGGACAGCCAATTGCATAGCATAGGAATTTCAAAAATTTATCGCACCTCATAAGTATCATCGCTGTTTTACTGAGTATCTTTTGTCTGAGCACCACGCTGCAACCCATTCACGTTTCCTGGTCACCATGCTCTGACTCGTATATTCATCCACAGGTCACTGATATCTGACAACGTAAGCTCCACAACAGAAACAGATGCGCAAATAACTGGAAGGCGATGCTGGGTCTACAGTGATGCTGTGGTTTATATGCAATGATCTTCATTTGGAAGTCATCTTTCAACTGGCCTCTTTGCACTTTAATTCATCACTCCAAGAAATCCGCAAGTTTGACGCATGTATGAGATCTTCTGGGGGCAATACGTTTCTACATAACTGACGGCATTAGCCACACATACGTAAAAAGTGCAATGAAAAGCAGCGCCTTTAACGTTCAATAAATTATCTCATTGCGTAAGCTTCAGTTTTTAAGCTTTTGAGCCTAATTTCTTTCACAATAATATTTAACCATTCATATCCCACGCCATTCGCAGCCTGACGAGTCACACCTAGGTAGATCGCCTAAAGTGCGCCCCATTCCAGAGTATACTCCAGAAAGCAACTGAGTCGAGACACTATTTAAGATAGCCATTACCGAATGTGTACATTCGTCGGGAATATTCTTGGAGCACAGCAGCCCGGTACGCATTCTGAAATAAACGACTGAAAACGTGCGATATCATTCTTAATGTTCCCATTCAACGTCTCTCAAGTTCAGAGAAATAGCGCACCATTTCTCGCTTCAACAAATCATTCAGAGCGGAGAATCTCGAATGGGGTGTCAGTCATCCATAAAGCGGCAGTATCTTATTTGTAGGCAGAGGAGGAATTTACGCAACGGTGAAAGCACATTGGGAAACGGCGAACTAGAAAGCAGTAAAATAACGATTTGTTTGTCAATTTTAGCTATATAATCGCATTGAAGGATTGCTCTCCACGGAGCAAGGAATCTGGCACATCTACGTTCCAGCGAAAGGTTGATCGATTTAAAATCTTCTTCAAACTCCGGCTTCAAGGATAACACTGTGCGCTATCGTTTTTCAGTGCACTACTTCGGAAGTTTCTTTAATCTCCATAACTGTTCCTTTTTCAACGAGCATGACCAGATGTGCTTTTAATGAAAAACAAATTAGTCACTGGTCTGAATAAAGCCGAACTGACCGAATCAAAGGAAATAGGCGTAGTCTTTGACCCAGCCTTCTGAAAACTTACACTTTAGGCACGGCAATACATTTTGTTTTGAGTTGTCTAACATTCTGCGAACTCGTTAATAAAGAGTACTGATTCTATCCTCCCCGATAGTGTTTGCCGGGTCCCAATGTTGCCATGAAAGAAAAAAAATTCTTGGACAAGCATGTCTGCACACACTGGCGTCTTAATTTCAAAACAAGTCATGAAGCCTTGATCAGATAGCTCTCCACCAAACGCTATATTTTTTAATATAATCACAAGAAATTTCAGCTCCTTCCTTAAGTATCTCAGAGGCCAAGCTGCTACGCGCATCAATGCCTTCGGGGGGTGCAAATAACAAAAGAAGAGGAGCGGTGTCATTAGTTCACACGTTTTGATTTTTAAATGCGAAGCATTTCTAAGCAAACTTCAGCGATTTTCAGCGTATCTATCCATCTATCTATCTATCTATCTATCTATCTATCTATCTATCTATCTATCTATCTATCTATCTATCTATCTATCTATCTATCTATCTATCTATAAGCCTTTGGTTCTCCTGGCCGTTTCGATAATAGTATCAATCCCAAACTTTACATGGCATAACATTACTGAAGAACTTATTTGACTAGTCATACATGAAATCATGACATGGATGTCATGAATATCATGATTTACATTTCATGATCCTGCAGCTATTGTGATTGCTTCGTTCACATGACATGTTGCAAAACTGGTACGGAATAACGTGACTGAATGGCGAACACAAGCGACATACCCTAACGTTAAAATCATGACATGCGTGTCATGTAACTACATGACTACATGCCGAGCTCATGATACGCTCGTGGCTGTTTCACTAGCGTCACATACACCAAATTTGGTATTAAGGTACGTGAATGGATGACCAAGGTATGTGACTGGTGCAAACAAGATAATCACAAGATGCGTGTCATGTAACAACATGACTACATGCGACGGTAATGATGCGCTGGCGGCTGTTTCGCTAGCTTCACTGATACAAAATTTGATATTGCGGGACGTGAATGGATGACAAAGGTATGATAGTGGTGCAAACATGATAAACATGAGATGCGTGTCATGTAACAACATGACATGCTACGCTTACGATGCGCTCACGGCTGTTTCGCTTGCTTCTGATGTACCAAACTCGTTATTGCGCGACGCGAATGGACGACATAGGTAAATGACACATACAAACATGATGATCACGTCATGCGTGTCATGTAATAACATGACTAAATGCTACACTCATGATGCGCTCATGGCCGTTTTGCTAGCTCCACACATGCCAAATTTGGTATATTGCGTGATGCCAATGGATGACGAAAGTATGTGACTGGTGCGAACATGATAATCATGAGATGTGTGTCATGTGAGGACATAACTACATGCCACAGTCAAATGTGCCAATACATTTCGACGTGACGCGTTGCGTGTGCTCGCCGGGGTTCATTTCAACGCGTCCCGACGGCGTTGCCACGCCCGGCGCCGGTTCTGCCATATACTCGCAGGCGCGCGCCACGCTGCGTCGCTTTGACGCATGCGCGTTCCAGCGCGCCCGGCGTCCCTCCGTCGCAAAAAGAGGGAGACGCAGTGTTGTCTGGGTAACGCATTGGCGCGAAATGCAGCATGTCGCATTTCGCGCCGGTTGCCCATAGAGAAAGAAGAAGACAAGAGCGGACACTCCGCAAAACCTGGCCTTAGGAAGTGCGTCACGGCTACGTAACGAACTAGTGCTCCCACCACACGTCAGAGGACGCAAGCGCAAAAAAAACACAGTTATAATCAATGCAACAGAATTGTTTTCACAAATTAATAATTATACGCCCAAATTTGGTATGTTATTTATACATAAAAACGATTTATTCAACACACCTTGCGCGATTATTTTTCTTCAGCCGTACTGTCATAAACACCATCTACCCAGCGACAAGCCCATGCATGACTGACAGCGAGAAGCTTTCGTCGCTTTCGTCAACGTCGGCTGCGTCGGCGTTTTCGTGCGTGAGATAACAGGTGAGGCACGTTTTCAAGCGAAGCTTGTTGAATGACATGTTGTTGGGCTTGTTGGGTCATTTTTTTCAGAAAACGGTTACGCCTGCGCGAATAAGACACCATGCAACAAACATAGAAAGATGCACACACACACGTTGCGCTTCGTGTGTGCGAGTTTGTTTCTTACGTGGCGTCTCATTCACGCAGTTGTAACCTTTTTCTGAAGCTTTTAAGGACTGGGAGGTTCGCTAAAAAGAAAGTTTGTGGCTCTATGCGGCGGCTAGACCGGAACATCGTGCAACGTATGCAGTATAGCAGAGGCGGCACGGCGTCAAGCCGAGGCGACGCGTGCTGCGTCTACCACGGACGCGAGCGTCTGTAGGCTGAGCATAGCTGGGCAGCTAGGCCATAGGCTCGGTGGCTCGGTGCAAAATGTTGAGAAGCGCTCGCTGGGCCTCGCATGCTTCACGACACGTTTCCCGAAGGCTCGGAACACGAATAATTCTTGGTGTGCCGGAGGCAAATCTGGACTAGCTAAGTGGCCATCATCTTCGTTTCTTCGTTAGCCTTGTGCCACTAGTGCAAGCTGCTCACAAATTTTTTTGACGTTTCCAATATAATTTTACCACCCAAATTTCAACTACGATTTTTCTTCCCGACGTACTGCTGATACTGCGTACGCACGAAGGTGTTCTAAAGTTTCCAGGCCGCGATACCATTGCATTACAAGGGATAGCGGCCTGGAAACTTCTGAAGATCTTTGAACGTGGTATTGACGTATATCTTTGTAAGTCAGAGTTTTATGGGTCAGAGATGTATCACTGGTTTTGTATTGTGCATCGATTAGCTAATCATTCAAAGGGGTTTGCTGGTACACTTATGACGTGCACAAATCTTGTTCGTAATTTGACAGCGAAGCATCCACTTACTAACATTTTCAGACCGCGCTGACGCCATGCCGTCCGGCGGTCCAAGCTACGGCAGCTACTGCTGTGTATCGTGGTGCTTCAACAATGGCAGAACCCACAAGAAGCCTGAGACGAGTTTCTTCCGCGTACCACGGGACGGCAGGTGTGTTAAAGCTTTTGTATGGTTTGCATGTCTGTAGGCTTACTGTTCGTACTTGCTAAGTGAGGGTAACAATAAAAAATCACTATTCAAGCACTTCCCCTTTCAGCTGATAGTTCATTGCCAATGCAGGATGAAAGCATGGATGCAGTATGCTGGACGCGATGATCTCCTGAGTAAGCTGGCCAGCCTATTGTACGCAACGTACAGGGTTTGTAGCGACCATTTTACTGCTCAAAGTTTCATGGACCCTGGGCACACAAGGCTTACAAGAATGGCTGTTCCCAGTGTACAACCATGTAAGTGATTGACTGAAACTCAAATATGTGCATTAGCAGCCACTTGTATTGAATCAGTGGCGACAGTTAACCGTGAAGATCTTTGTAGCCGATGGAGAAACCTCACTACAGAAGTAACACTTGGAAAGTCTTAAATTCTGTGAATTGTGGGCTATTACCTTCCTAACAGCAGCTTTACGTTTCTGTCATTTTTTGATGCTCTGGACCTGCGCAACTTGTTTTGAAAGACTTTAAAGGGCTATTTCACGTTATCTTCAAGCCTGAGTGCACATGTACGTATACCTTTCATCAGTGAAAGCTGCCACTGTTGATAATTCCAAAAATCACAAATTACTTGTTTCCTAGTTGGTGCCGTCTCTTTTCTTCCACGTTCGACCAATTTATGCGTTTGAAAGAGCTGTTAAAGTTTCCCCATGCTACAAGCTTTGTAACTTGTACCAACTGCACATATATGCAGGTTCTCTGAGCGTCGCTTCAAGTAGTGACTGTGACATGGCTGCAGAAGCTGCACTGCAAGGTGCGGATGAGCTTCAGTTTGTGTTATTTTAAGCCTCTTACTGACACATTGTCGTAATTTCATTTCTTCAGGACCTGCGATAGAGGCTTCAAAAAGCGGCTCCCACACATTGAGCTGCCCCGATGAACAGGGTTCGTTCAGTGTCGCGATTTCTTTTTTTTTACCCAAATTGACTGTTGACCAAACCTCTGCAGGTGGCAGCTCCCTTGTAGCTGGTGAAAGAATTTCTGCTGATTTCGTCTTGCCGGAGAAAACCTTAACCAGTCGTTCAGCTGTCACAAAAGGAACTTGTGTGACCGGTAAGTTGTATGTTCACTTCAACACCAGAGTGGATTTATATAGAGACTTCCGCAGGCCGCTCGCAAGATTGTTCCGACAGCACTGTCCGAGGCACTGAACAAGCTTCATAAGACCCTCCAGAAGACGTCTCCGCCAACAGCTCCACGCCTGAGTGCCCTAGAGAAAATGGTGACTATGCTTTTATTGCAGCAGTTTTAATGTGCTATTTTATGTTTAGGACATTCTGAGGAAACTATCCTCAAAAGGACACTACGTGTGCACTTACAAAATGTAAGGGTGGGCTCTCAGTGATTTTCATTTTTTTGTGCATTGTCAACATTGTGAATGGTTTGTTTTTAGGTAGTGGAATCGGAAACTTTGTACCACAGAAATTTGTGCACCTTGGGTCTGAAAGAGCGAGGAAAGTGCTCGTATGGGATTAGTTGTTCTTCGCTTTTACATCCATTTTTTTGTTTATTGCAGTGCGTTCCTGTGTGCCAGCCACAATGTCTCCATCAATGAAGTACAAGCAAACCATTAAACATCTGCAAGCCAAAGTAGCAGCACAGCGGAAAACTATCAAAAGACTGCGGAGACAGCCTCACCAAACTAACCACTCATTCGTTGCATACATTGTTTTGGTTACCCGCTATGAGGAGTAGGGACACTGTGTATTCGCTCGAAGTGATTTGCATAACCTTAAAAAGAATGTTGGGTATCCTGTTAGTATTTTTGTAGCAAATGCGGGCGAACTGTACACTTTACTGTGGGTCGATTGGTCACTGTGTATGCTTTATCTCTCCAGCTCAAGTAATATATCGATAACAAAACCGCTTGTTGAAATGTCTTCGAGCGGGTAAGGAACACAGTATGAAGTGGGCACAGTTCACGTTATCACGCTTTTTGTATTTTAGCTTCTCATCAACCTCCTCATCTCGCCCATCAAAATTTTCAAAAGAATACCCAAACTTGTAGCGTTTGATGGGGCTGCGGACGCTGCCATTTTATTTTTATATAGCTTGTGAGTGATAACGTACGATGTAGAGCCTTTGTGAAAAATAATGGGCCATAGTGGTTTTCTTCTGCTATTTATTAGCCCTGTAATACCGCTCTCGTAGCACCAATTAAAGTCCACAATTCTGGATAAAGTGTTGACTACAATCTAATTTAGCTCGCAAGCGTCACAGCAACACCCAGACGCAAATCGCTTGGGATCTTAAGTTTTTGATGAAGGCGACGCATAAGAAGAGCCACAAGACCTGCCAGTGTTGTAGCATAAAGTTTGTCTTTCACGTAGTGAGCAAGCAGCAAAGCCCTACCTTTCTGAGGACAAGCAGGCATCAAGTCTGCTTTTTTTTTCATTTTGGGCTAGCTGTTCTTAAGCACAGCCAGCACACTGCAGCTTTGCCTTTCTGCTATATTGTGTTGTGTGGTTTCTGTGCGCTCTTTTTTTCTATGCATTATTTCGGTTAACCCCAGGCGTGATTCGCGACTTCATTGCTGTGTATACGTCACTTCTTCCTTCTTCATCAGCATTGTGCGCTGTGTTTTTGCCATAGATCCTTACTTACCCACTGGCCCGGTGTGTCATACTTCACCAGCTTCTCGGCTTCTGCCAACTCTAGCGATGTGTGCGTTGTCTGTGTTCTCTATGTATTTGTTACAATATTTGTTACAATTTATTTGTAAGGCGAGATGCATTTGTTGTCTACCTTTGTCATATTGTGCTTTTGATATTCTCATACTCTACCTTGCCTTTGAATAAAACATTGCGGATGATCTGTTTCTTTGACTGATATATACATTGATCACTTGTTCCAAAAAAAAACCACAAGCGCGATAAATAAAACCGTAGTGAATTATCATTACCTGCATCTCTTTTTATTATAACTTAATCGAAATAAAAATTACGTCACGACCGATTCGCACGAACCACTGAACAAAACAAAACAGGGAATCGCTAAATCAAAACGACCTACAAAAACTATCCATTTGGGCGATGAATAGTGGTCTGAAATCATAAACTTTCGTCATAGCCAAACGTCGGTTATGCAAAGTAATTCAAAATTTGCGCCAGTGAAACCGAAATCGGAAGCGCACGCCACTTGCTCTCATCAACCACTAGGTGTGCTAGAGTCGATTGGGCCGCTGGGTGAAGAGTGGGAGTGTCCTCTCTTCACCTTTTTTTATTTCTCTATGGGTTGCCATCGGGCCGCGCCGATGGACGCTGGTCGAACCGGTCGCACCTCGTGTAAGACAATAGAGTTCTCGCGTTTTGCTAACGTATAGCGTCGCTGTGCCCAGCGTGCGCGCGCGTCAACGTCACTTTGGAATATATTGGGCCCTTCATGATGCGCTCGCGGTCATTTTGCTAGCTCCACATATATCAAATTTG
The DNA here is from genome assembly GCA_013436015.1 of Rhipicephalus annulatus. Lineage (NCBI taxonomy): Eukaryota > Metazoa > Arthropoda > Arachnida > Ixodida > Ixodidae > Rhipicephalus > Rhipicephalus annulatus. The sequence continues at coordinate 77,537 of WOVY01014603.1, read as the reverse complement.
GTGTTAAGTGACGTCGATGGATGACGAAATATAGGACTGGTTCAAACATGATAATCCTGACACGCGTGTCATGTAAGAACATGACAACATACCACTCTCATAGCATGCTCGCGGTCATTTCGCTAGCTCTACATATACTAAATTTGGTATCACGTGACGTGAACAGATGACGAAGGTAAACGACACATCCAACCATGATAATCATGACACGGAAGTCATGTACGGCATCATTTACCTCCACCTCGTAACGCTGTGCTGATTTTAAAATAACATATCAACCTTTATCATTCGTGCTTCGCATATTCGTGCACTCGGGGTTGTCGATTAATTTTTCTATAGAGTTACAGTCACATACAGCCTCCTGACTAGTTCAGCCTGCAGAGTACCTGGTCCCCTGAAAGGCGTTAACCTCGACTTAGAAGCGTCAATACGGTATAATTTTTGCGTGTGCTGTGATACATTGCTTAGAAACACGTAGAAATTAAAAACAGGCGAACCACAGATCCTCCCTCTCATGATTCCTAATTATCACTTGTCACTCTGTAATAACGTTTCGTCCTTCGACCGTGCCGAAACACAGAACTGGCCACTGAAAGGGGGGGGGGAGTGTTTAGGGTGTCGAAACCTCCCGAATTTTTTTCATATTACGTATGTATGCATTCACGCTCACATATAAACACACACACGAATGTACATCAAGCGCTATTCATCCGCTCCTTCTTTTCCCCTTTCACCCGATGTGAAATATTGTTGTGTATGTACACTTGGCCCCGGGCTCTTAGCACTCGTTTCAATGCATACAGCTCTTCTACAGCTCACAGATTTCATGCTTTATAACGCAAGCAACGTGATGACTGCATGAAATGAACGCTCGATGTATTAATTTTACGGGGCTGTCCACCACGGATATCAGCACCTTGATACTGAGCCAACTAAATTGGTTTTTGTACGCGCCCACACACAGTTTGCTTCATATGTAGGGTTTAACGACCCAAAACCACCCTATGAATATGAGAGACGCTGTAGTGGAGGGCTGTGGAAGTTTTGACCACTTGGGGTTATTGAACGTGCAACCAAGTCTGAGCACACGGGCCTACGTCATTGTAGCCTCCATGCAGCCACCGCAGCCGGGATTTTCATCCCGTGACCTGCGGGTCAGCACAGTTTGCTTGTGTCTAAGCATCGTATCAATGAACCCGGCTTGTCCTTTGCTGTTCACCTGTGAAAATTTTCATTTCTTTCGAAGCAAATGCGATGGACTCAGTGGAATTGAGCCGCGTTGCAATTAGTCAATCATACGGAACGCTCGTAAAATGTGGTTAGGTTTGGAAAGTAAAATTGCTGCATTTCAACGCTTGACTGGATATTTCAACTGGAAAACAGCAGAATGAAATTACAGATAGGCAGCGGAAAGTCACACTAAATGAAACACGGTTGTGGACCGTCACAATACTAAATTAAACTCGGATGTACAAAAAATGTTTTAAACAGTGCAATAAATAATGAATGAAACTGATTATACATTGTTGAAATGACCCCATAGTAATAATGACTCAAGCAATAAACACACCATATGTAACCTATAGACTTTGCAGAATATACGTAAAAGCTCATAGGTTATAATTCACACTTCTTAAGTGCACTTAATATATGGAAGGCAGCATCACTGTTGCCTTTATTATCCTTGTATGCATGTTGGTCGGGTTAGCAGCTGCAGAATTCATCATTCAGGGCCAATATCATCCCATTATACTGCACTAATTGTGAAAATAGGCAGATTTCGATCGCTTGTGAGATGCTTCTGTGAGGATAAATTTTTCTCAGGGGCAAGAATAATCGTTTTCTTCGAAATGGTTTGTACATTTTTCTTGAGTACAATGTCTGGTCGAAAAAAAGGTATAGACGAGCAAAGCGTACCAAAATCAATTTTACTTACATATGCGTAGCGTCCATTTCATGTTGATTCTGCAATATGCTGCACTTTTGCAGAGATATTAACATTAGACTTGTCGTGCACTTCACCATCTTTGTGAGTTTATGTGTTATTATACACCACGGCATATCATGTAGTACATGTATTCGCTAAATAACAGCTTGCAAACTACGTCACAATGTAAACAGCCCGGTTATAGTAAATTTATGGTGAGCAATCGACGTACTGGTGTAAGGTAGAGGTGGAGGCGTCATTTAACGTCTTCTGTAGGAGCACTGATAACAATAGCTGCGCACAAAGAGAAGGAAACGGCGCAAAACTGTAATGAGATTCATCGATACTCGCCATTTCGTTCGAACACCGGTAACTTGATCAAAAAACGACGTGCCATGAGCGCCAATCTTGCCAAACAGCAGGTGCGCTTTGTCATGGAGCGAGTATGAGTAAGATCGTGCATTTTATTTCAATATTTCATGCATTTCGTGATCATGCATTTTATTTCAATTATTTTATAAAGATCCGTATTTGCCAATTGCAGTTGGTAACGTAATTTAAAGTAAGTATATTTCACTTTGCGATCACCTAGCCAATTTCTCCATGTGCCTGCAATTCGAAAATAATTACTAAAATAACTTTTCCATGGAATGGAACAGAAGGATCCGTCCCCACTGCAATAGCGGCGTGTTCTGTTCACTGAATTGAATGCGTGGAAGCAAATCATATGGTGGAGTTACTCAATTTGTAAATCTACTTGATGTGAATATTAGAAAAAAATGGTACATATTGTGAGCGCAGTTGCTGACTTTTCTTTGTCATCTGGACATATTGTCGCGAGGACAATGTCCCGCGGAAAACTTTGTTCTTTTTTAGCTACAGCTGGAGCTTGTTCTTTGCCAGACGCCCTTGTTAGCGGCGCCATTTAACTTGTCTCGGGGAGCGCGCCTTGAGGAAGAACGAGTCTGAACAGAAAGGGCCGCGTCTGGTCGGTCACTGTTCGCTTCGCGCCAAAGCAGGCACCGCGCCTTGCTTTGGACCAGACCGCAGAAATTAGGTGCCTTTCTCCTTCTTCTAACCACTGAGCCCCCACGCTTCAAACGAACGAGCCGCCGCTTCGGTCCTCCGGAGACAAAGGGCACCTAAATTTGAGCTATCGTTAGCGCGTCAAGGCGGTTTCGGAGAACGCGCCCGTTTCAGAAGCTGCCACTGTGTTGTCGCGAGACAGGCTTGAGGCAACCACATGTTGATTTGATTATCCTCGGCTTGCCTGGTTGGTCCGCGCCACCGGGGACGCTAAAAAAACCCTATTTAAGCAGCGACTCGGGCTTTTTTTGAGGTGAGCGGAGTCGGGGTCAACAGCGGATCTCACCACCGAAGACCAGCCATGCAAGCCGAGGGGTATGCCACCATTTTCTATGTTTTGTCTTTCTGACCTAGTGCATTTTGTAAATTGAAGTTGCGTTAGCTAAATAAACCCCCAATGAGTGCTCCCCGAAATCATCGTATCGGCTTCTCATCGATTGCCTCCGCGGAGTTTCACCCACACTTAATCGTCTCCCTGGTCGTCCGATGCGCCTAACTTTGAACAACCCCGACGTTTCGCTACAATATCATCATCCTTTGTACAACCTCCTCATGTGTCGATATCATCATAAACATGTGTGAGCCTGAGCTCGACTCGAATAAAGCCATGCCTCAAAATATTCAATGAAGCAAATGCAAGAACGCGTCCGCCTAAACTAAAAAGAAGTAATAGTCAGAAGAAAGAGCTTTTCGTATTAGTGGGGCTTCTAGATTTCCTTTATTAGTTCATACGACAAAAAGTGATAAAATATGCCATTTCATTTCTTATCAGCCAGTCCAAAAGCTCTGGTTTAGCCAACCCGTCACCGCTCCTTCCTGACCCCTAATGTCAGATCGGCTAGATATACTTTGAACCATGAACTGATGAACTCAAATACGTGAAGCAATTTTGATAAATCATGGGTATCAGTACAAAAAAAGAAATAATGATTTAAGACATCACCCGTTTCTAAAAAAAAGAACATAAACTTGAGGACATATTTGTTTGCCTTTGTTTTAGTTGGTCTGAGCAAAAAAGCGAAGAAAAATTCAAATTCGGCACGCTCCTTCACGCCCCCACGCAGACAACGGGGAAATTTCCCTTCGCGATCCACCGCTACCCCACAGAAAAACAAAAGGGAAAGAAATTAAAAGATGGGCAATATAGTCTCCAGATAGACAATCTGGAAACGTAATCCCGGACAAAACCACCACTTCCTTCCGCTAAGAAGCCACTTTCATCAACCTAGGCACCCTGCTAACTGCTCTTGCTCCACCTTTCCACCCTCGCGGCCTCTACTACACTGAGCTCTTCCCACACATCTGGCTCTAATCCAATTAGGTCGTAGCGGGGGATTAGCCCGCGAGTGCCTTCGCCGTTTATGTGTGCCGCATGTGATCCTAGTTGTTTCGTGCAGCGGAACGAAGGCTAAGCGTCAATCCTTACCCAATCAGACGACCTAGTGCGAGCCTGTTAAAGAAGCAGATGGGCCCGGGAAGCTTCATCCCAAATGCATAAAACGGGAGAAGTATATTTTCATCGCAATCAACTGCGCCGAGTCTTCTGCTGATTAATTGAAAATATGCAAAAGTATTATTCGAAATCTAGATTTAGAGTGTGTATATTTTTGGCCAAAAAGAAAGATTCTCACGCATTTTTCAAAATCAAAATTTTAGAAGTTGAGCAACAGAGCTTCGAACTCTTGTTCTCGAGAATAAAAAAAAAAACGCGAAGAAGATAGCACAGTTTTCCTAGATGCATATCATGAAGCCCGTAATGAGTTTGAAAAATAATAGTTTTTATGCGCTGTTTAAAAAAATACAGCAGTTGTTTGATGCCGAGAAACTCTAGAAGGCCTCGCAAATTATTTTCAATTCACATCGAAAGTGTCAATTTGTGCTTAGAAAAAATTTCCCAATTAGAGTACTTCTAGAGACGATATTTGCACAATAGTGATTTCTTTCTGCCCCGCCGCGGTGGTCTAGTGGCTAAGGTACTCGGCTGCAGACCCGCAGGGCGCGGGTTCGAATCCCGGCTGCGGCGGCTGCATTTCCGATGGAGGCGGAAATGTTGTAGGCCCGTGTGCTCAGATTTGGGTGCACGTTAAAGAACCCCAGGTGGTCTAAATTTCCGGAGCCCTCCACTACGGCGTCTCTCATAATCATATAGTGGTTTTGGGACGTTAAACCCCACATATCAATCAATCAATTAGTGATTTCTTTCTATTTCTGCAAAGATACGGCTTAGTGAACTCTTAGCCTCAGTACCATTGATAACTGAACAATTTGACCATGTTCGTAAGAGGTTCAGAGTGTATATCTCTACTTTTCTCCCAATATTTTGCGTCAACTTTTTTACTGAAAAGCTACGACATTGAAGAAATGGACTCAGCCATTGCTACACGAGTGTTATCTTAAACGGGTTACTAGAGGTCAGTCGGGTTTCTCACTGTGTGAATATTTTATTAAACAATATGGACAAGGCACACGAGTTTCTACGGTAAACGTCGCTGAAGTACCCCAAGCAAGCGAACAGGTGCCCTATGCTCGTTTCAATAATGTGCAACAGTGACACTTGCATATTCCGGCGTGTCATTGGTGTCTTTTAGGCTGTTGCAACTGGCTTAGTGTAACCTTGCAGGTTGCGGTACCTGTCACTTCAAGTAGATTCAGAGATATATATTCTTGAATATAGTGGGGCGAACTAGCAGCCATCGCAAGCAATTAAAACTACAATGGTGCGTTTAGTATGGTGGCCAAAATAAATATTGTAATACCGTGTTCAGGTCCCAAGCGATCATTCAGGAAATCTTCAGTTAAGCTGTAGCTAATTTGGAGAAATATCAACGCCCCCTTAAAGCAAAAATTCCTTCAATTTATTATTATGCCGTCTGCCTTTCGTTTTTAATTTAGAATAGGTCACCACCCCTCATCATCGTGTGCATTATGTGGAGCAGCGTGTACCATTAATTTCAATGTTTCATGCAGAAAGAAGCAGCGCGTATTTTGCCAATTTTATTAGTGGCCGATTTGGAAATTCATTGCGACAAAACTGCGCAGACAGCAGGGACAGTGAATGCCGAGACGCGAGTATGTACTGATTGAAGGGTGATTTTTTTTTAGAAGTTCGCCGTCAAAAACATGTTTTTCCAACAACATACCCACTTCAAGTTCTGTTATCCGTACGGAGTGCCAGAAAAAGACGTGAGTGTGAACCTTGGTACAATCTTGAATGAGTTTTGCGCTGCTAAAAATACCACTATGTTCTGAACCTTGGCATTGCGGGGTTATGAAACAAATAATAAAATTGCTACGTACCGAAACCCTTGTGCCGTTGCACTAGAACATCGTTTTTACGCACGCTGTGTTTAGTGTTCACTGTGTGGGGCAGGAGGTGCCGTCACTTTCGTTGCCATAAACACACGAAGGCCGCTGAAGCTGACGCTTGCTGATGCCCGTAGCACACTTCACATATTAACAAATGTGTTCACTCGGGCTGTAACAAACCTCAAAAATAGCCATTGACCAAGCAGCACACTGCTTAAGCACAAATGAAGCAGGCAGAACACATGAACAGCGCTGGCTTCTGAGTGTTGATTCCCTCAAAACACCAAGCAAGCACCGCACATGCACCGCCTATGTGCGCGAACCACCCAGCATCTTCTACCTCTGTTGTGCAAGTGACAAAAAAAAGAACGGACAAACACATGAAAAAAAACAGGCACCGTGCATATCGCATGCGCAAAACGGCATGTATGCGCAAAACAAAATCTTACCTCCTTTGCACAATCAGAAGATAATCCGCTTTTTCTTTTTTACTCCTCTTCTTTTCTGTCTCTTTCTGTTCTATTATTCCCCTTTTCCCCCACCCCAAGTGTAGGGTAGCCAACCGAGCCAAGCTTGGTTAACCTCCCTGCCTTTCCTCTCTATTTATCTCTCTCTCTCTAATCCGCTTTTGCTGAAAGTGATTTCACAAGCAACTGCTTTGAGAAACATGAGCCACCAGAACAAATTGCTTGTAAATTGAATTATTTCAGTTATCGGTGGGTTCGTCTTCCTCTGTTGTGCTTCTTTGTATTTTTGGTTTCTTCTTGTTGTTGTTCTTTTGTGGCTTCATTAAAGTTCATATTTCCTCGTCATCCGAGAGACTTGAGGTTTTCAGTCTTTCGGAATGTACCACTGACACAGTTTTTTTACAAGAATTTCTGGTGTTATGTTGTTCGGAGCAATGGTGTTTGATGTCAGTGTCAGTAGAAGCGACTTGACTTGTGTTGCCGCAAATATGATGACATTCCGTTTTACGCATGTGTTGGGTTTCGCGCATGTGGGATGCTTGATGCCTGCATTGTTTTGTTTTTCTTTTGCATACGTGTGATTATTTATCTTGTGGCAATTGCTCAAGAGCATTCTCAGAATCCTCGTAAGGGGGGGGGGGGGGGGGGTGCGCGCAGACAATGGGCGCATACGTGTGTTTGCCTTCGTATTGATGTCTTGCTTTTAGGAAATAAGCATATTTGAAGTCGGTGCTATTTTGTGTTTTTTTGTCTCCTTCCTTCATGCTTGCGCACTATGCTACTGCGCAGTGCGTTACAGCCCTTTCCGAAAAAGTTGATGCAACGGCTCAGATAACTGACTAAGACAGGAGGTAATAAAAGTTCTGCATAAGAACGTATACTCCAGAAAAAAAAGATCATATACATTTGCAGCGAATCGTTTATCTATGTCGATTTATTGCCATGTAGAATTGAATTCACTTCTTTCAATTCCGGCATATCGGCTTATAAGATATTCCTGAACATCGACATCGGGGTAGAAAGCTGTAGTGTAACAAATAGCCAGAGTTGCTGGCTGTCTTGTGGAAGTTTTCCTTTTCTTAGCGCAGACAACTTTGACAATACACACGGCAAGCACGTAGCGAATTGCACTAGGATTGATTGAAATATGAATAATAAAAATCTACATTGTTAAAACTATCACATACTAAGCTCTCTTTCTCAATGCCGTTTGCTTGATGCCTGGTTTTGCATACTAGAAATATATGCGATGCGAAATCATTCTTGCTTATTGAAATTCGTAGAAGTGATAGAACACGCCTAGTGCAAGTTTACATATTGAAAAACATGGAGAAGAGGTGCCTGTTTGTAAATGTAGAGCACACTGCAGAGCACGCGGGAAAAAATTTGCAACTGCAGAGCACGCAGGAAAAACCGCATATAGGTTAGCCAGCTGTAGCATTTTCTGCACGCACTCACAACAGAGAAGTTTCTATACTTCCTTCTGTTATTCGAGCTCCTTTATGATGATTTTATCACAGCTAAATTCTATATAGCATAGCCATGTGTAGCATATTTAACACAAAAAAGGGAAAAGTAACAAGAAAGAGAAAGAGGAGGAAAGAAAGAGAAGACCGAAAAAAAAAACTAAGAAGGCTTCCAAACACCGTATGTTCTTCAGCCTTGGCACTAATAGCAAAGCAGTCTTTCTTGTGACTCATCAAAGTTTGTTTCTGCTGTTTAGTTGGTTAAGCAACAAAAGACTGGCGTCCAAAGTAATTCGATGCGTAAGCAGCAGCACGCAAAAAAATTATTAAACATTGCCTCACTAATTAAAAAGAAGCGTTTTTGAAGGCAGTCATAAACGCACGTATATTAACTTAAAATAACCCGTATTTGTTGGTCAGTGACACACAAAATGATAGAGAATCAGTGGGACGATGATAAATTTCGCAGTTTTTTGACACTTAAATTATTCGGGAATGCCTCAGTAACGCATATGCTCACCGCACGGAATTTTTCGAACAAAGATCCCGCAACGAAAATCAAGGAGGCAAACAAAGAAAATAATGCATCATTAAAGAACTTAATTTTTAGTGTATTTATCATTCCTAGTCGTAATTGAAATATTAGGGAGACAAAATTGTTTACGCGCCGCGACCTTCTTGATTTGCCAAATTGTCACTACATTTCGGGAATTGGCGCAATTTAATTGCAATGCATCCAACATAAGAGAACAGCAAATATGATCCCGGAGACTTAAATAAAGGGTAGAATATTACAGCACGAGTTCAATTAGGAAACCGACAAAACATTTGGGGGGTTAGAAAAAATGTTTAAAGATTTCAAGTACTTCATACTCAACTATGGGAGAGATTTCATCGCAAGTATACGCCCCAGCTACACATACACCAATCTGTGTCGTCAACATTGCGCCTCATGGTTCTACCCAAAGAAGACCCTAAAAACGGCAGCAATCTTTTATTAATCTACAAACCTAAGAAAGTTCTGTCACATTAAGAAACGGCTTTAAAATCATAAAAGTTTCAATAAATCATCAATGAACGCGCCCTGATTTTAATGATGCAAACGCCCAATAGAGATTACCATGTTGCCAGGAAATCATCAGCGGCGGCAAATTGAATCTTCAGCAGCAAGAAGAAACTACGTACTTTCACTGAACGTCTTTACATTTTTAGGCTAGAGCATATGATCGGTACTGACTGTCCACTGTGTCGAAACCTCATGGACTTTTAGAAACTCTTACGGTTACAAAAATTTTTCTGCAGTTTAGAGTGGGGTCCTTGCTAAATACGTCAGTACTTTTTTGTTAAAGCTATGTTCTAGTCAAGTATACTTATGTCCCGCTTTATAGCAGAGTACCATAAGCGTTGACTAGTCATATGCATGTTGCAGGCTTGATTCTGCAAAGTATAAACGTTGCTCACTATGTTTACGGCAATTACTATAAAGTAAGTTGTCCTGCTTTTGTTGTTATTTAAAAGTCTTCATGCCACAACAGGTTCCTTTTACTCCCCCATGGTAAGCATAATCTACGCCTCGATGGCGTCTCCTAGTCGTTCAATGCTGATATATTCCTTGTCTGAAACCGAAGACCTTTTCGACAATGTGAATGACGCGCATATTCCTGTGAAATTCGTTCCTTCATCAGTGCCAGATGAATGCGGTGAACTTTACCACTACCGTTCGAAGCCGTGTGAGGTACTCTACGGAAGCATCAATAAGGCCACTTATTTTCTTGTCAGGGAGGAGACTGGAATTTTTTTTGCTATTTTCCTGGCAGAAACTACCCAATTCTACCACAGCGCAATTCAAGCACCTTGCTTACGGTTACTTAATACCTTATTTTCATATCAACCGAGTTCGACAACAAAAGCCAGCGTGAGTTCCATCAGGCAACTTGTAATGTAGTAACTGTCACCGACGCAGATATAAATGCTCCAGATAATCAGTACATAGTCTGTGCACAACTTGGAAGATTGCAAATGCATCATAGCTATTTGCTGAAGAAATTCAAGACAATAGATTTTTTAAAGGGTTCTTGTTGCGAGCAATATTGCAAGCTAACGAAAAGCTAGGAAGAGGTGCGAAATCAAAAACACAACAGTTTACTGCAGTCGCCACATACCGATCACTGAACAACAGCGTTGACGAAATAGGAAGTGGGAACATATTTGATGTGTTGAGAAAGAGGGCTGATTAGTGCATTCTTCGTTTGCGCGGTAATGTTCGTTCTTATCTCTAGTACGTTGGTTAATACCCAATATTCACCGACGCCTCTTTGTTTCTTCACTGCCATGAGAAGTGTTTCCGAAATCATGCACTTTTATCTATACCTGGTTTTCACTGACTTCGCTAATTATGCTTTCCCAATTAATTCATGCTTCTTGGCAATCTACATGTACATCTGCTGCCGTCTCTTCTACAGCAGTCAAATCCGGCCAAAGGTAGTTCCGCTTCTGTTGTTCTTTGCATTCACCTTTCTTAGAAAGCGTGCAGCTCCATCGATTGCGGGCACTTCGACTTTCCGAGGCTTTGCCGTAGCTGCCTGGGTTTTAGGTATGATGGTTCTGGGCAATTACGTTCAGTCCAGTGTCACCGTCGTTTGGTCTGCCCCTGTGGCTTTCAAGGTGGTGGACACCTTCCCAGATCATTTTTTTCAGTAGTGCGTGATCACTTGTTAACTGCTTGCTTTGAATGGCCTTGATTAGACAAGCTCCTATTATCATCCGACCTACAAGCTTCCCTTTTCCATCATCTTATTTTACCTACAGGAGCAGCTACACATGTGAGCATGACCTCTGCTGGAAATTCGTTTTCCGAATGCTATCGTAACACAGAGGCTGGAACGTACGTAACCCTTTCTGTGTGCTCTGATCAAAAAGAGAAAGCAGTTTCGCAATGAAAGCTCGTTCCTGGTGGACATTGCATGGTTTCACTGCAATTGGCCTCCATACCTGCCAAGAATCGACTTAGGTAAGGTATTTAACTTTTGTCTGCATGATAGGCTAATGCTGGTGAGCTACGTCCTGCTGTCAGTGCTCTACGAAAAGGAGTTGTGAAAGCCTTCCTGCCCATGCCTGTAAATACTTTTGAAAGGAGGGTAATCTTTTTGGTCAAAATAATAATGTTGTTTACAAAAAGGGCACATTATTGATCGCAGACACTAAATGTTTACAGAATGTGCACACAGGGCGCACATGGCGCCTGGTAACCGCGATGACGAATCCCTAAACAAGCTTATTGCCTGTATGTTAGGCAATATCCCTGATGGCGAACGATGTGATATAAGCTTTTACATATAAGGCCTTTTCGTATAATTGAATACCAATATGAACATTCAAAATAACGATCGCCCAGTCACAGCAGGTTTGAAAATTGTATCATTATATGTGAGCAATCGTTGTAGCGTGTACGTTATAAAAACTTCCGGGAAAGTATTTGTGAGAACATTACAGATAGTTGCCCCTACGCCGACTTGAACGCACCGCCAGCAAAGCAGTTTTGATCGACTAGGAGACCGTTTATCAGTCTTCTCAGCGAGCTCTTTCTCGGAGCTTTTTGTTTGTTTGTTTTTAGGCTATATTTTGTTGGGGTTAAGACAAACGTAAATGTATGCCACGTCTTCCTTTTTCAAGAAGAGTTTTGTCTTTCCATTGCCACTCCACTGATCTTGCCTACATGTGTGCCACTAAACGCGCATATATCAAAGCTTAAGCCTGCGCAACTGCTGTAAAAAGGAGCAGCAGTCTACGAGGCTTACCATGTGGCATAGTGCAACGCAAAGACAGAACAAATATCTCGTAACTACATTTGCTGGACTACTTCTCCAAAGAACGGCAATATACGAGGAGGCGCATAATCTAGGAATTGCACTGCAAACAGAGCAGTGACTTCAAAGCGAGGTGAAAGCAAGGTATAGACACCGCAACATAAAGCTCGGACGTGGAACATTTTTGGCAAGTTCTTTTCGGATGCGAAAAGCTACCTAGTCACATAAAGGCAGGACTAGAGCGGTACCCGGTCCGACCTTTCATACCAAAGCCTCTACAATGCCGCAAATGTCTCATGCTTGGAAATGTACAGGATTTCTGCACAAGTATTGTGGTCTGTGCTAAATGTGGCGCAAATCACAAGGTGAAATTTTGTGACAGTACGATATCTGGCTGCCCTAACAGAAATGGCGAACACTAGGCCACAGACAAAGAGTGTCCCAAGCTAAAGAAAAAATGGAAGGTCCTGAAAAAGAAGACTAAAACTATGGCATCACGAGAAAAGATGCCAAGCCATAGTACCCATCAAGAAGCTGGAAACGGCACAAATGAACAACCACCTGCATGTCTAAAAATTATTACAATAAGAGTGAATCGCAGCGACTGAGGGAGGAGCAATTTCAGCATTTCGGCAACATTGTGTCCGCCGCGTCCATCAATGCCGTCGGACACAATTTTCTAAAAGATCGCGCCTCAGAAAACGTCGAAACCAGCTTTCGTCAAGGCCATGTCTGCAGTAGAAAATTCTGTAAAGAAGGTGCCAGGAATGCTCAATCCAATTATGATGCCTACGCATGTCACCATGCTTACGATGTTTGTTAACGTCGTCAGATTCCTCATAGCCGGTCCTCAAACGCCAGCAGCGCTAGCCGCACAACAGCTTTTGGAGGCTCTCGTTCCATTTCTGGACAGTCTTCACTAAAAGCAACATGAACACCCATGGCAAGCCTGATCCCTATGTGCTGCAGTAAATTGTCAGGTTTTTACGACCTCGCCATGCTGACCGAGTTCTTGGACTCCTTGCAATAATCTGCCGTATGTTACAGCTCTCCAAGAAACCAATTTAAGAAAGGATAAGCTCAGACTACCGGGTAACGTAGGCGTTCACAGCAATGCCCGAAGCACGGAGATGGCGTGTGGATCTTTCCAGTGTACACACACCACGCATTGACAAAATGCTTCGAAATGGTCATTCTGACGCGTGATCTGATGTTCGTTCGGCAGTGATTGACGCAAGTGACCTCTGCGGTCCTGGCCACCCGTTCATAGTCTGATTTTCTTCTTTTTTTAATTTTTTGCTTATGCTTGTCTAAGTCTTCATCAGTTTCTCTTATATTTCCTCTCTTCTTTTCTCTTGCTCCCCTCTTATTTTCGTTTTCTCTGTTTCTTCCCTCCTCCAGAAAGAGGAAGCAGGTGTTGCGCCCCTCCAGGTGGCAGTTGCCAACCATATATTCAGTGAAACTGTCCCGTGCACGGCAAGGCCACGTCTATAAACCATGTTGTGCATGACATATATGACTGTCATGATTTGCATGTTTTGACCAGATTTTTATCTTCGAAGAACACTCACTGATGCCATACTAGAATTGGCACATAACATGCCAACAAAGTGACTTCGAGCGCACTATGGCCATGTCATTATATTTTGTCACTCAAAAAGTCAATTTGAAGATTTCACCTGCCATTTATATTCGCCATACGAGTGTCGCAAAGGCAATGTCTCAAGGAAAGCTTTTTCAGCTACAGCTGGAGTTCGTTCTTTTCCAAATGCTCTTGTTAGGGGCGCTATTTAACAACTTGTCTCTAGGAGGCTGCCTCGAGGAAGAATGAGAGTCTGAACAGAAAAAATCTGCATCCGGTCGGTCACTGTGCGCTTCGCGCCAGACCAGGCTCTGCGCTGTGATCTCGACCGGGCTGCAGAAATTAGGTGCCTTTCTCCTCTTCTAACCACTACCACCGCCACCCCAAACGAGCGAGCCACCGCTTGCGTCCTCCGGGGCAATCAGGGGCCTACATTTGAGCACTTGGTGCGCTTCAAGGCCGCTTTAGAGATTGTGCCCGTTTCAAAAAGCTGCTACAGTTTTGTTGCCAGGCAGGCTTCACGCGACCATGAAAACTCGTGTTGGGGTTGGTTATCCTAGGCTTGCCTGATTGGTCCGCACACCCGTGGATACTGGAAACCCCTATTTAAGCAGCGGCTCGGGCCCTTTTTGGAGTGAGCGGGTTCGGGGGTTAACAGCGCATCTCACCACCAGAGACCAGTCGTGCAAGCCGAGGGGCGTGCCACCATTTTCCATGTTTTGTAACTGTGACTTAGTGCACTGTGTAAATTTAAGTTGCATTAGATGAATGAACCCCCAATGAGTGCTCCCCGAAATCATCGTGTCGACTTGTCATTGCTTGCCTGTGCAGAATTGCTCTCACACTTCTTCGTCTGGATGGTCATCAGATGTGTCTGGCTTAACCAACCCCGAAGTTTCGCTACACAAGCATGTCCTGCCCAACTTTGTCATACAATAACATTGAAATGGCTGCTAGTGCACCATGAGCGCGTTACATAGTTATGCTGTAAGTGGCACGCACGTCATAAATTTTATATCACAATTTGTCGTTTATCTCAGCCTAAACGATATGTGAGATCGTACCAATTTTGCTATACATCGAGTTGTTGAAACAGCAACAAGAGCAGGCAAGCAGACAGGCACCACGCTGTTAGATAGATAGATAGATAGATAGATAGATAGATAGATAGATAGATAGATAGATAGATAGATAGATAGATAGATAGATAGATAGATAGATAGATAGATAGATAGATAGATAGATAGATAGATAGATAGATAGATAGATAGATAGATAGATAGATAGATAGATAGACAGACAGACAGACAGACAGACAGACAGACAGACAGACAGACAGACAGACAGACAGACAGACAGACAGACAGACAGACAGACAGACAGACAGATAGATAGATAGATAGATAGATAGATAGATAGATAGATAGATAGATAGATAGATAGATAGATAGATAGATAGATAGATAGATAGATAGATAGATAGATAGATAGATAGATAGATAGATAGATAGATAGATAGATAGATAGATAGATAGATGTTCAAAGTGCCGGCAGTACGCAAAAAAAATGCTTCGTAATAATATGCTTTGGCACATATCTACACACACACCCCCTCCGACAAGAGCAACTGTGGTACCGTCTGAGGTGAATGATACAATAGTCCGGAGAAAGCCGTACGCCTTAAATGATGAAAAGAAACATTGCCTGAAACAGGAACTAAAAATCATGCTAGACTACGTCACCCTTAGGCCGGATACTTTTATTGCGACTGCAATTATACTTATTTATTTATTTATCAAGTCGTTAGTAAAACACAGCAACTGTGTTTCACATAACACTGTTTTTTCCGAAGTCATGCTGATAAACGCTAAATAAGGAATTAGATTCTAGAAATTCAGGGAGGAGTGATTATATGACAAGCTCTATGATTTTTACTGGAATCGATGTCAACGGTATGGGCCGGTAGTTATTGGGGGTATGTAGATCCCCAGATTTATGCACAGGGACCACCTTCACAGCCTTCCAGTCAGATGGCAGCTTGGACGTCTGTAATGACTGTTCAAAAATGTTTGGCAATAATAAAACAAAATAGACTTGGGTACACTTTGAAATTTTTGACGAAATGAAATGGAAACTTACGGCTGGATTCCACTGCCGGCGTTGGCGTTGGCATCGATGTCATGCACCGTATATGTATACGTATCTATATATATTAAAATGCAAGAAAAATAGAAAAGACCAGAAAAAGAGACACCGGCGCGCGGAATCAATCGTGGGATCTCCGCGTCGTGGATGCGAGACGTTAACCACTGAGCCACCAAGCAGTACCTCCTTCAACGTTCGAACAGCAAGCTCTTTATGTCTACCACTTACCGCTGTTGGCGAGCCTCTTGGGGGGGGGGGGGAAGACTATCGTGTTTTCAGCTTTATCAGCAAAATGGCGTGATGAGAACGCGGCGGCTTTCATCTCTCACGCGTACTTTCGCCCACGGAAAGGAGGGGAGTGGACAATTTCACGGGCGCCTTTATCTCCCTGTGGGGAGGACCAAGTCTTGGCTGTCGTTGGGCTTGCACTGGAATGATTCTGTTGCAGTTACCAGGCGCACAAAGTTCACTGCAATCGTTGCACAGCCTCCGTTTGCGAAAAGGGCCCGCTTTTCCGACACAGTGAAGTAACAACTGAGACGCTTATTCGCGTTCCTCTGCACGTGTTAGAACGTTTCGTGCGTCATTTGTGCGTGAAAAACGCGGGGTACGTTTCTATCTGCTTGCCATTCTGCGTGTGACCTTCCAATTTGTTGCTATCGCATTTATCTCTTCTCATTTGCGGCAAAGCTGTGACTTTTTTACTAGCCAGCCACCATTCACTATTGTACCCAAGCAAGATGGTTCTCTTCAGCTGCGTACAGATTATTGCCTAATTACTAGACAGACTAAATTGTCCCATTTTCCAGTGCCCCGGATAGACGAAACCATCGATGAAACTTGTGGATTTCAATGGTTTTCAAGAATCCACTTGTGCAAAACAAAAAATAGAAAGCGCTACTCAAATATGAAACAAGAAAATGTACAGCATTTGTCACTCGCTTTTATATCAATGAGAACATCTGTCTTCCATTTAGATGAAGAAACTTTCGGACGAGGTTTTAAAAGGTAATGAATGAAAAATTACACAAGAAAGTCCTATATAGTGTATTTCGACGATAAAAAATAAACTAACGTTTAAGAGAAGAGGAATGAAAGAA
The DNA here is from genome assembly GCA_013436015.1 of Rhipicephalus annulatus. Taxonomy (NCBI): domain Eukaryota; kingdom Metazoa; phylum Arthropoda; class Arachnida; order Ixodida; family Ixodidae; genus Rhipicephalus; species Rhipicephalus annulatus. Next base: position 60,652 of record WOVY01014603.1, on the reverse strand, counting down.
CAACAGACTATAGGCTGTTTTCTTTTCGTTATGCACTACGAAGAGACCCAACGTTGTTCATTTATCCAGTTCATGTCGATGATATCATCATTTACTCCATGACAAAGCAGGACGACCGTCAACGCTTGTTCGAAGTACTACAAGTCGAGCATGATTTAAAATAAATGTGAAAAAGGTGAATTATTTATTGATAAGACATAAAAAACTTGATGTTCCTGTTTTAGTTTTGCCGTTGAAGAAATGGTAAACTTAAAGCAGGAAAAAAACATTGCAGAGAATGTCAAGTCTTGTCAAGTCGTATTGTGCTGCTTATGCGCTGTCTTGGGTTCCAAAACAAAACCGTGACTTTCACAGTCATCTGGTGCAACACGGATTATCGTCTCGCAACACTGGGTAGCTACGTAACCAGGGTGTGGCAAGAACATCTTCAGTTGAGCTAAGCTGTGTGCAGCAGCTGGCTGCACGGCACTGCCTTTTATGGCTATGACATTATAATCCAACTATGTAACCAAAATATGTAACCCAAGAACCAGTGCAATTCAATTATTGTAATTGTTCTACTAAATTAGGCAAAGCTTGATTGAATTCCTGTCTTTATCTACCAGAATAGAGGGTGTGCTACGACTACGTCAAACGCTGCCTTCCAGGCCTCAATACGTATGATCTGCATTCGTAACGAGTTTATCTGGTCTGGTGGGTCGTTTCAGGTCATTTATTCAGAACTACGCAAGAAAAACAGGGTACTTAACGTTTATATAAACCAAGGAACGTAAAACGGTTTATCGATATGTGGGGTTTAACGTCCGAAACTACCATATGACTATGAGAAACGCTGTAGTAGAGGGTTCCGGAAATTTCGAACACCTGGGCTTCTTTACGTGCACCCAAATCCGAGCACACGAGCCTACAGCATTTCCGCCTCCATGAGTGTAAATGATGCTACTTGGATTTTGTCAAGGTTATTTCGTTTGACCCTGTGCTGACATTACCGGATTTTTCACTGTCCTTCGAGATATGTACCGATGCCTCTCACTGCGGTACTGGAGCTGTACACTTTCAACACAACGTTGATAAGCCCAGTGGAATGCAACAACAAGTAACTAGATTATATTCATACGCATTTTTAGAGGTAGAAGTAAAGTATTTAACTACTGAAAAGGAGGCACTTTTAATCGTAATGGCCTTGACATACTTCAAGAGTCACCTAGAAGGTCAAAATTGCGAGCTCTACACTGATAATTACGTTCTTATGCGCCTCCTCAAACTGATATAGCCTAAAGGATGACTGGCTCGATGGATAAATGATTTTAGCAGCAAAGTTTTGAAGTTTCACTTCACCCGAGACTCCAACATTGAGACGCCGATGTGCTCTACAGATGTGCACGTGCCAAAGGAAGCCACCTGCGAGAGAGTTAACATGACGACTCTTTGGGAAGGCACACAGGAATCGCAATTTAAGAACGACGAATATACACACCTGAAACAAATATGCCATTAATTCTTAGATTTTACCATAATTGCTCGGAATCAGGTGGTCATGATAGTTTTTCGAGGACATGCGAGAAGCTTAAGCGAAGATTCACGCGGAAAAACTAGAAAGTGGGTGTTGCACGCTGCACCATAGCATGCCATAAATGTCAGGTGCACAATGCCAATTTCATCCAAGAGAGAATCAGAGGGCCCTGCCAACATACTCAGACGTTCCCTTCGAAGTGTTTCACCTTGACTTCACCAAGATAAAATGACGGGCAAGGACATCAGAAAAACGCAAGCTTTTCTTGTCGCAGAAGATGAATGTGCATGGTTTGTTGCGGCCAAGCCCGGCAAAGAGGGCGCGAACTCCGTTATTCAATTTTTTAAAAAAGACACCTTCATAAAGGTTGCAGTGGCTGACATAGGACCAGATTTCCGAAGTGACAAGCTTCAAGTTTATGCACCGCAAAAAGGTTTAAAGCTTCGTTTTCCTACTGCTTATCACCCAGAAGCCTATTCTCTCGCTGAAAGGAAAATTCGCAACCTGAATACATTCATTGCACTCTACCCACAATTGAAGGCAGATTGTAAATGCTCACTCGAGGCCGGCTTCTCACATCCTAAACACTCTTACACAGCTGCAAAAGAGTGCAGCCCCCATTGCGCGGCTTTTGAAAGAAGCGCATGGCTTGCAGCTAATAAAGAGCTGGCCATCGTTGGTAATATGTAATTTCGAGATATACCAATGTCAGCAGAACAGCGGAAGAAGTAACGCTGTAACATGAAGAAAAACTTATATAAAGGACACAAGGCAAAGATACCGCTTATTCATGCTTGGAGGCATAATTCTGGTGCGCAAAGATCTCGATGCAACATATCTCCGATCATCAGAGCATTCAGTGTTGAGAATGGGGGTCTACCCGGTCTCTTGTGGTAGCGTGGTGTAACCTGGTGGAAGAAAAGAACACTGAAAAGAAGAGGATACGAAAAACAAACAGGTTTATGGCACTATTTACACATATTTAAAGCAAAGAAAGGTTAGGGGTTTCCCAAACCACGAGCTTGGCGGTTGAACGTTACATAGTTCAGAGCGACGTCCAGCACTCTGTAGCGTCGTTTTAAGCCCTGTCGGGCTCCTCCTCTTTCAGTGGAACACCAATCACACACACACAACAGGTGAGGGGGACGAGCATTCAAGGTTCACGTGAACGTCCAATATTGAGTCGTGCTCACTGCACAGCACGCTGGCGTTAGCGGGGCTCTTCCTCGTCGTGTGTGTGCCGCTAGTCGATAGGTCCCAAGCTCCTGACAGCGTACATCAAAGGGTCCACCGATCTGTTCGCTCAATTAGCGGGGCGATTTGCGGCGGCCGCCACGGTCTCTTCCAAGGAAGATGCTGTCTTTGTTGTTTTCTCTCGAACGGTTTACGGTGTCGTGGCGACACGTCGTCTCATCCTCCGGCTAGCAGGGACAATGCCTGACGAGCATAGGCAGCCAGCCGGTTGGCTACTTGATTGAGGATTAAAACAGCGCCGCTCCCCCGTCAGCTCTGGCGCCGGTCACAACAGCTTCCCCGTCGCCAGATGAGTCGCCGAGGTCATCAGGCACCACTGCTGCTCGAAGGGACGACGAAAGGGTCCGCATTTGAAAGTCAGGAACTCGTCTTTGCTTGCCACATGGTCTGGGTAATTGCCGAAATCTTCGACAGCGTCTTGCAGACTGTGCGCCGATGGAGTTGAGAGCCTCCCCAGTAGACCGGCTTACGCACAATGGCGTCTGCCCAGACGAATCGCCGGGCCAAACGTAACAATGTGCTTAAAACGGCAAAGCAACAAGGAATATGGAAGACACGTACTGCACTACGAAGGCTTCCGAGGAAAACCTAGGCAGTAGGAAATATTCTTCCGTACAACCCCAGCAGTGATGAAGACCGACAGTTGTGCGGACGTAGAGGTCCGCAAGCTTCACCTAACCGTTACTGCACAGCGACAATCTGGGAAGACACCGTGAAAGCAGAGGGGTGAAGTAGAGAACAAGAAAGAGAAGATGGCTATGATATAGCATGAATAATCCCTACTTCATCACTTATATTTCGTACTAAAATTGATTAGTTTAGTTAATTCTAGCCTATATGAGCTGTATACTAAATAAAATACTGAAAAATTTATGTACTACTCGGCCAATTCCCTGCATTGGATATGAGTCACCAGAGAAAAAGAAGAAATAGAAGAGTAGACCACCGAACGCGCACTTCTTTCGTAGACTTTTACAAGTTTATAAGATAGTATGTGAAACGCGAACATATATCTATATGGCTCGGCTGTCTAGCACCACTTGAAAATGACTAGTACAGCGTCTTTCTTGATTGCTATGCTTAAATAAGGCGGTTGATGCACGTATATTTGTACTCTTTGGATGTAACCTCTGTAAAACCTTCGTTAAGAAACTTCACGAACAAGGGCATTTTCGCAATGGTTCAGCCACGTCGCAAAACCTGCATTCATTGACATGAAGCGAAAAAAATATTGAATTTTAAACTACATGTAAGAGGTTCTGTAATGTCGAATTTTTGAGGTGGCACGTCATGAACAAAGAAATAGAAAGGTGGTCCTCAATTCGCACTGCTAACTTGAACATATCTAGAACTCTTCTCGTATTTTGCTACAGACAGTGTATACCGTGGCATTATAAAAAAACAGGAAAAATCACTTCTGTTGACAAGTGATCTACTTAGAACACAATACACAAGGAAAATAATAAAAGCTTGAAGCAAATGAAGAACTGACACAAATATTTTACTTTTACTTGGCACTTTTTGAGCTGATCAATCGCGTCTTAGGGTGAGGAACGGACGAAGTACAACGTGAAAATAAACGGAAGCCATGAAGAATGCAAGCTGTTTTTCGCACTTCTCAAAGTGTGCTGATGGCTTTTTTTCGAATTGGGAGCCATGGAAGTCTTGAGAACGTGCCCAACACTGGCAGGTAGCACGCGACTTTGTCTTACTCTATAAAAAATGTAGCCGCCAACTGGTTCTACAAGAAGACAACAATGACGTTCTCGGTGTGGGCCAACACATTCGCTAATGCTTGGGGCAAGAAAATCGTACATTTCTGCGTGTTTGAACTCTTTGTCATTCGGTAGATTACCATTTGGCATAGCGGGACAGCGTGTGTAGAAGATACATATAACATGCACGTGTACACACACAATATATGTAAAACTGCATCGTCGTCATTTCGCCTAGCACCAAATGCAGTTCGCGAAACATCAGCACCACTTAATGTGTGACAAAGTTAGGGGCTCTTTCCCTTGTTTCATATAAACGGCTGTTTTCATCAAGCAAGTAAACTTGCACTAGTCCGCATCAGGACCTGCCCACTCTCAATGACGTAGATACCCAAGGGAGATTGCACTGCTACTAGAAAAATACGAGCGGATGACAGACGCACTCTTGGCGAGCAAGGAGCAACACCTTGCTGCTTTCACAGAACAGCTGCGGATCACGGCACTTGCGTATAAACTCAGTAATCAGGATCTATTGTCTAGAAACATAAGGGCTTGCTCCCGATTTTAAGTGCAAAATAAATAATATTTGATGACAGCAATGCGACTGTGTTTGCTCACAGCCCATACCTTATCTACAAAGCAATTCTGACATTTTCGCCTTGAAGCCACATGTGATAAGCATTGAACAAGAGCGCATTAGCAGGAGGCTTGAAACCACCAAAGTATTTTTACATATCTAAGTTCCGATATATGCCAATGAAACTTACTATCACAAAAGCTTTCTTCCTTTCATTACTCTTTCTCGAGTCACGGGCCCCAACTTATTGGAGTAGACCGCGCGAGTACAGCGCTCGACAAGACAATGGAAACATATACTCATTGCTATCTGCACTTGTCGACGCTGTACGCAGCTTCCTCGCTCCGATGTCCTCCCCGGTAGCTAAGTCTATATTGACACTGCTTCGTTTTCTGTCTCTTGTTTTGGCACAACAGCGTTAACGGCCCAGCCACCCAGTCTGAAGAGCATTAGAGAAAGGGCAACCATATTTCAATGGAATGCCTGCAGTCTCCGCCGTCGTCTTTCCAACTTCGGACAATTTGTATACAAGCACTGCTTTCCTGTCATCGCCATCTCAGAGTTCTGAGTGAGATACACTATCACAGTCTCATCAACAGGAACGCATGTCAGTAGAGTTAGCTGTTCGTAACGATTTAGGAGGAGGAGGATTGAAAGAGGAAGGACAGGGAGGTTAGCCAGTTCTCAGACCAGCTGGCTACCCTGTCGTAACGATTTAACTTTCTATGTTCACCACATATCAGCTGAAGCATCCAATGAATATGCTGCCGTGACAGGGAAGATGGACACTTTGGTGTTTATGGTTATTGCGGCATTCATACCACCTCGAACCACATTCGATGTGGACAGACTGCAGGACATAATAGATGGAGCACTTGGACCTCACATACTAACCGGGGACTTCAACACACATCACCTAGCCTGGGGCGGCAGGAGGACTTCAGTGCACGGTAGACGCCTTTTCGGCATCGCTCATCGAAACAACCTGGTGATTATTAATGATGGGCCGCCAACCTTCTTTGGGAACGACCGATGCAGCGCCCTGGACATCACCATGATCTCCACCAGCCTCATGCCTACGGCGACCTGGTTTGCTGATATCGAAGGTCATGGGAGAGACCACGTGCTTACCTACGTCTCATTGGTCACTCCAACGCTGAACACAAAGCGAAGGAGGATTCGGTGCACTGACTAGAAAGCATATAAAGTTGCAGTCGAAGACGCAGAGCCATCTTGAATGACGTATGAGGAATTCGTGGCTGCTCGGAATCAAGCAAACCAAAGCAGCACCAAACATCTAGAACCACCTCAAACTCACTCAATGGTAGACTTGGGGTATGAGAGGCTGCGGGCTATTCGTCACCGATCTGAAAGACGTGCTCGCAGGACATTGCCTCCAGATGACATTCGTGAGGCCAGGCGAATACAAAAGCGAATTAAACGCCACCTGGAGAAGCTAGATAAGAGGCAATGGCGGCTCTTCTGTTCAAAGCTAGACTCAAGAAAGCCGCTGTCAAGAATATGAAGTATTGTTCGCAGCCCCAAAATCCCACCGACCCAACTGCATCCATTTAGCTCAGATGCTTTGTCTCGTAACAGCAGCGAGTTGGACATGGCGGAGGCTTTCTGCTCTGAGATCACTGCAGCGGCTCTAGCAACGTTACCTCGTGCATCACGACAAGTTTAAACGCCGCCAAGCACCCTTGAGGTAGATGAACCTTTTACTATCATGGACCTTCTTAGAGCTTTGGCACTGATGAACAAGGCGTCATCGCCTGGACCTGATTGCGTCAGCCACGCTGAGTTAACCCGCTTAGGCGACAAGGCAAAGATGCGTCTACTTGCCATATTCAATGCCAGCTGGGAGAGTGGCCGTCTTGAACCTTCCTGGAAACGAGCCCATGTTATTCCAATTCTAAAGCCAGACAAGCCTCCCACGGAACTCGTCTCCTATCGCCCGATCGCTCTTCTCAGCTGCGTAGGAAAGCTTATAGAGAAGATGGTGTCGATACACCTGGAGTGGATGCTTATGAACAAGAATGCATACCCCCACAAATGTCTGGATTTAGAAAAGGACTCCGCAGCATTGACAATGTAATCAATCTCATCAACTGCGTAAAGTTGAACAAAGCAACCGGCAACATGACTATCAGTGTATTCCTCGACATCAAAGGAGCGTTTGATAACGTGACTCATGAGTCTATTCTACCCACGCTGAGGTCATTAGGTGTAGGAGGTCGTATGTACCGCTGCATCTCGGACTACCTCAGAGACAAGACAGTCTACATGTCAACAAAAGAAGGTGACACAACTCCACACACAGTGCATAAAGGAGTTCCCCAGGGCGGTGTCCTCAGTCCGACCTTATTCAACATCTTTCTCATCGAACTAGAGAAGTGCATCCCAGCATCGGTAGAAATCTCACTTTACACCGATGACATTTGTATATGAAGCAGCGGTCGCAACAGACGGGCTCTACATGCAAGACTGCAGAAAGCTCTCAACTCCATCTGAAAATTTTTGCTCGAGTGAGGTCTAACTATGTCACCAGAAAAGTGTGCCGCCATTGCTTTTACGAGGCGTGATGTCTCACGCTACACTTTAAAGGTAGCTCATTCTCCCATTCGGTACGTGACAAATCATAAGCTTCTGGGAGTGACAATCGACCGGCTAATGACGTGCACTCCCCACGTTCAGATAATAAAGAAAAAAGTTGCGTCATACGCGAGCATCTTTCGCTTACTAACAGGCAATGCCGGTGGCTGTACCATTAATGCTATGTTACAAATGTATACCGCTCTCTGCGAAGGTCTTCTACATTACAGCACTCCTGCGATGCATGGAAATTCTCGAACGAACATACAGGCACTGACTGGAGTCCAGGCACAAGCCCTGAGGGTGTGTCTTGGCCTACCAAAGAACACATCAAGCATCGGAACCCTTGCTGAAAGTAGGCGCCTTTCATCTCCTGTTCTTCTGCAGCAGGTGTTTCTTCGGGTCCACTTTCGTTATGCAACCAGAGCGTCGGATCATCATCTTGCTTCAGACAGCAGCCCTGTGCGGAGCCTCCTCCCGCTACACTATCAGAGAGCATCAATTCATGCAGAACCATCGTGCAAATCTCCTTCGTCGACCATAGTCACCTTTGTGCCTGGGTTCAAGAGCAAAAGGAGCACAACCGAACGAGCACTCAGACACTTCACTCTAGAGCACTTCAAAAACTGCTACAGAGCTCACCGTCATACTTACACTGACAGCTCTGTTACGTCTATATCATCTGCCATAAGCGTCTGGATTCCATCTGCCAATGCCACCATCTCTGCCACTCTCAGTCACTGCACTTCATCTACAGCCACTGAACAGGCTGCACTGTGGGCTGCCAATAATTACATCATTGACCAGACAGCCGAGTCCTGGGTCATCTTCACTGATTCAAGAGCACAGCTGCAGTCGCTGAGATATCCATGCATGCAGGACCAACTCGTCATGGACGTCCAACGCCTATGCAAGAATGCCTGTGACCTCCATCATCGCAATGTTCTGCAGTGGGTACCTGCCCACTGCGGAATACAAGGCAACGTCCGGGCTGATGACGCTGCCAAAGCTGGACATGACACTTCAACAAAAATCATCGAGATACCTTTCTCGAGGCAAGATGCAGCAACGCTAGTGCCGGCGCACGCCTGGCGGCTCCAGCGATCCCTCTGGAAAGACCCTAAACAACAGTGTGGGCCTCTGTACAAGATTGATCCATCGTGTGACTTCAGGATGCCGCGAAATCTCAACAGGCAAGAATAAACGTGTTTACACCGCGTCCTATTAAACGTAGCATATATAAACTACATCAGGAACGAAATTGGACTGTCCGACTCAGTATTTTGTGCCCAAGGTAACGTTGTTAGAGACATCAAACATGTCCTCTGTGAGTGTACGAAATACGCATCAGACAGACAGTCTCTGAAGATGGGTTTAAACATGCAACAGGACACAAATTTGGAGTTGAAAACATTCTAGGCCTATGGCAGAACACCTCCAGTGCGTTAGACTCTACAAAAGCGCTACTGCCGTTCTTAGGGGCCACAGGCTTGAACGAAACGTTCTAAATTGTGCAGTGCGTGTGAGAGACTTTGGGTTATGTGACTGTTATGCGTGTATGTAACTGTAAGTGTTGTGTGTTTATCATTGTATATATCACTGTCATCACCCGGCAACTGGAGTAGCCTGTCAGGTGAAAAACCAGGATAACCTCTACAGCTTTCCATTAAACTAATTCTCTCTCTCTCTTTCTCTGTACACTTGAGACGAGAGATACATTATACTCGACCATGCTAAGCATAAAGAACGCCTCGAAAGGAGTTACTTGCCGCCCAGTGTTATTACATTCTTTGTCAGAGAGAGAAAGGCTTTTTAAAAGTGTGAGCAACCTGCCTATTCCGGTCAAGTTCCTCGAAGCATCGTTGACAAACATATGCCACGAATTTTACCGACACAGTAAATGTTGTAAGCTGCACTACATCAACTTTGAACAGTTCGCCAATATCAAGTCAGAGTGTAGATTGCTTTTTTGGCGAAATTCCAGGCAGAAACTACCTGATTCTACCAAAACGCAATTTAAACAATCTTTAGTCGAGCGACGCAAACAATTCACTTTCGCATTGACGGAGTCACATAGCAAAAGCCTGCTGGAGTTTGAGACTGAAGACGAAGTCTGTACTGTGGTAACTGCCACCGTCACCAATATAAACGCTCCAGAAAACCGATATCACCGATGTGCATCTCGAAAAAGCGTACAGACCTCATGGTTGTTTGCTGGAGAGAAGCACAAAAATATATTTCCTCAAGTACGCATTCTCTGAGTAATATTGCAATCTGATGGCGGACAACAAAGAAAACCGACATTGAAAGCAGAACAGTTGGCGCTGCTCGACGCATACCGATCACTCAACAACACACTTCACGAAATGAGAAGTGCAAAAATGTGGGACTACGTGACGAAGCGCGTTGACTTATACATTCCTCCTATTCGAGCGACTCCAACGCTAGCGCCTAATACATTTCTTCACGCACAATACTCACCAGCACCATTCTGTTTGTTCACTGCTGTGAGAACCATCTCCGAAATCACCTTCATTGATTCCTGGTGTTCTTTCATTTGCTTAGTGACAGCCCTCGCAATTAGTTGCAACCTTATGACGGTCTACCTGAACATGCGCTTCAGACTTTTGTTCAGGAGACAAATCCAATCACGTGGATCTCGAGTTTTACTGTTCTTTTTGTCCACATTCCTGGGCAAGTCTACGCCTCCGCCGCTAGACAACGCTCGAACATTCCAAGGCTTAGCCGTCGCCATGTGAGTTTTAGCTGTGATGGCTTTGGGTAACTACGTCCAGTCCAGCATTACGGCCATCCGATCTGCCCCTGCGACTGTAAAGGTGATAGACCCCTTTCCGGATTTCTTTCGCTTAATCCATGATGGTGCGTTTACACATTGCTACGAGCAGTATTGGTTCGATGTGCTCATATTGACTTCCAACCCACTATCTGTTGCTTTACATCAACGTATTTTGAAAGCGGGAGCAGAAACCTTTGGGAGCATATGTTCAGGAGGAAATGAACACAGGTCGGAACGCACGTCACCCTTTGTGTGTGCTCTGATGAGGAAGTGAAGTGGGAGCAGCTTCGCAATGGAAGCTCATCCACGGTGACCACTACATGACTTCACTGCAAGTGTTAGGAATACACGGCAAGAATCCTCTCAGGTAAGAAACCATGTTTTTTTTTTCTCATTTTGTTTAGGAACGGAGCTCCTTAGGCTCACACGATGTTCGTTGACGCCGTCGTTGTCGTAACGTCCCGTCGGACAGAAACAATATGTTACATATAACGTAGAAAGAGCGTTCATCGCTCATATATGGTTTAAAAATAGACCGCACTCTGTCTATCCATCTGTCTCTCCATCCGTCTGTGCACCTGTCCGCCCATCGGTCCGTCCACCAATCTGTCTACTTGTCTGTCCGTTCGTCCGTGCATTCATCTGTCCATCCGTCAGTTCGTGTTTCAGCCAGTCCATTCGTGTAGCCGTCCGTGACGGTCCGTCTGTCCACCCATGTGTTCGTCCATTCAGCCGTGTATCTGTCCATGCATCCATCTCTCCGTCCGTACATACGTCTGTCCTTCCGTGCATCAGTGTAACTTGATAAGACAGATGCTTGGGCTAGTTGGTGATTGGGAATCAACATATTTGCACTCCGCAAGACTACGAGTAGTTACGACGTAACTACAGAAGAAGGGACAAGTAGTTACGTCGTAACTACACGAGTTACGTGGTAACTACTCTACGAGCAGCTACGTCATAACTACTCGTAGTCTTGCGCAGTGCAAATATGTTGGTGCATCAGTGTTCGTCCATCTCTCCGTCTGTCCATGCTTCCGGCGTCTGTCCATCTGTCGTGCATCTGTTCGTCTTTCATAAAGTCGGTGACTTCAACGTTGACATTATGGGCTTTAGAACCTCGCTTCGCTCCATGTTTTTCATTCTATTCATGGATCGGCTGCCTATTCTCTTTCACGTTGGCGAATTAATAACGGTGAAGCATGTACGGCGCAGTGTTGTGAGCTTACCTTCACATTTTTACTTTGCATTTTATAAGCGTTTTAGTGTAGTAATACTTTGTGACACACTACGTCTCGCCTGTCAAAAAAGAAAGCAGAAGATTTGAGTTTGATTTTAACAAGTTGGTAGGCAACAGGAGAGAAAGTTGCGCTAGTTGGTACAAATGCATCTCTGATGCAGCGCTAAAGAGACACTGACTAAGAACACATAAACATACAGCGTATTCACGGAATGAATGATGATGAGTGGGGTGAAGCGTCTGTGCGTTCGTCCATGCGTCCGTCCGTCCATCCATCTGTCTGTCTGTCTGTCTGCCTGTCTGTCTGTTTGTCTGTCTGTCTGTCTGTCTGTCTGTCTGTCTGTCTGTCTGTCTGTCTGTCTACTCCTAACTCACTAGAGCACGCATCAAACGAACGGACGCTTCGCCCCACTCATCATCGTTGACTTCGTGGATATGCTGGCTACGCCGGACACGAAGGTTGACCGATCAGATGATGCTAGTAAAGGTTTTTTTCCTCCCGCGATGTTGACGCGAGAGATCCTTGGTGATGTAGCTCGGCGGGGTTGAAGTATTCGATAGGAGACATTCAATGATTATGAGCAAACTGTATTACATTTACATCGAGTAATTACAAGTGGGAAGACTAATTTGCATTTATTAATGGGTGCACATCTCTTGGTGTTAGAGCCCAGGGCACTGCGAAGAAGTACGCAGCACCGGGCCTCGCCATTCTACCTCACCATGGTTACAGCACAGACTGCTCCTCCACGGCCCGTCGTGCGGTGTTTACGATCAAAGAACGCAAGGTGTGGGAAAGAGAGAATGATACGAGGGACAAAGAGAACAGTATGGCCCAGCACGAGTGACGTTGTGCTTTCCCCCGCTGCTGACACCGGTCTCTAACTGACCCCTGACCCCCACCCTTGGCTCATATTCTAAAGTGCATGCGTCTGCCGGCTCGACTCTCTCTTGCGCGCGCAGGCACACTCTCAAGTGCGCTTATAGTTGGTGGGGGAGGGTGTAGTCGATTCTCCGATTTGTATATGGGTCAAGGCCTCAGTTACCGGAGACGAGTTTTCAGTTTATTGGGCCGACACTCAAGAGAACATGACTTCTCGTTCACGCCATTCATTCCTGGTCCGAAGACTATGGGGCTCTGCGGCATAACTCAAGCCTGGCCCTAACACGTTCACCCTAAGAGTATAACTGAGCTCTGGATCCGTTCAGCAGCCTAAACATAATAGGCCGACACATTGCAACCGTAAATCCTGTACGCTTTTACACTCCCCGTTCCAAGAGGATGACGCTTCACGGCATAACTCACGTCCGGCCTTACAGTGGTATATAAGGAGCATCGCTCCTAAAACACTGCACTAGCACTCACTAGCGTTTCAAAAACATTGTTTTTCATATCACATTAGGAAAGATTGTATTGCGCGCTGACGTATTCTGTCGGCTGGTGTCCCAACAGTTCGTCACCATACATGGTTCTGTCCAGATACCAGCACAGACGTCTCCTGCTTGTCATTGCGGAAGCTGGACTAACCAAACCACACAGAAAGTTCATGCGGCCAACAAGTGTCCCCGAAGACAGCTTGTAGCAAATGACACTTTAGTACGTTCCTTATTTGTTTGGCTGTGCTGAAAATTGTGTGGCTCTAGCTTTTGAGTTCCTGTTTCAAACAAGGCTAGTCAAAACTTGCCAGAGACGTTCAGCACGATTTTGTCGACTACAATAAAAAATGTCTGGCATGTTATTTCTGAATCACGGCTTCACATTTTATAGTAAAGCGTACTGCTTGCACGCGGTGTGGTTCGAGAACAGAAATGCTCTCAAATTTCTGCAGTTGACTTAGCTCTGCCTGTATAAGAGCGAATTTTTAACAATAAGTGATTGTGAGCTCTTATTTTAAAGAAAACGAAGGAAATGGCAGGCACAACCGTTTCGTCACTTACGAAAACACGGGCAGTATCAAGCCCATAGCAATGTAATAGTGAAATTCCCCGTACACACAAGCAGGAGGGCAGGGAAAATGTGACACGGGGCTTACTTATCTTGTTTACTGTGTTTTTATAGCACTTATCACCCTAAATCTGACAATAATTTTCCGCGAATACGCAGCGAGCTTAAATGGGATGAAGTACTTGGCCGTGAACGCATCTGGGTGTGAGGCACTTTAAATAAAGTTCGCAATTCAAGAGCCTTTGAGCAATGATAACTGAATTTTAGTTCACTAGATTAGCACCACGTAGAATGTCCGCATTACCCTAGGCAGTATCAAACCAACAGCAACCTGGTCGGTAATTTTTCATACACACAAGTAGTTGAGTTTTTATGAGTGTTATATTCGGGGTTGCTTCGCTTTTTTGTTACCGTGTTGTTGTAGCACTTATCACCACTAACGCTGACAATAATTCACCAGCAAGTATGCAATGAGCTCACACAAGATAATGGACTTGCCCGTTATTACGAGCTGAACGGTCCAGATAAGTTGTGTATTGAGACAGGAACCACGATTCGGCCGTGTATTTTACAGTTGCATGCAAGTACCTTGACGATCACTTTCGCAATACTTGTAGACACTCACCAAGGCTTGTGCCCCTAAATAAACGTCTCAGATCACTTTGTGATGTTTGAAACATTGTTTTTGTACATTTCGAGAGCATTTTCAAAAAGAACGATCACAGAATTTCGTCCACTTGATTAGGACCACGTAGAATATTTGTATAACCCTTTTATGGCGAGTGACTCTGAGCCTATGTGAAGAGTTTCGTAAAAGTCGTAGACAACCAACAATCACTTGGGTAGGTTACATTGCCATGAGCACTTCTGTTAGTTTTTTTTTTACTTTCATGCGACAAAGCTTCACTCACAGCGCACCATGACGTGTGTTATCACTATAGAGGAGCACACTGTGCGTCAATAATACTTGATATTTCACCCTCTTTTCTCTTCTGCTCATACTGTTCCTCCCTAACGTGAGAGTAAGATGGAAGAGAACGAGGACGACTTTATTTTTCAAGTTATGTGGGTCCAGGCCCAATCGTGAAATGTGGGGAGCGAAGCTTTCCACCGACGTGCCCGAAGACCTGTCCGCACAGCGATGGGTAGGGCCTCCGATCCGCACAACCCAGATCGGGAAGCTTTGAGCCATTATAACGACACCACCATCTACAACCGAATTCTCTGAAAAAAACGACGCCACCCACCCCAATCCGCAGGTGATTGCTTCGTGCCAACTCCGAACTCATTCTTTGACCTCCCCGTATGGGTACCCCGTAGCCCGTAGACAGGATAACCGCTGGTCATTAAGGGTAACAAACTGGATGCCCATAGAAGGGAAGCGGGTTAGGGGAAGACAGAAGGTTAGCTGGGCAGATAAGATTAAGAAGTTTGCGGGTATAAATTGGCAGCAGCAAGCACAGGACCGGGTTAACTGGCGGAACATGGGAGAGGCCTTTGTACTGCAGTGGACGTGGTCAGGATGATGATGATGATGATGATGATGATGATTATGATGATAATGATGATGATGATGATGATGATGGGTACCATATTGAGTCTACAGCTCATTATGCGGCGAAATAACTGCCCTGTCCTCTATGCCCTGGAACTGCAGTGAAGACGAACCCTCACCCAATTTCAAAGTCACTCTCTCACTTGTAGCGTGGAAAAAAAATGCCCTCGTCCAACAACCTGGTGGTCCAACTTCTGGCTATAGAGCCGGGGGGGAGGCTGACCGGCGGGGCGTGTTAGACTACCTTCCCTTATAGATGACTGAACGTTTACGGGGTAGTGAAGTTATTCTGACAGCGAAGCTTTCTTAAGCCGAGGCCTCCAGGCAGGGGTTCGTCGTAGAGCAGAAACGGGTAGGTGTCACTACTCACGACTCCCACAACTCTCCACTATGCCCACTACCGGCACTCCTACCGCTTCATTTACCTACATCATTCCACTACATTTCCCCTTCATTTCCACTTCAAAGCACACTTCATTCCCCTTCATTTCAGCAACTTCATTTCACTTCATTAAACCAGCTAAAATGATTAGCAAAACAAAGACCAATTTGTAAGCGAACAGCTTCACTGCTTCAAAAAAATTTCACGAGCTACACGCTGCTGGTTCAACTTTTTATGGGCAATCTACATCTGCGTGGAATAAAAGATTTAGCACAGTACAGTCGTATCGAGCAAAGAGTTGTTTATCCCATTACAATGATCAGTTTTATTAGTTCCTTGAAAAATGCATTTTTCTGAAAAAAGAAGCTGAAAACATACGCGCATGCTGTGTAAAATACTGGTCTCAATATGCATTTATATTGGCTTGTAGATTACACAATATAACACAATAGTGATTTCATTTAGGAAACGGCACAGTTAAATGCATGTGGGGCGGAAACTGAAGACTGCCGTTAAGGCGGGTCTTCCTGTGGACCAGGCTGGCGCTGAGCTTTTTCACCGCCATCTGGAGCAACAGAACGTCGGCGGCCATGCTCACTGCGGGGTCGGGGTTTTTTCAGGACGCCGACGATCGAGCACTCTTCCGCGGCAACCGAGTGTCTCCGAGCACGACGCCGTTTCCCGGTTGCCCTTGGGGCACCCGTGGACGCACTGTGCTTCAGAGGTTGATATTGCACGCCGGCTTTCTCTTCAATCAAAGTGCAGCCGGCTTCAGCGTCCACTGCTTCGGAAGGTCGACGCTGCGAACGCTCTCCCGTGGTTCCAGTCTTCTGGATTGTGTTTGTATTGTCTTCGGGAGCCGAAGGCCTGCGCGTCCGTGTGCCACTTGGAGGTGCGCTTGCACCAACAATTGATTGCCTGCGCGAGCCGCGGCTATACCTCTGTGACATTTCAGTGGCCACTGCGGTGTCGGTGCGTTCATCGGCAGCGGAAGGCCGTCGTCGTGATCCGCCAGCACGCGCTGCTTGCTCCTTGACAGCTTCGCGGTACTGGACGACAATAGACTGTCGACGTACTGGTTCGATTTTAATGGGACTGAATGTCTTGCGATCCTCGGAGAAAGCAGACGCATGCGACACGCTAACCGCGGTGCGAGAAAGAGCGGCGGAATCGAATGGCTTGCCCTTTGTGGCCTTGTAGAACAAGTAGTACTCGTACAGCAAACTGGTGTAGTACAGCTGGAAGATCAAAGGCGTGAGAACATCGGGGATAAGGGATCTGCGCAGGCTCAAATTGCGGTTAGGCGAAGCACCTCAAGGGCTTGTTGAGAGTTTGTTAAGTGAACTTATAGCTTTACTGATGAATATTCTTATAATTGTTCCAAACTGAAACAACACATCAGGTTTTAAAACAAAGTTTCAGGATTTGTAGAAAAGTGGTACATATTGCCGTTGTGCACATATAAAATGCAGTTATTCCACAAACTTATATTTTTGG
This sequence comes from Rhipicephalus annulatus, assembly GCA_013436015.1. NCBI lineage: Eukaryota > Metazoa > Arthropoda > Arachnida > Ixodida > Ixodidae > Rhipicephalus > Rhipicephalus annulatus. Next base: position 43,582 of record WOVY01014603.1, on the reverse strand, counting down.
ATTAACTTTAAAAAATATTTATTCGATTGCCAAGATTCGTATACTGCTGATATAAATGGTGTTTCACAATAGATATGTCAGATGTCTCCGCAAGAAAAGTGTAGATAGGCGTCGTGTCGAAACTCAAATGTTATATGTTAGTCGTGCGCGACTAGTTCCGACATGCATGAGTGACAAAGCAAATGTTAGAAGTTTTACAAAACAGACCAGAAGAGCATACGTACTGCAACCATCTATCAAACAAGTTGCAGTGAGTATACTCAATGGGCGTTGAAGGCAACACAACGAAAGCCTTATGAAATGGCGCTCCGAGGTGCTCTTTGACTCGTCGTCCAGAAATTTGATTGTTTACAACGTTATTAAAAAGATGAGTGAAAATACAAGAAATACCGAGCGTATGAAGACAGTTGTAACGTATGGTAATGACGCAATTAAAATTGAATTTCATTTAAAGGGAGTCGTGCTCCCCCTACGTGATCTATCGGATTAGGCGGTCTCGAGCGATAGCTTCTGAAGGCAAATATGTCATTACTATTGATTCTTGATTGATAATGCCGCATGAAAATAGAAGCGTGCGACCATCGATTGAAGGTTAATTTTAAGTCTCTGCAGATATTTCTGCTGTATCGGGAACTACTGCAGTCATGTTTCTCTTTGCTAATGTTTATGACACATAGTCCACGTGCTTACCTTCCAAAATGCAAGGAAGATGATGAGTGGTGCCCACAAAGCCAGAATCGTCGCCTGTTATTAACAAAAATTGAACTCCTTACACGGGGGTATACCGAGGCAGCGTTCAAGGAACCGTTTATGAACATTTTGCAATCAACTTGCCTTTTCTCTGACGCTGAGTGCATCCGCATCTTCATTGGTGTACTATATAGAAAGAACAAAAGCGGATGGATAAAGCAAGTGCAAATATCTCGCAAAGGAATGTTCAATCTGTTTTATTTGTAGTTACACGCTATATTCAAGTCATGTAACAAGTGGTTGACCACCAAAATTTATTAATTGCGCTCGTTTGCCGTATATACGCGCGTATTGAACGCTCGCTTGCCGCATTTACGCGCACATTGAACGATGACGGAATACTCACCCACTTGGGCGGATAAAGCAGGCCCATCAGGTTGCCAAACGCGCAGACATGCAGCGCAATAGCGTTCCATGCAATGAACACGCCCAGGACTCGTGTCATTTGTGCCTGCACACGAACAAGAGAGCAAGTCGCTCTTCAGATGTGGACCAATATTTCAAACGAGCGAGCACACTGATATGAAAACCAATGACGTTAAGCTAATCTTGTATTTCCTGCAAATTCTGTTCTATGCCATACTTGCTTGCGTTCATGTGATGGTGTTCGCCGATGATTCACGCGTGTTTAACGCCGAAACCTAATTAGTGGCACTAATAATCATAGAGATCAGTAACCCTGCCGTCAAGGAAATATTACATTGTTGCATTGAATGACAAGAGCACGTTGTTCCCATCAAACATGTGCAAAAACGTTTGCGGTACCAGGCTGCGCAGATTGCAGCTCCGCGTAAAATAATTCGTTGGTATTTCAGTACACCATATGTACCAGCTGTGATGATTAGGTAATGATCGTTCGCGTGCAACTGTTGCGGCAGGATAATTAAAACCAACAGTTCTAACGTCGAGTGTTGCCACGCATACCAAACATAAAACTGAGGGCTGGTGCACACATATTCAGGGTAATCGTGCTATCAAGCACTGATATTTAACCACCAATCACTTTGCGTGTGACCATAACTGTAATGTTCCCGAGTGCAGCGGAGCGAATGAGTATAATGCAATGAAATGATAACTAAGAACACAAAGTGAGTTTTGTATCTGGGGTAAATCGACGAATGCGATAGCAACATACCGCAATGTCATACGCGTCAAGTCGGGCTCACTTCTTCATAAAGAGACCTGGAAGAACTTAAAACATTGGCGTAAATAAACGTTACCCTGCTGTTGCTTCAATGTAAACTTTGGGTTGAGAACATAACATATAAAAAGGCGTGAACTCATTGATGCAAAGATACCACTAGGCTCGGTCGGTCGAAGTACGCATTTCCTGCCAGACACGCACAGCCCCCTTCAGGTATACGCTGTCCTGCTTTCTACGCCTTCAACGCAAACACTGCGTTGAGAACATAACATGTAAAAAGGCGTGAACTCGTCGATTCAAAGATACATCTAGGCTCGGTCGGTCAAAGTACGCATTTCCTGCCAGACACGCACAGCTCCCTTTAGGTATACGCTGTCCTGCTGTCTACGCCTTCAACGCAAGCACTGCGTTGAGAACATAACATGTAAAAAGGCGTGAACTCGTCGATTCAAAGATACAACTAGGCTCGGTCGGTCAAAGTACGCATTTCCTGCCAGACACGCACAGCCCCCTTCAGGTATACGCTGTCCTGCTGTCTACGCCTTCAACGCAAACACTGCTTGAGAACATAACATGTAAAAAGGCGTGAACTCGTCGATTCAAAGATACATCTAGGCTCGGTCGGTCAAAGTACGCATTTCCTGCCAGACACGCACAGCCCCCTTTAGGTATACGCTGTCCTGCTGTCTACGCCTTCAACGCAAACACTGCGTTGAGAACATAACATGTAAAAAGGCGTGAACTCGTCGATCCAAAGATACATCTAGGCTCGGTCGGTCAAAATACGCATTTCCTGCCAGACACGCACAGCCCCCTTCAGGTATACGCTGTCCTGCTGTCTACGCCTTCAACGCAAACACTGCGTTGAGAACATAACATGTAAAAAGGCGTGAACTCGTCGATCCAGAGATACAACTAGGCTCGGTCGGTCAAAGTACGCATTTCCTGCCAGACACGCACAGCCCCCTTCAGGTATACGCTGTCCTGCTGTCTACGCCTTCAACGCAAACACTGCGTTGAGAACATAACATGTAAAAAGGCGTGAACTCGTCGATTCAAAGATACATCTAGGCTCGGTCGGTCAAAGTACGCATTTCCTGCCAGACACGCACAGCCCCCTTTAGGTATACGCTGTCCTGCTGTCTACGCCTTCAACGCAAACACTGCGTTGAGAACATAACATGTAAAAAGGCGTGAACTCGTCGATCCAAAGATACATCTAGGCTCGGTCGGTCAAAATACGCATTTCCTGCCAGACACGCACAGCCCCCTTCAGGTATACGCTGTCCTGCTGTCTACGCCTTCAACGCAAACACTGCGTTGAGAACATAACATGTAAAAAGGCGTGAACTCGTCGATTCAAAGATACATCTAGGCTCGGTCGGTCAAAGTACGCATTTCCTGCCAGACACGCACAGCCCCCTTTAGGTATACGCTGTCCTGCTGTCTACGCCTTCAACGCAAACACTGCGTTGAGAACATAACATGTAAAAAGGCGTGAACTCGTCGATTCAAAGATACATCTAGGCTCGGTCGGTCAAAGTACGCATTTCCTGCCAGACACGCACAGCCCCCTTCAGGTATACGCTGTCCTGCTGTCTACGCCTTCAACGCAAACACTGCGTTGAGAACATAACATGTAAAAAGGCGTGAACTCGTCGATCCAGAGATACAACTAGGCTCGGTCGGTCAAAGTACGCATTTCCTGCCAGACACGCACAGCCCCCTTCAGGTATACGCTGTCCTGCTGTCTACGCCTTCAACGCAAACACTGCGTTGAGAACATAACATGTAAAAAGGCGTGAACTCGTCGATCCAAAGATACATCTAGGCTCGGTCGGTCAAAATACGCATTTCCTGCCAGACACGCACAGCCCCCTTCAGGTATACGCTGTCCTGCTGTCTACGCCTTCAACGCAAACACTGCGTTGAGAACATAACATGTAAAAAGGCGTGAACTCGTCGATCCAGAGATACAACTAGGCTCGGTCGGTCAAAGTACGCATTTCCTGCCAGACACGCACAGCCCCCTTCAGGTATACGCTGTCCTGCTGTCTACGCCTTCAACGCAAACACTGCGTTGAGAACATGACATGTAAAAAGGCGTGAACTCGTCGATTCAAAGATACTTCTAGGCTCGGTCGGTCAAAGTACGCATTTCCTGCCAGACACGCACAGCCCCCTTTAGGTATACGCTGTCCTGCTGTCTACGCCTTCAACGCAAACACTGCGTTGAGAACATAACATGTAAAAAGGCGTGAACTCGTCGATTCAAAGATACATCTAGGCTCGGTCGGTCAAAGTACGCATTTCCTGCCAGACACGCACAGCCCCCTTTAGGTATACGCTGTCCTGCTGTCTACGCCTTCAACGCAAACACTGCGTTGAGAACATAACATGTAAAAAGGCGTGAACTCGTCGATCCAAAGATACATCTAGGCTCGGTCGGTCAAAATACGCATTTCCTGCCAGACACGCACAGCCCCCTTCAGGTATACGCTGTCCTGCTGTCTACGCCTTCAACGCAAACACTGCGTTGAGAACATAACATGTAAAAAGGCGTGAACTCGTCGATTCAAAGATACATCTAGGCTCGGTCGGTCAAAGTACGCATTTCCTGCCAGACACGCACAGCCCCCTTTAGGTATACGCTGTCCTGCTGTCTACGCCTTCAACGCAAACACTGTGTTGAGAACATAACATGTAAAAAGGCGTGAACTCGTCGATTCAAAGATACATCTAGGCTCGGTCGGTCAAAGTACGCATTTCCTGCCAGACACGCACAGCCCCCTTCAGGTATACGCTGTCCTGCTGTCTACGCCTTCAACGCAAACACTGCGTTGAGAACATAACATGTAAAAAGGCGTGAACTCGTCGATCCAGAGATACAACTAGGCTCGGTCGGTCAAAGTACGCATTTCCTGCCAGACACGCACAGCGCCCTTCAGGTATACGCTGTCCTGCTGTCTACGCCTTCAACGCAAACACTGCTTGAGAACATAACATGTAAAAAGGCGTGAACTCGTCGATCCAAAGATACATCTAGGCTCGGTCGGTCAAAATACGCATTTCCTGCCAGACACGCACATCCCCCTTCAGGTATACGCTGTCCTGCTGTCTACGCCTTCAACGCAAACACTGCGTTGAGAACATAACATGTAAAAAGGCGTGAACTCGTCGATCCAGAGATACAACTAGGCTCGGTCGGTCAAAGTACGCATTTCCTGCCAGACACGCACAGCCCCCTTCAGGTATACGCTGTCCTGCTGTCTACGCCTTCAACGCAAACACTGCTTGAGAACATAACATGTAAAAAGGCGTGAACTCGTCGATCCAAAGATACATCTAGGCTCGGTCGGTCAAAATACGCATTTCCTGCCAGACACGCACAGCCCCCTTCAGGTATACGCTGTCCTGCTGTCTACGCCTTCAACGCAAACACTGCGTTGAGAACATAACATGTAAGAAGGCGTGAACTCGTCGATCCAGAGATACAACTAGGCTCGGTCGGTCAAAGTACGCATTTCCTGCCAGACACGCACAGCCCCCTTCAGGTATACGCTGTCCTGCTGTCTACGCCTTCAACGCAAACACTGCGTTGAGAACATAACATGTAAAAAGGCGTGAACTCGTCGATTCAAAGATACATCTAGGCTCGGTCGGTCAAAGTACGCATTTCCTGCCAGACACGCACAGCCCCCTTTAGGTATACGCTGTCCTGCTGTCTACGCCTTCAACGCAAACACTGCGTTGAGAACATAACATGTAAAAAGTCGTGAACTCGTCGATCCAAAGATACATCTAGGCTCGGTCGGTCAAAATACGCATTTCCTGCCAGACACGCACAGCCCCCTTCAGGTATACGCTGTCCTGCTGTCTACGCCTTCAACGCAAACACTGCGTTGAGAACATAACATGTAAAAAGGCGTGAACTCGTCGATTCAAAGATACATCTAGGCTCGGTCGGTCAAAGTACGCATTTCCTGCCAGACACGCACAGCCCCCTTTAGGTATACGCTGTCCTGCTGTCTACGCCTTCAACGCAAACACTGCGTTGAGAACATAACATGTAAAAAGGCGTGAACTCGTCGATTCAAAGATACATCTAGGCTCGGTCGGTCAAAGTACGCATTTCCTGCCAGACACGCACAGCCCCCTTCAGGTATACGCTGTCCTGCTGTCTACGCCTTCAACGCAAACACTGCGTTGAGAACATAACATGTAAAAAGGCGTGAACTCGTCGATCCAGAGATACAACTAGGCTCGGTCGGTCAAAGTACGCATTTCCTGCCAGACACGCACAGCCCCCTTCAGGTATACGCTGTCCTGCTGTCTACGCCTTCAACGCAAACACTGCGTTGAGAACATAACATGTAAAAAGGCGTGAACTCGTCGATCCAAAGATACATCTAGGCTCGGTCGGTCAAAATACGCATTTCCTGCCAGACACGCACAGCCCCCTTCAGGTATACGCTGTCCTGCTGTCTACGCCTTCAACGCAAACACTGCGTTGAGAACATAACATGTAAAAAGGCGTGAACTCGTCGATCCAGAGATACAACTAAGCTCGGTCGGTCAAAGTACGCATTTCCTGCCAGACACGCACAGCCCCCTTCAGGTATACGCTGTCCTGCTGTCTACGCCTTCAACGCAAACACTGCGTTGAGAACATAACATGTAAAAAGGCGTGAACTCGTCGATTCAAAGATACTTCTAGGCTCGGTCGGTCAAAGTACGCATTTCCTGCCAGACACGCACAGCCCCCTTTAGGTATACGCTGTCCTGCTGTCTACGCCTTCAACGCAAACACTGCGTTGAGAACATAACATGTAAAAAGGCGTGAACACGTCGATTCAAAGATACATCTAGGCTCGGTCGGTCAAAGTACGCATTTCCTGCCAGACACGCACAGCCCCCTTAGGTATACGCTGTCCTGCTGTCTACGCCTTCAACGCAAACACTGCGTTGAGAACATAACATGTAAAAAGGCGTGAACTCGTCGATCCAAAGATACATCTAGGCTCGGTCGGTCAAAATACGCATTTCCTGCCAGACACGCACAGCCCCCTTCAGGTATACGCTGTCCTGCTGTCTACGCCTTCAACGCAAACACTGCGTTGAGAACATAACATGTAAAAAGGCGTGAACTCGTCGATTCAAAGATACATCTAGGCTCGGTCGGTCAAAGTACGCATTTCCTGCCAGACACGCACAGCCCCCTTTAGGTATACGCTGTCCTGCTGTCTACGCCTTCAACGCAAACACTGTGTTGAGAACATAACATGTAAAAAGGCGTGAACTCGTCGATTCAAAGATACATCTAGGCTCGGTCGGTCAAAGTACGCATTTCCTGCCAGACACGCACAGCCCCCTTCAGGTATACGCTGTCCTGCTGTCTACGCCTTCAACGCAAACACTGCGTTGAGAACATAACATGTAAAAAGGCGTGAACTCGTCGATCCAGAGATACAACTAGGCTCGGTCGGTCAAAGTACGCATTTCCTGCCAGACACGCACAGCCCCCTTCAGGTATACGCTGTCCTGCTGTCTACGCCTTCAACGCAAACACTGCGTTGAGAACATAACATGTAAAAAGGCGTGAACTCGTCGATCCAGAGATACAACTAGGCTCGGTCGGTCAAAGTACGCATTTCCTGCCAGACACGCACAGCCCCCTTCAGGTATACGCTGTCCTGCTGTCTACGCCTTCAACGCAAACACTGCGTTGAGAACATAACATGTAAAAAGGCGTGAACTCGTCGATCCAAAGATACATCTAGGCTCGGTCGGTCAAAATACGCATTTCCTGCCAGACACGCACAGCCCCCTTCAGGTATACGCTGTCCTGCTGTCTACGCCTTCAACGCAAACACTGCGTTGAGAACATAACATGTAAAAAGGCGTGAACTCGTCGATTCCAGAGATACATCTAGGCTCGGTCGGTCAAAGTACGCATTTCCTGCCAGACACGCACAGCCCCCTTCAGGTATACGCTGTCCTGCTGTCTACGCCTTCAACGCAAACACTGCGTTGAGAACATAACATGTAAAAAGGCGTGAACTCGTCGATTCAAAGATACATCTAGGCTCGGTCGGTCAAAGTACGCATTTCCTGCCAGACACGCACAGCCCCCTTCAGGTATACGCTGTCCTGCTGTCTACGCCTTCAACGCAAACACTGCGTTGAGAACATAACATGTAAAAAGGCGTGAACTCGTCGATCCAGAGATACAATCTAGGCTCGGTCGGTCAAAGTACGCATTTCCTGCCAGACACGCACAGCCCCCTTCAGGTATACGCTGTCCTGCTGTCTACGCCTTCAACGCAAACACTGCGTTGAGAACATAACATGTAAAAAGGCGTGAACTCGTCGATCCAGAGATACAACTAGGCTCGGTCGGTCAAAGTACGCATTTCCTGCCAGACACGCACAGCCCCCTTCAGGTATACGCTGTCCTGCTGTCTACGCCTTCAACGCAAACACTGCTTGAGAACATAACATGTAAAAAGGCGTGAACTCGTCGATCCAAAGATACATCTAGGCTCGGTCGGTCAAAATACGCATTTCCTGCCAGACACGCACAGCCCCCTTCAGGTATACGCTGTCCTGCTGTCTACGCCTTCAACGCAAACACTGCGTTGAGAACAGAACATGTAAAAAGGCGTGAACTCGTCGATCCAGAGATACAACTAGGCTCGGTCGGTCAAAGTACGCATTTCCTGCCAGACACGCACAGCCCCCTTCAGGTATACGCTGTCCTGCTGTCTACGCCTTCAACGCAAACACTGCGTTGAGAACATAACATGTAAAAAGGCGTGAACTCGTCGATTCAAAGATACATCTAGGCTCGGTCGGTCAAAGTACGCATTTCCTGCCAGACACGCACAGCCCCCTTTAGGTATACGCTGTCCTGCTGTCTACGCCTTCAACGCAAACACTGCGTTGAGAACATAACATGTAAAAAGTCGTGAACTCGTCGATCCAAAGATACATCTAGGCTCGGTCGGTCAAAATACGCATTTCCTGCCAGACACGCACAGCCCCCTTCAGGTATACGCTGTCCTGCTGTCTACGCCTTCAACGCAAACACTGCGTTGAGAACATAACATGTAAAAAGGCGTGAACTCGTCGATTCAAAGATACATCTAGGCTCGGTCGGTCAAAGTACGCATTTCCTGCCAGACACGCACAGCCCCCTTTAGGTATACGCTGTCCTGCTGTCTACGCCTTCAACGCAAACACTGCGTTGAGAACATAACATGTAAAAAGGCGTGAACTCGTCGATTCAAAGATACATCTAGGCTCGGTCGGTCAAAGTACGCATTTCCTGCCAGACACGCACAGCCCCCTTCAGGTATACGCTGTCCTGCTGTCTACGCCTTCAACGCAAACACTGCGTTGAGAACATAACATGTAAAAAGGCGTGAACTCGTCGATCCAGAGATACAACTAGGCTCGGTCGGTCAAAGTACGCATTTCCTGCCAGACACGCACAGCCCCCTTCAGGTATACGCTGTCCTGCTGTCTACGCCTTCAACGCAAACACTGCGTTGAGAACATAACATGTAAAAAGGCGTGAACTCGTCGATCCAAAGATACATCTAGGCTCGGTCGGTCAAAATACGCATTTCCTGCCAGACACGCACAGCCCCCTTCAGGTATACGCTGTCCTGCTGTCTACGCCTTCAACGCAAACACTGCGTTGAGAACATAACATGTAAAAAGGCGTGAACTCGTCGATCCAGAGATACAACTAGGCTCGGTCGGTCAAAGTACGCATTTCCTGCCAGACACGCACAGCCCCCTTCGGGTATACGCTGTCCTGCTGTCTACGCCTTCAACGCAAACACTGCGTTGAGAACATAACATGTAAAAAGGCGTGAACTCGTCGATTCAAAGATACTTCTAGGCTCGGTCGGTCAAAGTACGCATTTCCTGCCAGACACGCACAGCCCCCTTTAGGTATACGCTGTCCTGCTGTCTACGCCTTCAACGCAAACACTGCGTTGAGAACATAACATGTAAAAAGGCGTGAACACGTCGATTCAAAGATACATCTAGGCTCGGTCGGTCAAAGTACGCATTTCCTGCCAGACACGCACAGCCCCCTTTAGGTATACGCTGTCCTGCTGTCTACGCCTTCAACGCAAACACTGCGTTGAGAACATAACATGTAAAAAGGCGTGAACTCGTCGATCCAAAGATACATCTAGGCTCGGTCGGTCAAAATACGCATTTCCTGCCAGACACGCACAGCCCCCTTCAGGTATACGCTGTCCTGCTGTCTACGCCTTCAACGCAAACACTGCGTTGAGAACATAACATGTAAAAAGGCGTGAACTCGTCGATTCAAAGATACATCTAGGCTCGGTCGGTCAAAGTACGCATTTCCTGCCAGACACGCACAGCCCCCTTTAGGTATACGCTGTCCTGCTGTCTACGCCTTCAACGCAAACACTGTGTTGAGAACATAACATGTAAAAAGGCGTGAACTCGTCGATTCAAAGATACATCTAGGCTCGGTCGGTCAAAGTACGCATTTCCTGCCAGACACGCACAGCCCCCTTCAGGTATACGCTGTCCTGCTGTCTACGCCTTCAACGCAAACACTGCGTTGAGAACATAACATGTAAAAAGGCGTGAACTCGTCGATCCAGAGATACAACTAGGCTCGGTCGGTCAAAGTACGCATTTCCTGCCAGACACGCACAGCCCCCTTCAGGTATACGCTGTCCTGCTGTCTACGCCTTCAACGCAAACACTGCGTTGAGAACATAACATGTAAAAAGGCGTGAACTCGTCGATCCAGAGATACAACTAGGCTCGGTCGGTCGAAGTACGCATTTCCTGCCAGACACGCACATCCCCCTTCAGGTATACGCTGTCCTGCTGTCTACGCCTTCAACGCAAACACTGCGTTGAGAACATAACATGTAAAAAGGCGTGAACTCGTCGATCCAGAGATACAACTAGGCTCGGTCGGTCAAAGTACGCATTTCCTGCCAGACACGCACAGCCCCCTTCAGGTATACGCTGTCCTGCTGTCTACGCCTTCAACGCAAACACTGCGTTGAGAACATAACATGTAAAAAGGCGTGAACTCGTCGATCCAGAGATACAACTAGGCTCGGTCGGTCGAAGTACGCATTTCCTGCCAGACACGCACATCCCCCTTCAGCTACGCTGTCCTGCGTCTACGCCTTCAACGCAAACACTGCGTTGAGAACATAACATGTAAAAAGGCGTGAACTCGTTGATCTCAAGATACGACTAGGCTCGGTCGGTCAAAGTGCGCAATTCTTGCCGGACACGCGCAGCCCGCTCCGGCTCCTATTCATGCTGCTTTCGTGTCACGCAGACAGCAGGCTCATTTCATAACTGGTAGAACTGCGTTCATCAGCAGCGTTCACGTGCTTTCACTAACAGCTGTAATTAATGGTTATAAGTTCGCTAGCGATTGCTATTGTTATATCTACACTTCTTATTTTTTGTATATCTAGTGGTACCTTCATTGTGAACTACGTTGCATGCTGAAGTGCTTTGATTGCTTCGAAAGTTTTGTGGCTATAAACGCCACGGCGTCGAAAACAATAACGTTACTGTGGTTGAAAGCATAAAAGAACAAAATAAAATATTTCGATGACAATTTCTTTCAAATAACAAATGGTAGACTGAAACGCTCTAACGGAAAGGAATGCCGTCTTAGTCGCACCGCATCCGCAAACAACTGAAGAATCAGAAAAAAAGGCAGGAGTTTACAGATTTTTATTTTTTGTGATGCCGTAGTGAGCATGCATGCGGACGAAAAAGATGGGTTTTGACACGAATTACTTTTAAAAGCCATTGTCATCAACGCTTTCGCCATTTTGAGGGCAATTTCAGTCCAACATGATGTTTCGTGTTCATCACATTACTTGTGCTTTGAATAGCCATAGAAGACACACCTGAGAAACTTATATTGTAGCATGTAACATCGGTTATTCAGACTTTAACGACTGTAGTTTCATATTTACAAATTATAATTAGACTGCGTACAACGGTGGAGCAGAAGAAAAGCGTAATGGTAATATAAGACAAAATGGAAGTCATGGCTAGTACATTCTGGTTCATTAATATTTTAGTCACGTTACAATCTCTCTTTTTTGCCCTGTTATGGCAGATCCTTAAAGAATCTACGAATTTACATAGTGGTCCAGACGCTACCATGGTGTTAGTTTTTTATATAGCAAGTCAATGAATTGAGCTAGTTCATGGCTGTTCATGATTTCTCGTTGCGCTGCGGATGACGAGACTAGGACAAGACATTTATTACGGGACACATTGTGCACAATGCCTGCCCTGTGCTCAGTGCCTCGCATTATACTCGCCATAACGAGGCGTGACAAGACAGTTTATCGTGGAAATAAAGCAGTGGTAATGCTAGACTTGCCAAGGCCTTTGCGTCATGACCCGGTTTAGCCCAAAACGACATCGCATGGATGAGAGCTTCTGTGTTCCTCTCAATGTAAGCACAGCATCTACTACCTTCACAGTGTACTTGGATACGACGGCTCGGAAATTTCATGCAAAAAGAAGGCCACGTGAGACGACTTCAGAACTGTCTGTACAATAATACAACGCTAATCGCGTCGTGGCCTGAGCCACTTCATACTCACGTAGCTCAAAGTTTTCTGAGCCGTTTCTGTGCTTCCCGCCTGAAAAGACAATAGATAAGGTGTTGTGAGCATTAATGTAGAAAAACAAACGATTGTCACTTATCGCCGTGAACAAGATTGACCCCGATAAGGTTGTGGACCCCCCCCCCCCCCGGAAAATGGCATCGTTTAGTCAAAGTTACGATGTTGGCAATACTTATATCCAAGAGCATTGACTACTGCTCTCTGTTGACTGAATTAAGCATAAACTGCAACGTTCCGCCTAAACATTTTTGACGATATTGTATCATCACATTATGCCAACGGGTGTGAAACTGCGTGACCCATCATTCTGAGAGCAATTATTGCATATTCGGAGCACGCGAAACATTTTGCGCTTACTCTGAAATCGGCCACTTCGGTCTGTACCGGCTGCTGGCTCACCCCTAAGAGTTGGCCAATCCAGGAAATGAGCACATTAGACCGTGCAGTGAACCACGAACTTGAAAAAAAAAAGAAATGCAGACGGTGCTCGGCTAACGTTCAGGCATGGCCTGTGGTGTGAGGGTTGGATTCCGAAACAAACAAATGTAGCCATCTTGTCTTTCCACACCACTCCTTTTGGTCTTGTCTGCATCATTTTTGTTCAGGTTTAATTTGTAGGACACACACGTCGCCAATGGGCTTTCTTGAGTTATTTTTCTAACAGACGACGACAATAAGAAAAGCTACGACCAACTTGCCCTATAATGATTGCTGTAAAATAGGTTCCTGAACGGTTGCTATCAAATATTGACTTTCGAGTCTCACTCTGTTTCGTAGAATCACTCCACAATTACGATGCCTTTTTTTATCGAATTGTTTCGATGTCACCATAGATATAGTAAGTAATCGGCAATGTTGCAGTTATTCAGCCCGCAATAAAAGTTTATAAACCACTGGAGCATGTGCGCCCCCTTATTTTTCGCACTTGTGCCGCTCTTGCTTACTTTTGTTTCAAAGCAGCTCCGCACTATAGGGGTGTCAAGCTTTGAAATATTGGTGTTCTTGGTTTCTTTTTATTTTTCTCTTTTTTTCTATCCTTCCTTCCTACCTCTTTTTTGGATGTGGCTGTTGCTCATCTCTTTTTCCCCCCTCCGAGTAATTCTATTGCTTTCTTTTCCTTTCTATGTATTTCTTTGTTTTCTTACTCTTTTCACCTTGCTCTTCTTTTTCAGGGTATTTTGGCTTTCCTGCTTCTTTCCATCTCTTTCTATCCTTCCTTACCTCTTGTTTTCTCTCCAAGTCTTCTCCCCTTCATCTCCACCTTTGTCACGATTTTTCGTCCTATCGTATGCCGCATTCTTTTATTATCTCGAATTGTGCTCGTTATCTGACTTATCCGAGTTATTTCATTCAGAGCCGCAGAAATAGGTGCACGTGTTTTTGGAGTGAGTCAGGAGACGAGGAGGTATGTCTCAGACGAAGGAGAGGACGAGGATAGAATGAGGATATTTATGATTCATTTCTGTTCTCACTACCCGGCGCAACGGAAAGCTTAAAAAGTTGAAAAGCCTCGTGCCGACCTAGAACACTGCCGTACCACAGAAACAGAAGCGGATACGCCTCGCTGAACTAATGCTCACAACTAGCGTACCGCAAGCACTTGGAATAGGTCTGCAATGTTGCACGTATACATTACATTCTCGATTATAGCCTAGAATGTACGGCACAGTTATTAATACGCGTAGTCACCAACCATTAGTCATAAAACTCCAATCACAGCACTCGTCGCTATCACTGTTAGAAGCGATGTTTGCCTTATCGTTCACGCCGAAGTTATGCTTATGTCAAAATATGGCAGTGGTTAGTTTGCCTCGTAAATACAGTGTGGCAGTGTGGTGTTAAAAGGAATCAGTGTGTGAAAAGCGCGTGTGAGGAATGACGTCCTCGCACGCGATTAATTGCGCAAGCCTAGGTCGTAAAAGGTAACGTTTACCAACTTTGCCGAAAAAATTCAAGCTGTTCAGTATTGAACAATATATTCTAGAAATGACTGATTCAATGTCTTGTGCGTGATAAGGCACGGTTTTCATAAAAAGACCAAAAGCCAAGCAGTGTAATGCGTCCAAAAAAGCGGCATGCAGCCTTTTTCCTAATTTAGAAAACAAACCGCTGTCAAGGATATCATAGTTGAAATCAAGAGGAAATGGACATGGTCCGGGCATGTAGCGCGTAGACAGGATAACCGCTGGTCATTAAGGGTAACTAATTGGATTCCCAGAGAAGGCAAGCGGGTTAGGGGGAGACAGAAGGTTAGGTGCGCAGATGAGATTAGGAAGTTTACGGGTATAAATTGGCAGCAGCAAGCACAGGACCGAGTTGACTGGTGGAACATGGGCGAGGCCTTTGTCCTGCAGTGGACGTAGTCAGGCTGATGACGACGACGACGACGACGATGATGATGATGATGATGATGATGCATTTAAAATTAAATTGCAGCGGATCGTATTTGTGCCCTTATCAATGAAAAACACAAATATAAGGCAGTCCTTTAGATCGCAAGAAAAGCGCCGGTGTCTTACAGGTGTAAAGACAAATCTCAATGCGCAAAAAGTACGTGGTGCCTTTGCTACAAGCGGTATAACAACTGTCAGTGCGTTATTTCGTTGCGCAGAGGCCCCAGCTTGAAGTCCTTGTTGTACTAAAAGGCGGAATTTTTATTCGATGGACAACCAGTGCAGGTTAACTCAGGCTATGTGGATTAACTAAAGAAGTCAAAAAAATACACCATCTCCTGCTGAAGAGAACCACGTCTGGATGCTAAGCACTGTAAGCAGCGGGCGCTAACGCTTACACTGGTGGTTGCGTTGACGCTGGCGATCAACACGGCGTTGCGCAGGAGAGAAACCTGGGAACGCGTGAATCGCACAGTAATGGACCTGTGTTTCCCAATGGAAGATGACAATAACTGCAAATGGGCAATAAGAGACAGAAGACTCTGATTGGACACAGGGCCCCACAGTCTCCTTTTAAATATTGCGTAAGCGACGAATTGTTATTGTTCAACAACACACAAGAGGAATTTCCCACCAGCACTTTATAAGAGGCCAAGATCCAGTGCCTATAGACGGGGTGACCAGTGAGTGGTCGTGCTGCGCGAACAGTCGGTTTGTTTGTTTGTTTGTTTTCAATCAAGAAACTCGATAGCAGACGCTGCCGGCGTTGGCGTTGCGAGGTGAAAGAGGGAGTCTTAGGAAAGTAGGGGAAGGGGAAGTTCATGCGCAGTAGAGTGCGGACTCCACCGGATCAAGCTCGATCATAAGGTGCTTTGCATCTAAAAAGTGCTTAATAATTAACTACTGAACAAACTAAGGGAACCGGATCAACTTACCTGACGCACGTCAACTCCAAAAGATTTTTCCTGGAAACGACAAAAAAAACATGTTCGAAAAATTAACAGAATGCAGTATTGCTTAATCGCTTATAGTTCACTACAGATCGTTTATATTTCATTCATAACTGTTGCAGAGCGGATCCGTCGGGATTCGGTATTCAAAAGAACACGCTTGTGCAGTTGTCTTGCGAAAGTCCTACTGGCGTTCACAGACGCCTTCAAAGGTTATGGAAAAAATGTCTGTGGAGTCATGTCCAAGTGTACGCAGCGGGAGATACAGTTAATTATAGCTTGGTATTAAAGTAATGTATTAAGTAAGGTATTAAAGTGATGTTCTCTGTATGGTTGCACTTCTCGAGGCATGCGGCTCGTTTTTCCTCTGTCTTCACTGCTCCCTGCCTCTTCTTGGTTACGTTCCGACCATGCAGCCTAAATTCTTTCAATGTCCCCGGCTTCCTTTTCATATCTGCTGACGAATACCACCTAGCCGCCGCCTCCACCGTTATGTTTGAAGAGCGGGACTCGACGCGGACAGAGTAGAACACGCACACACACACACAACGCTGTCTTTCCACTGGAAACCCGGTCGCAACGCGGTTACACAGGCTCTTCCTCTGACGTCATTCCACATGACGCGGCCAGTGGTGCGGCCACCAGCCGAAGCGAGACGGTGAAAATACTGCTAGTGTAGCTCTCGCTACAACATCATGGTATCGAATAAAGTAACCTGACATTTTGTCGTGCTCAACGAATGTCCTTATCGTACCAGTGATGATAATATCCTATAAATGACTACATGTAAAATTTCAAAATTGAAATGGGAGTAGTGTGTGTGATATACTCTCCACGCATTTATCAGTGCAAATCTCCGAAATGTCACTCGCGATTGCTACAAAAAAAAAATGGCCCAAATGTCCATTCTATTATTTTAACCATTTTATTGTGATCCCCGACCTTGGTCAATCGTTTTCTGTGTTGTCTCATCAGTAGTAGGCGCAGAGGTGGTTAACTGGTAGCGCATCTAACTCCAATATGAGTAATATTGTGTTCGATTTTGAGTGTCATCGAGCAATCGCTGGTCATTAGCTCATAAAGAAGCAAGAACTACCCCGACCTGGTGCTCTGGATTATGCAGATACTACTCCCCAAAGGCAGTGCTTCGTTCTATGTATCTCGCATGCTCCACCTGCCGTTGCAGGTATAAAGAGGTTCGTATTTTAAAATGAGCAATGCAAAATGATCTGCGAAGCTAGAGGGGTGTCGCTTATGACGAAATAGTAAGGAATCATTCTGCGCAGTTACCTTCTAATTGACACCTACAAATTTTGATTATCATAACACTATTCAAAGCCCCCTGACGATTCAACCATACTGGGCAAAATAAAGGTTTCATTTGATTCGAAAAAACATTGAAAAATGCACTTTCGCACTTATTACCAAAAGTAACGTAACAGTGATTAGGCCTATACCTCTTTCCAGAGCAAGAAGATGACGATCGCGTCGGTGAGGATGTTGGCGAAGGACTCGGTTCCGAGACAAACGTCCAACTTGAGACCCACGTTTGCTGTAAAGAGATCAAAACAATGAAGAGTTTCTATCATCTCTGAAAAGCTTCGGAATACGTTATTTTTGATGTATTTTTGATGTTTAGTAAATCCAAGGAAAGATGCAGTTTTGCGCCAACACGAAGAATCGATGAAGTAGAAGTGTGTAAAATAGGTGCCCGTTGTAAACGCGCAGGCTTATTTTCAAGCAAATAAATTGCACGTAACACTTCCTTCTTAATTAGGCAGCACATTGTTATGTAACTACGGGTAGGCATCATTATATTTCACTTCATGATGCCAAACGCTCATTGTCACGAAGCTATACCTTATGAACAGATAACATTAGAAAGTAGCGAAACAGTGACGTGATACCGTCTATATAGCCCCATAGGCGTCCGGCTGTGTAGTTGTAAAGCGTCCTTGCCCAGAAATGCGATGTCATGTTTGCAGATAAACAAACCGACAGATATCCGAGTCTGATTCATGATAATAGAAAGACGGTATTGACACATAACTGATGCGTTGTGGCGCTTCAAAGATTCGACTCAGCGGTGATCTATCAAAGGTGCAGTTCTCCTTTTCAGAATTCCTACGATGAAATGGCACCCAACATGTAAATATGCAAAATGTGCATATTCATATTTTATTTGTGTCTCTTGTTTACCTTGAAATATTTTTGAGGTTGTGTTCCTTTGAACCCTTGAACGTACATGTTCTTTCAACGTCATCTTATATCCATGTTCACATAAAGGACGTCTGTTTTGTCATCATTGTTATTGTATGTCTAAGAAGAAAATGTTCTGTTGAGTGTTATTGACGTTTGTGACAATAAATTTTTATGAACACACGATGATCTATTGTTTTTGCTTGGAGGAAACAGTGAGCTACGTCTTTAGGTGTTCGTAGTCATCTTAAGTATAAATGTCGTTTCGATAGACAAGACCTTCTGAGAGAGGTACCACTGGGGCTATTCTAGAGGCTGTTATATGGTAGACAATTGGGCATTCATGGCTTAAGCTGCTGTCTCAAAGCAATCTTTGATAGGTAATCAGCTATTACGACCATGAGCAACATCATAAACAATTTTAGGGCGCTTGGTGACCCATTCAAAAATCAGAAAGACAATAGCAGACCACAGTATTCTGATCCCCGGCTGAATACGTGGTTAGCCACGCTTCTGCCCCACGCTGTCCGTCAACAACCTTTCATTTCGCATCTTATGAATGCGTGTAAAAATTTTCAGCTACTTTTTAATGATCGTGCAGGTAAATAAGACAGTCGGGGCATCTCTATCACTTTGTAAGGCTTTCTAAAACTATAGATACTTAAATCAACACTGTACCTCTGCCGGCAACTCGGGACGACAGCCAGAATTTTTTTAGGGGCACAGAGAAATCACGATGGTTTAGCTACGCGCCGACAATATCGTAGCACCATGTCAGTACTACGGCTCATATTTTCTCGCATACGAAAGCTGGCTTCGAAATGTCATCGTACGTCTGAACGTGTTACACGCATAAAAATGTGCGTAATTGTGTAATTGTGAGCAAAACCTTGGGTTCTCTCTTTATACGTGCTGTTACCATGAAACACCAGCATGGAAGTGCCAACTCTTGTTGGATCCCAAGTACACAAAAGTTCTTCTTGCCAGCTGTGTTTGCTTGAAGCAAATCGCGCTTTGTAACAATAATTACTAACTTACGTGAGCCTGTCCTGTGGAATCCATAGGAGAAACGAATGACACCGATGATGTTCTGCATCTGCGCCAGTAGAAATGTATTCCCAGAAACGCTAAGTGCACAGACTCAACCGCTAACGTCACAAGAGAAGTAACTCAGGCATATTCGCAACCTGCCGATAGATCTGAAAGTGAAAATACTGAGCTTTACTTACAGTATGCATGCTGATAATAAAAATGGCTTCCATTCGCGACTTGATCATTTCTTCTTCTTTATCTTCTTTCTCGGCTCTGAACGAGAATGCAGTGGTGATGCAAGGTGGACGTTGCACGTATACATTTGAAATAAAGGTGAATTTCCGCTGCTTGAACTTAGTTATGATTATTTTTTATTCAATGGCGTTAGGAACGAATAAAAAAGTATCTCCATCTGTAGGTGCATGCTAATAGCAAAACAACACTCCTGGAGCATTCGATCAACTCCTGATCTGAATAAATTACAATGGGCATCATTAGTACACGTGAAATCTTGATATCATTAGCCCCAATTTTTCTTATTTCTATATCACTAATACAATTCCTCTTCTGTTCCGTTAAAGCCGTTTCAGCGTCTCCTCTATTTTTTCAGTGCCTGGACGAACACTCTGTTCTGGTCGTCGATCCTGCTCAGTCGCCACTCGCCGCTGCAGCCGGCAAACCACGGGCCCGCATAAGGTCCACATGGCGCTATTAAGAGCTTGCTCGCACGCTCTTTAGGCTCGGGGCACGTTCCCTGGCGTGCGGCAGGTGAAATAGTAAGGGAAACAACCGCCGTGCTGTGGCATGTTCTCCAATCACTGTACATGAAGTTTCCTCAGACAACTGGGGAGTGGAAAAGTGTAATGAGAGGACCATTCATACTAGATTTTTTATTTTAGTGGCTGATGTGTATCAGTGGCATATGAGGATTGCTGTGGTTTCATAATTTTTCTTTGAAAAATACATTCACAAGCAACTTATCTCATTGAACTTTTCATTAACTACATTAAGTAGTCTAAATTGAGTGCTTTTTTTTTGGAATGAAGAAGTCAGTGTTCCTCATGGCCATGTAACGTGCTGCAGTTACAAAAATAATCAGAAATAAGTTATTCCTCTCAGTCCACTGGAATTATGCAAGCAGTTGGCCACAGCAAGGAGAATGATAAAGTGGTTGCTTGGCAACATTAAAACATCAGCAAATGAGTGGCTGGCAGTGCACTCCTTTGTGAAATGACAACAGGAAGTATACACTCAGGTTGCAGTAATGGTAAAATAATTTGAGCTCGGCTTGCAAAGTATTTCATTTTCAAGAGTAGTACGTTGTTACTTGTCGAATTCATTTGAAAAATTGCTATAGAAATTGCTTGGTGCCCATTCAGGTAAATGACTCTGATGCAGTAACTGCTTTTTGAATATTTAAACATATTCAAAATTTAATTTCATTGGTTCTGTGCTGGTACGTAATATGTTTCAAGCAATTGGCCTATTTTAGTCCGACAGTGTGTGTTGTAATGCTGTGAATGCTTCAATTATCTGCAAGCCACAACTCAGCTCCAACTAGGCATCTGCATAACTTTATTGTTTAATTGTCATATTTCATGTTGCATTCCAGTGTTTATCATTGAACAAGCATTTTGTGCCACTGAGTTCATTTATATTGATTTTATTTTTTGTGGCTCTTTCTTGATGGATCTAGATTGCTGCAGATATGGAGGAATTTTAGAATTTTCCTAATTGTTTGGGAAGCATAGATGGAAAACATGTCATCATTGAATGCCCAAGGAATACCGGTTCAAGGAACTTAAACTACAAGAAAACCTTCAGTGTTGTTTTCCTTGCAGTGTGTGATGCACATTACAGGTGAAATTCTTTTTCTTACTGGCCTTCTCAAGCAGTAATGACAACGAATAGGCAACTTGGTTGAATTTCCTCTCATGGTAATTCTTGACTTGATCATGTGGGCTTAAGATATCATAACAAGTAGATTGTCATACTCATTCAACATTATCTTCAATGGTGTTACAGTCACTTACGTTCATGCTAAACTGTGGGGTTCCACACTTGCATTATTACTTACACTCATAGATATTCATAACGATTTCCATTTGTTCAGATAGACTTCATTAATAGCAATACTGTTATCCCTTCCCTCTCTCTGGTACTCATTACCACTGCCACTGGCATGCCTTAAAACCTGTCGCCAGAAAGCAGTGTTGCATCTACGACAACACCATCACTCGCTCTTTTTTACACCTACCGGATGAGTGAGGAGGAAGTGAAGTCTGGGTGGTGTGCCGTATAACTATGTCTACTAGATTTTCTTTTTGGTTCTCCCACTGTGTGTTTTTTCCTTTTTAGCGTGAATATGGCAACAATAATGATGAGGAAGTGAAGCCTTTGGCGGGGAGGCTATGCCTCATTATAAGACGTGATTAAAAGAGAGCAAAGTAGGTACAGACCAGTGTCGGATATCGCACGTCTAAGTGGAAGGCTTCAAAGTTTCGGTTGCTTGGTGTTTAATCTTTCACATGCCTTGACATCACACAGACACATACATATAGCGTTTCACTTACATCAAAGCACTGCGACCACAGCCCTGGTCAAACACATGACTTGTGACAACACACATGTAATAAAAAGCCATATGTAACAAAAAGGTGGATCATCCTGCACAATATTTACGGTATTCATTTGCGGGGTGACCACTAAGCTTAATACACTTTTCTTGTACACTGTATGCTCATTTTTGGAGGATAATTACATTCTGCAAGTTTTTATAGATGGCCAGTACATGTACTACTGGACTCGCTATGGAAAACCAGTCCTTTGCACAAAGGGAACAACATGTGTTCTCATACAGCATTACCTATCACTGTATTCCAGATTTACATACGTTGACATGGGCCACTTTGTAGGCGAAGGAGACAGTGGAATTTTTTTAAGGTCCCGTTTGCTGGATTGCTTCAACAGAAGACTGTTTGGAGTTCCCCCGCCAGCAAATGTCCGAAGCATAGGACTTATACCCTATGTATTAGTAGCGGATGAAGCCTTTCCCCTGAAGACTTTCATGATGCGACCCTACCCCCAGCGAGGCAAGTTTCGTTGTGCATGTGCAGCACAATTTCTTTCTTGATGCTGGACAATTATACAAATACAAAGAAAATTCTTATATAAGATTGTACAAAAAAAATTAATATAGAAATAGAGTTAACAGTTCATAGAGACTACACAAGTGAAATGGGAGTAGTTAGACAATATCTGCACTACTGAGGCATATAGTTACTGTAAACTATGCGGAGAGATAGTGTCAAAGATAGTGTATACTTCGGAAGTGTGCAACTATGCATACCAAAGCAGACTGCAGGAGCCGAGTGTATTTGTCATGTCATTGAGTGGCTCTGCAGAAAGGCCTCCTACATTTGTGGGGATTCTTAATTGGGCTGTATTAAGCAGATGTTGATGGTAGTGTAGTTGACATTGTCAGTGCTTTATTCAATTTTGGAAAACTGACTTGTGTTTAGCCATTTCAATGATATACGCAACATTTTGACCCTTTAGTTATTACTTGTAACATATAAAAAGAAACAATTCTTGAGAAAAGGGGCGGTGCAATCAAATTTCGAAGGTAAAGCAAGCATGTTGTGGCAAAGCATCGTCCCAATGCTTTGCCAGTTGGCATGTGGCAGAGGTTCTCGAAAGTTCTCGTTTGTTTTGTAGGTGCTTGTACGACGTGTGTGCGAGAAAGCCAGCGAGAGCAGACGATAATCAGCATGACATGCTTCACAGCCTTGTGTAGCCATGTGACCAAGCTACACAGCCATGTCACATGCTAATTCTGCGCCTAGAAACCGAAACCGAAAAAAAAGGTCCACATAAAAAAATAGTATTAATCTATTTAGCGAGAATAAATTAACCTTGATGAGTATATCATGCTTGCTGGAGAGTAAATAAAGCGCAAGCCACAAAAATGGTGGCAGCAATGCAGCTTCTGCGTACTGCTTGCAATATCGCAGCCAGAATATTACATTACAGGATGACAATATGTAGAAAACTCATGCCGAGTTCTTACATTCAGCGCTTGTGCTACGTACACATACACGGAAAGTTGTTTGCACAAACATAAAGCTTCTGCTTTGTACTCCAATACCTGCTGTAATGAGTAATGATACCTCATTATTTTTCGTTTGATGTTCTTATGTGCGTCTCTTTGCTTACTTAATTTTCTTTAGAACTTCAAAGCACCGGAGCAACCCTGCACAGCGTGCAGAGTATCTTCAGGGGGCCACCTTCAATTACAGGCTGAGCTGCGCACGTCGCCTCATTGAAAATGCATTCGGCATTATGTCAAGTCAGTGGCGGAATCTCCACAGAGCCTTTAGGGCCTGAGAGACCACCACCGAAAACATCATCCGGGCATGCGTCGTGCTGCACAATTTCATGTTCCAGGAGTCGCCACATGCAAGGCTGACATATAATCCACCAGGCTATGTGGACCATGAGGACTGGCAGGGCAGCTGCATGGAAGGAGCTTGGAGGGACGGCGATGATGACCCCTCTATATTTAGGGAGCCTACTGCGTCTGGCTGTCACTCTGCTAGGTAAAATTTTGAACACCCTACCCTTTATCTTTCATACGTTTGGCATTATTAGGTACAATTCATTTTCTCAAAATAAGGTTTTTGCTGAAAGGCATCTTGCTGTCACAGTCACACTTTTTCTTACATCTTAATTTTAGAAAAGTACTGCCATTATTTTTGTAGAACTCGTGTTCTAATTTGCAAATGACAGTTCAGAGCAAATGTCAATAATTCTGTTCACTTTTATATTGTGTGCATCTACTCTGCAGAGTGGCGATAGATGTCCGGGAGAAGCTCGCCAAATTCTTTATGAATGAAGGCCAAGTTCTGTGGCAAGAGCGCATCGTCACTCGGGCAGGTCAGCGGGTAAACTGAAGCCTGAGTAAAGGCAGAAACCCTTTATATCACTTGTTCAAATTGTATTGTCAGTATATATTGTATTGTTCCTCCTTAAAAAGAACGGGACAGCGTTATAGCCTCAGTATGGAACTGCCATCCATCTTAATTTGCTTTATTCCCAACTTCATTCTTCTTTTCTTTCCTGCTCCGGCTCTCGTGCTTTTTCTTCTCCTGTCCCAGGGCTCGTACCACTTCACCTAGGGCTCATACCACTTCACCTTTTCCGGTTTCTTGTAATTACCACTACTGGGGTAATATTTGCAGACTTTTCCAATTGAAGCATATTCAACCGATCCACGTTCACCAGTGTACCAGACAGTCTTCAAAATTCCGTTCTGGGTGGCTGTCTTGGTCACAGAGTAAGGACCGTAAAATTTGGCACTGTCATCTCTTATTCCTTTCCTCACTAATACGAGGTCGGTGACTTGAATGTCTGGCATGTCTGCTTGATAGCTCTTGTCGAAAATTTTTTTTTCATTCATTTTCAGTATCTCTCCTCCTGTGATTTTTCTTGCCTCTTCTCACTGATCTTGATGTTTTTTAAGAGTCCCAACTCATGGTCTGCCTGCAAAATAGGGGTTTATACTGAAAAAACGTACTGTAGATTGCACCCAAAGCCACTTGTATAGGATCGATTATGATCTATCACGGCGGCTTCCAAAGAACATTTCCATCCACAAGGAAAACTATCGAAAATCTTGATGTACTGTTTCACGCCCCGTATGGCACGTTCTGCCTGCCCATTCGCTGTGGGATGGTGTGGAGCACAGAACTTGATCGATATATTGTGATCCCGAGCCCATCTTGCTAGCTTTTCGCTCTTGAACGCAGGGCCCTTATCGCATACTATTGACCGCGTAGTCTTGAACATGCATTTTTCTAGGAGGCCTATGACGCTATTTGCATCTTCTTTTCCTGCTTGTGCCACGACCATCCTCGTGTATTCATCTATGGCCAGAAGAAAAGCTTGCGTTTTATTGACTCCGCCCGTTTCTTATTTAGTTTGGCAAAATCCAGGTGAACTACTTTGAAAGGTACGTTCGAGTGGCAAGGTAGTATCATAGCATCCGTGGGCTGTTTATACTTGACTTTGTGTACTTGACACACATGGTAGGAATGAACGTACTGACTGACATCTTTCTTCATGTGAGGCCACCAATTTGTTGTAGGTGCACCAAATTCGTTGTGTCCTCCAGATTCTGGGCTATCGTGGTACAAACAAAGGACTCTGGAAACAAGTGTTCATGGGACTTCATAACAACTTTCAGTAAAAACCAGTTGTCCGGAGCCTTCCAACAGCTTCACTTCATTGATTTGTTCGGATTTTTCTGTGTTGCTTCGTACCATCAACCTTGATAGAGCATCTGCATCGGTTAAAAGTGGCCCTGATCGGTGCAAGATTGTAAAGTCGAATTGCTGCAAGTAATTCACCCATCTAGCAATACGTCCTTTAGTTTGGCTCATATTCAAGAGATTAGTGAGGGCCTGGTGATCGGTGAACAAAGTGAACTTAGTACCTTCCAGGTACAAACGGAAGTACTCAGTGGCCTTCAGAACGGCCAGGACTTCCTTTTTTGTAGTAGTGTAGTTAGTTTCAGATGGCCTAAACATGTAACTGTAGTAACCTACTACAAGTCGCTTTTTTCGGCTAGATGCTTCAACATATTTTTGATACAACACTGCTCCTGTCCCATAATGTGAGGCGTCAGTGTTCAATTCAAAGGGCAAAGTGAAGTCTGGTAGGCATAGGACAGAGTCGGAAGAGATTCTGAGCGCCAAGTCACGGTAGACTTTCTCACATTCGTCACTCCATTCAAAGGGAACGTCTTTATGTGTTAAACATGCGAGATATCTAGTTTTGACAGAAAAGTCCTTAATGAAAGTTCGGAAATGTCCTGCCCATGCCAAAAACACACGCAGTGAATAGACGTCATATGGTTTCTTCAACTGGGAGATCTTCTCAACGAACCCTTGTTTCGTGCTTTTGGTCGAAGGCATCAGGCTCTACGAATTTAGGCACCGGTTTCTCAGCATTCAGAGAGCTTATAAAGGATGTTATTATTTCGTTTTGTTGCATAATCTGTTCATGTTGCAGCTGAAGAGCCTTCAAAACGAGGCTCACCTCTTTCGTCAAAGACCGTGATCCTGAGTCTCTTCGACGCGCTGGTTCAAGAACTAGGTTGTAGAAGGTCGCCACATGCAAGTTCTCTTTTACAGCACTTTTCCTTTGTTGTTCAGTAGCGTCCACAGCTGCCTTTCCCACAACCAAGTTTACGAGTTCTTCCGAGCAGAGCTCACGAGGTAGGTCCACCGCTGCTTCATCTTGAACTTGGTACTTTGAAAAGATGATCTCTTCCGTGGAGGTCTCGTCAACGAAGAACGTCGCCCACACGTTGGCTTTGATGGCCCGCTGCGCCAAAATAATGTAGTGTTTCAACTTAAAAGAACAGAGCAGCATTATAGCCTCAGTAGGGACTGGCGTCCATCATTCCCAACTTCATCCTACTGTTCTTTCTTGCCCCAACTTTTGTGCTTCTTCTCCTGTCCCAAGGCTCATACCGCTATATATATATATATATGTACCTGTTTTTCTTAGCTAGGATCCTTTTTTTTGTTCTTTTTTGTTATGTTGTATGTCACCAGATATATGCTTGTTTTTCCCAATAAAATTTATTTTTGAGTCAGAACCCGTACTGTGTTTATTCTCGGTGTTCTGTGTGCGCTGTATCAACCAAGATTAACGCGTACCTACTCACTCAAGCTTTCATTCTTATGAAGATGCAGTTGTTTTATTCAAGCAACAGTTCAATTTTAATAATCTGCATGCTCCGAGAGTCTACAGTGTAGGTTCACTTTGAACACAAATACATGATACTGTGTTTATCATACTATCCTAATAAAGTGTCTGTGCTAATGTATATCATAACATAGTATCTTCCAGAGCTAATTGTTATTTATATACAACGTGACAGACGTATCCCAAATAAGCATTTGAGAAGTGCCGTTGATACTGCCTATCAATGCTCTGGCAGCTCATTTTAGTGTTAATCGGAGACTGTTAACCAGGAAATGTCCGGGCTTGCCTTTCTAGCCACTCACTGCCACAAAGGCAAGCATGGAACACATTTTCTGCCTGCTGGTATCATGTAGCACAAGAGATATCTTTTTACCAGCTGGCAAGTGACCAATAAGCTCTCACGCACTACCTTAAAGAATGAAGTCTGCCATAACTAGACCTTTCCTACCAATTATTGCAACAAGGAAAACTTTAAGGGATCATTTTTTTTATTGTGTAACATGTATAGAAGCATTTCAGTGATGCAGTAGTGAAGTAGATGTATCAATGGTTCACTCATGTCTGCTGGTACTTTGTTCTTAAACATGTCTTTCTCCGCATCAGTAGCACTGCCACATTGCTTTGACATGAAGATCAGAATGTGCTATATATAGGTTCATGAGTGCTCCATCAATAGATATAAATGATTTACTTGTGATTACTATGGCTGACCTCTGCTATAGAAAAGTTTTGCACAAGGACTAATTCACAACTCAATTTTGCAAAACATCAATATGTTGAATTTATCTATATGTGAGAGAATCCATACGAATATTGCAATGAAGCATCAATGTGACTGCACAAATACAAAATATTGCACTGAAACACAATTGAAATCACAGAAATGCAAATGCTGCACTGAAACATAAATGTGACTGAATAAATACAAAACATTGCACTGAAACACAAATGTAATAAGACACAATGTGAGCTTTTTGTGCTTAACATTGACACAAATGGCATACGAAAGGAACAATACAGTATTTGCATTTTACCTCTGACTTTTTTTTGTTTACGTGCTTTAAGTGCGACTATTTGACCATATAAACTCCAAAAGTGCCCTGAAAAAAAAAAAGACAAAGAAATGCGAACATTGAACTGAAATGCAAATGAGCATACACAAAGACAACAAATTGGACAGATTTCGAAATCGTATCGATGTTGATGTTCCATTCGAAGCAGTTCCGAAGCTTGTACTTTCCATAATTCCCGTGGGGGGTACAAGCGCTCCTGAAGAAGCCCGCGTAGACACTAGTGCCAGATCTCCCTCTAAATATTACTACGGAACTCTCTGGTAGAGTACAACTTAATAAATATGCAGAGGCCTCATCTAGGTGACCAAAGCACAGCAGTTGACCATCTTTAACCACTAAAGAAGCAGTCGTTCTCATGCACTTTTCATTTTCCGAAACCGGGTACCCCGGCCATCCAACCCATGACATCAGTCTAAATTTCACCCCCATTGGTGAAGTGGCCTTTGAGGAGTAAATGCTACAGACATCTAAAGCTGTACCTGACTGTATTGTTCGGGCTCTGCCTAAGCTTAGTGATGAGTGTACTGCCTGTGCAACAAAAAAGGTCCCTATCGAGGAAATCATTGACAATAAGCTCTAAACGGCTTATAAATAAACAAAGTACACGACTTTTTTGGAACGATTTCAAACAAAATACCAAACACGCAGAGGGACATCTATAAAAACAATATCGCAACCTTAAAACGCAAACTTACATTCGTAGTTCTTTTGAAAACAGACAAAAATGCCCGTGGTTTAAAACACATCTGAAAAGGAAGGCTCCTCCCCAGGAAGAGGCTTCATCACAAATCTAATGGGACAAGGAGCTTCCATCAGCAAAATAAAAACAAAAACCCATCGAGGGAAGTATTCACTGACTATAAATTATGAATTGCTTATAAACAAAGTGGGTCACTTTTGACAACAATTTTAGAGAACATAGCAAACACTGTGGAAAATCGATAAAACATTAAGAAAACCTTGAAAATTGAATCTATACTCGTGATTCTTGTGAAAACAGACAAAATTTACCCATGGTTCTCAAAAGACAACAGATCAAAGCACTTTCGCAAATCTAGTAGGACAAGCAGCTCCCACTAATCATAAAATCATTATTGCCAATGTGTGAGACAAGCAAAAACTGGATTCTTCTAGTTTACTCAGCATTGCATACAAACCCTAGACAATTCTGGAGTGTTGTTGTAACCGATGGTCGCACACTAAGTTACGCTTATTAATGACGATATTGACATAATCAGATTTGAGCGATGCATTACAGCCACTGATAATTACTTCTTGACTGTTTTCACTGTCACTATCGGCTCTGAATTTGTTTTATTCCTACATCTGAAAACCAAATAAGTGTACATATTTTATCAAACCTTATAGATAAGTTAAAGGGGTACTGACACCTTTTTTGGGAGGCAAGTTTACTCTGCCATACAAATCTCCTGTATACAGAGACTGCTCTGAGCAAGTGTCACACTCAGCAAATGCTGATAAAATATTTCATTTTCATGTGAAACTTGTTTTTCTCGTGTCGAATCTACAAACATTGACACAAACTTGACGTCGAGCTACAGTACTAATCCTGGTGACTTTACGTAGCAGTGTGGCTAGTTGTGATGATGTCGAGCACCAAAACAAAACAAAAAAGCTAGCTTCCGCCTCACCTTCTCAATCACCTGCTCGCGCCTTCCAGACACTATCATTCAGCGTACCTGTGAAGCCAGCTAGTGGACTCTAGAACAGGGTATGCGCACGCGAACGCAAGATATACACTTATCAGAGGCCAGAGAAATCTTGTGATTTTGAATTGCTACGACAGCTGCGACAGGTGCAGCATACAGCAGACGATTGAAGAAGCGATCAGCATACAGCAGACCATTGAAGAAGCGATGTGTGGACAAGAATACATCGCAAAAACTTATGCACGCATAAACCACCTAGTGGCGCTGCTCGTACTATGCCATGATGTCAGGGCACAGTAGAATCAAAACTAGCTTTTAAAGGCCTGCTGTAATTAATTTTCCGGGGCGCACTCATGCTTACTGGTACATTTCCTACGCTCTTGGGGTGTTGGCCTGTCATTTGACACATAAAACAATAGACAAAAATTTCGTGTCAGTACCCCTTTAAAAAAATAGCATCATCAGCTTTTCACCAATCCCTTCATTGTTTATAACCCTAATCATTACCAAGAGAAGGAGAGTTGAAGGGCTAGTTTTTGTTTAACGGATAGTATAGGGGAGATTTTTCGTAGTAGTTACAGTTAGGTGTGACAATGAGAGTGGACAAAAAGGCAAGTTGCTGTCTATAGCAACCGAGCCTGCAACCTTCGAATAAGGCACCTGATGTTGTACCAATTGAGCTAAGGCAGTTGCCCGTCGGGCCATTCACTTTATCAGGTGTATCTCTGCATGTAAACCTGGGATTGCTTGCCAATGCTGCTCGTACCGCGATGGCGACGGCGTGGTTTACAAGCACAGATACATCAATAAAAAGGACGGAAAAGACGGTATCTTGATTTGGTCGACCTAATTGACATTAGGTTGACATAATTTCGATAGAATCGCTATATGATGTGATGAATGATTTATAATTGTACACTTGTCCAAATTTGAAGTAATGCTAGTCTCATTAATATGTACTATAATTTCAGTCGGAATCCTCCAGACATTCCATTTCAGCTTCATGTAGAAGCTTGTGGATCTCAAAAAGCACCTGGGAGCGCTTTCTCTTTGGTAATGCCTTGAGTTTGACAGCTACAAGGCTTCCAGCTATGTCGCACTCATCGGGCTGCAGTGCTTCTTTTTTCTTTGCGATCCCTTGAATTGAGGTGGAGCAGCTGCCAAGAAGGTCTTTAATACCGTATATACTCGTGTAAGGGCCGCCCTCGTGTAAGGGCCGCACCCCAACTTTGAAAGCGGATATTTCGAAAAAAAAAAAAAACAAAAGTTCAAAATGTCCCGCCAGAAAAGTGTAGTTAGTTCATTTACAGCCAGATGGCGCTGCACGCTTTTCCGCTTTTATTCTACTTCCGCCGACGCGCCGACCACGCTGTTGACAGCGCGCCGCCATATTTGCCTTGTGCGGCCTCTTTGTTGGCATCGTTCCTAGCATCGTGTCGATACGTTGGCAGCGCGACTTCAGATCGGTGTCGTCGGTGTCACTTTGTTGGTTGTAGTGAACCCTGCAGAAGCCAGCGCACGTGACGGACGATGGGCCGGCATCTGAGATCATTCACTGCAGCATTTAAGCTGCAAGTGATTGACTATGCCGAGGAGCACGGGAAGCGGGAAGCTGGACGAAAGTACGACGTCGATGAGAAGCGCGTGCGTTACTGGATGAATCAGAAAGATGCCCTCGCCGCTACTAACAGGAGCCGAAAGGCGTTTCGCGGGAAAAAGTGCAAGTACCCGCAACTCGAAAGCGAGCTCGTCAACTACGTCGTCGACACACGAAGGGACGGCTACGCCGTATCGACTGACATGATACGCGTCAAAGCCCTCAGCATCGCTCGCCACATGGAAATACCCCCGGCACAATTCAAGGCAAGTCGGGGCTGGGCTACGCGGTTTATGAACCGTAACCAGCTTTCTATTCGGCGCCGAACGACGATTTGCCAAAAACTGCCGCGCGAGTACGAAGACCACGTCATTAAGTTTCATCGCTTCGTGAATGCTCTCAGGAGGGAGCATGAATACGACCTGTCCCAAATTGGGAATGCGGACCAGACACCTGTGTGGTTCGATGCACCGGAAAGCACCACAGTGGATTTAAAAGGTGCGAAAAGTGTGTCTGTGCGCACGACTGGTGCAGAACGCCAAAGGTGCACTGTGATGTTGTGCATCACGGCAGACGGCAGGAGGCTTCCGCCGTACGTCGTATTTAAAAGGAAGACTCTCCCAAAAGAGAAGTTCCCTCAGGGAATCGTCGTACGTGCGCAAGAGAAGGGCTGGATGTCCGAGGAACTGGTCGTTGACTGGATTAAGACCGTCTGGGCAAACAGACCTGGAGGGCTGTTACAACGGAAAGCCCTCCTTGTTTTGGACAGCTTTAGGGGCCACTTGACCGACCGCGTCAAGAACCGAGTTGCCGCAACTCGTACGGACTTGGCCGTCATTCCCGGTGGCCTGACGAGTGTGCTGCAGCCGCTCGACGTATGCGTCAACAGACCATTCAAAGTGGAATTTCGCCGATGTTACTCTGAATGGATGGCTGGAGGCGTCCACGAGAAGACCCCTACAGGACGGCTGAAGCGGGCGTCGCTCCAACAGGTGTGTGAATGGATTTTGAATGCGTGGCGTGCCATGTCAGTAGAAGTAGTTGCTAAAAGCTTCAAGGTAACGGGAATTTCGAACTCCATGAACGGCACCGAAGATGACCGTCTCTGGGAAGACGCGGACGCCGAGGCGAGCTCCTCCGAGAACGAGGACAGCGAAATGGAATCCGAATAAAAACATTTCTGGCATGTCATTTGTGACTCTTGCACTCTGCTACTGTTGCATAAACAGTACAGACCTTTGGCCTGTACTGCCTGTACTAAATCGGCCTGATTCGTGTAAGGGCCGCACCTAGCAAAATTTTCGAAAAAAAAGTGCGGCCCTTACACGAGTATATACGGTACTCGCATCCACGTCCTCACTGCGTGTTTTTCTCTTCCTGCAAAACAAATTTACACTTACCGCTAAGTGCCATCAAAATGTTTGCAGAAAGTGTGGAGGGTGTAATTACCGAGATGGTGTAAAATCTGTGGGTTTCCCGGTGGGCCTGCAGAAGAAACAGAAACAAGGCACAGATTAGAAAAGCTGTCGTGAAGTTCATATGCATGTCTTGGCAGCTTAGTTTCACATGTTGGCACAGAGAGTGATGCTAAGGAAAGGGAAAGAAACTGATTATTGCCAAGTGAGTGATTATGCCTGTAGAGTATAAGTGTACTAGCAACACAACATTAACAAAAACAGACAATTAAGTTGAATTGCGTGATGCAACCATACATTGACAGCAATACTAAAAGCGTGTGATTGCCAACCTGCAATAGGCAGTGCAAGCAGAGCATAGATGACACCTGTCCTACGCAAAAAATTGGAGGCTGCTCATGCAGGATGACTGAAAAGATATGTTCAAGCTGCTATTCATTTGTACAATCAAAAAAAAGAATTAAAACGTGTGCTGCCAGTGTATTGTCATCATTTTTCTTGTATGTTATCTATCTCTTCTGACATCACAAATTTGTACTTGCTCAAGCAAGATACCTCTAGGTTGAACAAAGCCTAGCAGATTTAATATTCAAAGTCCACATAGGCATTCTTACATTGAAGGTGTGGTTGGTGGCACAGCCGAGCAGTTGTTTATGGTCGTAGCCAGCGAACACCTGTAAGAACCGTAATAATGATACGTCAGTGACATCTCGCATAGTGCATGAAGTCAAACATGAACTAGTACAACATGAAATTGTAATTATTAGAAAAAAGAAACAAACATTGCTAAATTTGCAGTGTATAAAAAAACAGACACTTATCTAACCCATGTGATGAGATATTCATGAAAATCAACATACCGCAACTCATAGTGACATATTCGAGCATCATTTTCATGAATTAAGAGAAAGTAGATGTATCACTTGCATTTATATGTTACAAAAAACATGGTACGTCACACAGCCTAGTCACGCTACACTGTGGCTTTGAACATTCGCTTAGCTGCATGTAGGTTGATGCTCTTATGTGCACCACAATTACTGTCCAAGATTACAGTGTGTTGTTATTATTTCTTCCCACTATATTCTGAGCTGCTTACAAGGTAAAAGGAGTTAACACTGTAAATAGTCGCTGTGTTTGTGCCTACTAGTGGAACACGTCAGTTATAGTGTATGCGGCAAAGGTGTATAGATATGCAGGCAACTGCACAGCTCAAACCCGAATTTCATTATTGCATTTACATTCTACTGCTTCCAGCATGCATTTTGCATACAGCTCCCCGTTACCACTGAATGAGAGATTCTGATAAACGCGGCACATTGTTTTTCATGTTACCATTCCACGATTAGATACTGACTGGTAGGCTTTCAGTTGCACTAAAGAAAACAGGTACCAAAAGACTTCCTTGGCAGTCCCTATAAAAGAGTTCTAGGGCATTTATTTGACATAAAAGAACATGCTTATAAACTACTCAATGCTCCTCTCAGCATGTGGACCAAATATAGCACTTAAAACAGCAAGGATTCACAATTATGAGCAAAAGACAGCCACGATTTGCTTGCTGTGCCGTTAGCAAACTATGTTAGAGGTACAACTGTCACAGGCAGATTTTTGAGTGCTTGTTTTGATTGGATATATAAAAACAGATAAAACTTTTGAAATGTGGCTTACCCTTCAGGGCATTCTTCTTCAAGGCACATCTCTCTAATAAAAAAGAAGTAAAAGAATCAGTATGTACCACTAGTGAAAAAGCACCTGTGCGTGTTGCTTGTTATTTTTTGGCATACAGTGTGGGAGTATGCAGATACTGTTTTTACAAATAAATATTCCAGATTTCTTCACGTCATTCTTTGAAATTTATGAAATGTCACAGTGATGTCCAAATATCGCAGCCTACTCAAGAAGACAGCCGGCACTACGTAGTAGTTCCGGCTGTCTTCTTGAGTAGGCTGCGATATTTGGGCACTGTCGGCGCCGGCAGAGCGCG
This sequence comes from Rhipicephalus annulatus, assembly GCA_013436015.1. Taxonomy (NCBI): domain Eukaryota; kingdom Metazoa; phylum Arthropoda; class Arachnida; order Ixodida; family Ixodidae; genus Rhipicephalus; species Rhipicephalus annulatus. The sequence continues at coordinate 8,920 of WOVY01014603.1, read as the reverse complement.
GCGCCGCCAAATTTATTACGCCTATATTGACGAAGTTGGAGGCATAAAACCTCGTTTTGATTGCCCTTCTTGGCACCTGAAAATTTGCCGTCAACTGATTTTTAACAGCACTAAACACTGAATGATATAAATTACTTACTCTCGGAAATAGACTTCATCCCTTGCTCGCAGACGGGGAAGCAGTGTGTGGGCCTGTCCTTCAGTATCTCTGTACCTCCAAAGCGGATGGACCCAATATCTTCGCGGCGCATTTCGAGAGCGGCGACGCTGAAGCAACAGCAGACACGCCATCATGGTAACGTTGAGCGTTGCGAGGAGATCGTCGTCGCCGGCCATTGTTCGCACGAGTGCACCGTAAAGTCGGAGAGCTCAGAACAGACGACGAAAAAGCGCGCGAAATCTCGCGAGCCGCTGCGAGACCGCTCGAGACTGTTGTCACGTGACTCCCGCAGATGTGGCCAGCGTGCCGCTTTTCACCGCTCGGCGGCGAAGACGCGCGTCATGCCGCGGCGGCACGCTTCCCGCTAGTGCGCGCGTGTCCTAAGCACAAACATTGGCGATGCCGCAAGCACGATAATAGCTTGCAGCGCACTTAGAGACACTGACAAGGAAGGGCCACACGAGGACGAGTGCTAACAACTGAATTTTATTTTCAAGGAACACGTATGTGGGCATAAATACATGCGCTATATAGTGCAGGCAGTCGAAAGCATTCGTTCACCGCGATAACACGTACTCCCGAGTGCGCTATTATGTACCTTCACCAACTAGCCCGGGTCAAACACTTGCTGCAAGCACCATTGGTCAAAATTTCCCGCAGCACTTCGCGGCGCGATTGGCCCAACATCATGCGCCTCTATGCTCCAGTGCGAATGCAGGCGTCGAGGCGAAAAAAAAAAAATGCCTACCTTGCGCAGCGAGCGTACTAAGCGCCCGAGAATCGAGGAGGTAAACGCGCGCGCGGAAGTGTCTCGCCATACTTTCCGAGATAGAGAGGTTTTAGGAACACCTGTCGGAGCCACGCAGCCTAGAGTTACTGTGTATGCTACCTTTAGGTACGGTAGCATATAGAGTAACTAACGAAGCCAGACCTTTGGCGCCCTCGATGGGCCTTTCGCGCCATCACGGAAGCCTGCCGGCACGTTCGCTCCCCCACTTGAGCCGCCATTACCGGCTACCCTCGCGTCACGAGCATGAAGATAACGCTCTCGGCTTTATTCGCGACCTCACGGCGACGGCGCATGTGTCGTGGACTAGCATCTGCGCTCGCATGGTTCACAAGAGTGCCATTTCAACGATCTCGTTTCAGGAACCAACCCATGCAGTTTTCAGTAAGTTTTCTTCTCTGGCAATTGCGCTTCTCCAAACAAACTTTTCATCACACTCTTGCAGTCTCTGCTAGCCCGCATTACCCTCTCGGACTATACAGACCAATTCAGCCACCCACTTTTGTGCAGTTGATCTGTCAATCCGATTGGCCTTCCTTTTATATCGTCCTGTCGGAAACAAGAATAAAGTGCAAAAAACAAGACAAAAGTTGCACTACATCAAGGTTTATTACGAATGGCATAGCATTAGAGTCGCATATGTAGATAAATAGAAAACATCTCACCAGTTTTGGTAAAATCAAATTCTGTCTGTGCTGGCCGCACAGCTTGTACATTTCTTCCAAAAGATTGCAGAATATGCCACACAAATGTGCCTTAAATACTTTATACAAAGCAAAAACACTTTAGCTCGAAGCTCCGAATTGTAGGCGCTCTGGGCAATCACTTTATTTACAAATGTACAATGATACACTCATATAAAAACGTCTAAACCGCAACAGTGTTTGCTGGCAGTCACACTCAATGAATGGTCCCCATAATATGCATGTGCAGCATAAAAAGCTGCATTCCATCATATCATGTATAATCCACACAAAATGAATGGAAGCCCATCTAAAAGTTAACATCTTTCCTCACACAAATGTACACTACCATAATGCTACAGTAGGCAGTCTTATGTGAAATATGCGAAGCACATTTGCAGCAGCTTTGGTCAGTTTCCAAGATGATTAAAAAAAAATCAATGCTCAACTTTGGTTCACTTTTTCCTCAAACAACAGAATGAAAAAAATGTAAACTGCGAAATAGTCAGAGTGACAAAAAAAATACCCTTCAAAGCTCACTTGATTAAACCATGAGTGAAGTCGAAAATGGCGCCAGCATCATGGCATGACATGCATAAGGCGATTGCCAGGAATCCCCAACGATGGCTCAATGTTGAAGTGTGAATAAATTGGACCCTACATAAAACATGCGGTAAAAATGAACCATCAAACAAGCAGATATATTTTCGTGCCAATGCACAAAAAAATGAAATGAAAATTTAGAAGAGCAAGGTATTGTGACTATAATTACACAGCTACTTTGTAAACACAGCCAATGTAATGTAAGCTTTACAAATTTTCTGCAATGAACCTATTAGATCACACATGCCACCCACAGTTATGTTGATAGTTATACGATGAACATCAGGATTTCTCACATTGTCCCTCAACAAAGGAACACTGCTAACTCGTTAAGTGTTTTGTACTTGCCCCATTTATTTTGACAAGCGAAAATGAGCCTCTGATCTGCACCAGAACGAAGCGATAAAAGAACACCTGGAAAAATGACATCAATGCACATAACCTCAACATTTATGAATCAGAATGGTGTACACTGTATTCATGACACTAATTATGAGCCCAGATGTTGTGCATAGCATGTATAGATTCTCTAGCCCTCTAGGACTCACTCTGGGTGTCCAATGCACACTCATTAAATATTGACAGGGCAAGATCAATGCCCGGGAATGCACAAGCAGAATTACAAGAAGAAAGCTACACCTGATACAGCATACCATGCAATGGAATTCTGTCGCTCCAGAGAACTTGCTTGGACAGTAATGTATATACACAACTGCACCTGTATATACACATCTGCATCTAATGTATATACACATCTCTGTACACATCTCTATGCGCTGACAGGATCACATATGCATCCTACATAAATTAGAGGTTTGTATATGCATAGCTAATATATTAGCTATGCGTATATTAGCTATATTTTTCTAATATATTTCTCTATGCTATTGCATACTCATTTTACCTATCCGTTCAGTTCATCGCATGGACATCAAAATAAAACTCAATTCATTCAGCGACATACCCATGTTAACAATTAAAGTGATCGAGTGGCATTGCCTCGAAACACTGGGCAGGCATTGTAGCATAGAATAAGGCTTGCAGTCATCACTAGTAATTTTGTCACTGTCACTGCTGTCAAATTTAGTAAAAGGAGGTCTGCACAATCACTAAGGTGGAGTTCACTGAGTGTGACATACAAGTTGCCCACCATCCACCAAAGGTGTGTAGGGTTAGCCTCATAAGGATGGCATTACAAGCCTAAAAAGTTTTCTGAAAATAATGCAGCAAGTTCTGTCACGTCTAGTTCGAGATAGTTGGCAATAGTAGTGCTTGTTTTGAAGAAGCTGCTGTGAAATATGCCAATTCACTCTTCATCTCTGATCAACCATCAGTGCACTGCAACACAGATTTGCTAAGCATCTAATTGTGTCATTTATTAAGGTTCTGTGCCTGTACGTAAGTCTATTAAATAAAGTTGTTTAACTGCTTTCTTTATTTATATTGCCAGCACTTAAAGCCTAGAAATTTTGCCCCGTATGAATAGCATACATATAAATTTGCTCATGACAAACATTTATATTGGGATAGAAGCAATCCTCAATTAGTATTGACCTGCTACTGAGTAAAAGTACACATAAACTTACATCATGCAAGTGAACATGGTGATAGAGAACAACCACTGTACAAGAACAAACACATCAAAACAAATAACATAGAATGATAACATAGCATCGCCTGTCGCTAAATAGGAGTAAAAGTCATAAAGATTTTGAGCAATTTTAGAGCTTAAGTCAAGGCAGATGAACCAAATTAAAAAAACATATGCAGCAAAGTAAAAGTAATAGAAGGGCATGAATGATCTAAACCTAACATGCATGCACAAGTATGATGACCTCACAGGGCATACACAGCCTCGACTAGGAACGTATTAGCTTAAAAGATGCTAAGAACCATCACAAATGAAAAGGCTGTGCACACTGGACCTCATGTTCATTAAATCTGTAGATGCACTCCTTACCTGGGTACAGAAATTACCGGCATTTAAGAAGACCACTTTAGTAGCATGAATAATATTTTATAAAATAACGAATACTTTTTAAAAGCTTCCGATTGTCTTGGGATAGTTTGTACACTACTACATCTGAACAGTTTGCAGATGGACTGACCAAAGTTCTTGAGTACGAAACGACAAACTAAGACATTGGCGAAGCATGCAGAAGATAAAATGGATACATCTAATTTGTGCTACTAAAAGCATTCGTCAATCGCCTACGCATGCGTCTAACAACATTCAAAGGGAAGTTCGATCGTTAATTGCAGTATGCCACATTATGTTCTAACAAGTGAACTTCGTCAGGAGTAAGTGGCAATTCCTACAGTCCGAGAATATGAAGAAAGATGATTTGCAATATGAATGCTGTTGCGCACACACACTGCTAGTCATTATCACAGGCACGGCCTGCCTTATCACAGCACCCAACTTGGCATTGCACGTCGGTAGACAAAGTGTGGAACAGTCACTCAAAGCTGAAGCGACTCCGTTCATATTCGGCGAGTTTAAAAATACAGCACAGTAAAGAAAGAAAGTCCTGTTGGGCTGGCTACAAAAAGCTTTGGTCAGTGTCTAGTCCTCGATGATGGACCTGCAGCTGTTGAGTTAGAGCAGAAAAAAAAAAAAAGAAATGAGACAGAAGACGTGCTCAAGAATAATTACAATACCCACATACTTGCATACAGTAACAAAGCAGAAGAAAAAAAAACAACAAATGCAATAACAAGGCATAACAAAAGTGAGCGAATTCTGAAACATGCTCAGGGAAACAACAATGAGTTAAGGCAAGTTGTGGCGTACTTGAAACCTGGTCGGAGTTCGATGCAGTGCATAGGCACGTTGATAGCACTCCTGTGTGCCTGCTGTTGCAAACAAAGCAACACACCTGTACGTGTAGAGTCAAACCTGGATATATTGAACTGATACGCCAATATATTTGCTGTGTCAAACATTTGCACCAACTCTTTAAAAATAACATGCAAATTACAGCACAGTATTGAATTTCAATCTCCTGTTCACTTCCAAATTCAGTATATCGAATGCTATGTTAAGCTACATCTTTACAAGTGTACTTTGTTTCAGCTGATGCTGCTAAACATTCCTACAAATGTGAATGGAATGTCAGGCTATAAAGAGAAACTGAGCGAAGCGAATTTCTTAACATAAACATGGCTCACACAGCAATAACTGAGGATTAAACTAAATTTTCATGAATAAAGTGCCGAAACCCTGATGCTACTCTGAGGAACGCAATAGTTGGGAACTCCAGAGCAGGAGGAAAAACTGTTGAGGGGGTTCCAGATTATCAGCGATCACACGAGTCTCTTCAATGTTCACTCGAATCTCGGTAAACCAGTATATTTGCATTCCCCACCACCAAAACAATTGTCGTGACGAGGAGTTAAACATGCATTCTCAAGCTAGCGGCACAATACTGTGCAGACCACTTATAACGTAACCACTTTTAGCACAGGACCGATTATTATGTGGGTTTTCCTGACCACCGATATGTCGCCCATAGAACTATGCGTAGGCGGACAGATTATTGCATAGACACGCAGAGGAGAACACCGGTTATAGCTGGGACTTTTTTAGTCGCGTGACCATAAAACCGGTGAACGAAGCCCACTTTCCTGCCGCGGTGGAACGTTCGGGGTGGGAGCAGATGGGAATGCATGGGTGGGAAGCCGGCCGCCAGCTGCAAAGACAAACATAGCCGACGAAAAGAAGGGTAAAGTAGGGAGGGAGAGAGACCTTGAAAGAAGGAGGGGAGCATGTTTTGGAGTGCGAGACAAGCGGCATTGGTGGCAGCCGGTCTTCTTGGTCTTTTGCCTGGGTAGCATTTGTCGTGTGCGCTTCTCTGCTTACCATGTCCCGACGAAAAGAAAGGGTAAAGTAGGGAAGGAGAGAGACCTTGAAAGAAGGAGGGAGGCATGTTTTTGGAGTGCGAGACAAGCGGCATTAGTGGCAGCCGGTCTTCTCGGTCTTTTGCCTTGTTGCATTTGTCGTGTGCGCTTCTCTGCTTACCATGTCATAGTGGCCGCGTGAGAAAGTCACGAGACTCAACACTGACGCAGTGGCCATGAGACTGTCAACACTGACAACGCGTGGTCCGGCCTTGTTAACAGCAAGTTCGTGACCGCCACTGACACTTTCCGAAAATTTGTCGATTCTGGGGAGTCAGAGCCACCTGACAGCGACGAAGTGAGCTCAGATGACGCGATCATCGCAGAATTGCGCAGTAGAGCGGAGGTTGCAAACCGATGACAAGTCAATCGGACAGCTAGAATGACGTTGACCCGACGCCAGAAGCAAATTTCGCTTGCAAATACGCGTTAGAATACCTCCCAAAATTGAAAGGATAATGCCAGAAAGAACCATTTGAGCGAGAAATCCTTAAGGGCTTGAGCTTTGTCGAGGAGAAGAATTGGTGCGAAGTGCTGTTCTCAGGCATCGCCAGACAAAAATAACGGCGTTCTTCCGTTGATGCCCGGACTTGGGAACTTGCTGTTTTGTAGCGACTGTTGAATTTGTCTGCGAGTGAGAAGTAGAATAAATTGCTTTTGAAAGGTACGTTGCCCTTTCGGCCATTGGAAAAGGCTGAAAAAAGCATGTTTTGATTATAATGCGGGTACCCGCTTATAGCGCGGATTTTTACAACCCCGTGACTTGCGTTATAAGCGGTCTACACTGTACTATACTAGCCTAAGGCAGAAAAATTAGACTTGTGGAATATTCGAATGCGTCCAACACTTCAAAAAATAATGGCAGTATTCGAATTCAAATCAAATTTAATTATTGAAAACTTCGAATTAGTATGAAACGAACAAATAGGTGCATATTAATCCACATGTAACAATCTGTAAAGATGGTTACACTGCAGTAAAGGAGTGATAAGCCATGAAAGCCACCTATCCAAGCATATTAGTCCGCATGTAAATACGGGGTCCACTGCAGTGAAGTGATGCTAAGCAGTCAACACGCATAATGAGGAGAAATCTGCACTGCAGCAAAGCCCGCACTTCATATTCCTTTTGTTTTTTTTTAATTTTCAGTTTAAAAACTTGTCGCACCAACTTATATGCCTCCAGGTATAACAAAGTTTAGAAGATAGCATATTTAACTGGCTATCACTAGGACTGTACCGAAAGTCAAATCCTGCTACTTTTTAAAGTTGTTGCCCCTTCCTTTGATGCAAAAAATTGCCTTCGCACAAGCCTTGTCGCAATTAAAAAAGATATATAGCGCTGGTTAGTTTGCTCATGAAAAATATGCCCCTTTTTCTTTATAATAGGTGAAATATATATACTATTTGAATGATTCAAAATTATTTGACCAAAATTACTATTCGCATCGACACTAAAATTCACTATTCGCACAACCTACAGAAATGCTTGCTTTAACAAGATGATGAAAGTAGATTTGCTTTGATAACTTCTTGCAGTTAAAACATTACTGTACTTTCAGCCCAGCATTATCAAAAAGATCTGTGCATCACTACTTCAAAAACTTTAGGTATTCTCACTCTGACACCCAGAGCCTACAAAAATGCTCAGCAAAGTCCCAGCAAAGCTGAAAGAGCGGCCTCTCAAGGCCTTTTTTAACACCTTAACTCTTGTTTTTGATATTTCCGATCAAAAAGTGCCCATTTATCGTATTGCCGATTTGGATTCTGGCTGTACTAAAAAGTAGCTAGCCGATGTTGAAAAATATTTTCACCACATAGTCAAATCAATGAAATAAAGTTGATTTCTGAACAATACACAAGAAACAAGCTACCTGCTAAACAAAACAGTTACAGGCACCAGGCCTTTCTTCACTTGCGTAAGCTAAGCAGCCTTTGTGCATTTCACTCTGGAAGCTTCGGGGCTCTGTGGAAAAGTTCACAACACCTAATAACACCAGGGGGCTTAGCTGGAGGGTACTCGCAATGTTCGTGTTCAAGCTGTCTTTATGACTGGAGGAGCTACTCATTCACAGTCATCGCTGTCATCACCTCCGGACACAAGATAAATATCTGCACTCGAATCATCATCACTCGAAAAAGATCCCGAAAACTGATACCTTTTTTTTCGTGTTAACGGACCAGCTAAGCATGATCACCGCCCCCGTATTCAGTCTTTTCATATAAAAAACCGCACTCCTACCATAAAACAAAACTAAATCCTCGAGCAAATGCTGCCATCTAGTGGATGATATGCAATGTAACCCGTAAATGCGCACTTCTCTGTTTGAGCACTAGAAGGGAGTACCTATTCCGTTCAGCGAATTCTCATTCAAACAGCTTGGTGACAGTTCTGCTCGGTCAAAGCAGTTAGGGGTTAAATGCTCTTGGTGGTAACTGCTAGAAGAACACTTGTGGAGTACCCACTAGGCAAAAATCCCAATTTTGTAGTAGGAAGGCATTTACTGTGCCATCCTTCAGACAAGCATGGTACCTGCTACAAGCTTACAAGGAATTTGACACAATTTTGATGCTGAGCTTTACGAAAATAAGGAATCACCCCTGAAGATATCGTAATGGGTTGGAAAATTCGACGACCCACTCATTACGCAATTCACACTGTGTGACACTGGTTGTTCTTTTCCCATTTTAAAACTCTCTATTACTCAAATGACAATTCCTTTCCCTACATGGAGCCTGCCAAGGGTCAGTTTGCAACAGAGTTTCAAGCATCAGTGTAGTATACTAA